>JAVJIX010000054.1:297500-775000 GCA_036785185.1 Paratrypauchen microcephalus | reverse complement strand
AAAACAAAGCCTGGAGAGGTAGACCTTAATAATGTGTCATCTGGGGTTTTAATCACAGAAAATCATTGCACCCCCAAGATGACCACTAATTCATTCCAGTTTATCTGCATTTTAACTTTCATTCTGATTAATAATGTTTAGTACATTTCATTTATTATGGCTTGTGGCTGCAGAGGTCCCTTCTGTCTTGTGTTCTTATTCCTTCTGTTTTCATTTTGGTACACACAGTTTCAGCAAATCAAAGAGTTACCTCTAGGCTGACTGGGCTGACTGACTTTTTTTCTGTAGAATGTAGCAATTTTGATTAGTTAACAGAAAAAAATAGTTACAAAGTTGGATCTCAAATCTTTAGAAATAATGAGCTTGGCCTAAACATATCTTCTATACCGTTGCATTTTATGGTGATTGTTGAAATTCATATCTTTTTGTAGGTCAATTGGATGGTCTGATTTTAAGTTTGCTGAGTGATTGCTGTCAATTATTGTGTAAAGTGTTGGCAGCTGTACTAGCAAGGGCAGATGATGTTGCATTTGTTAGTCATGCTTACTGTTAAGAGCTGCCTCCGCCCTCTGCTGTGTCCCTCCTGTGCCTCTCGTCCCCCTCCTCTGTACCTCCTCTGCAGTCCTTTGCTCCCTCTCTACAGGGGGTGCGGTTGTGTGCTTTGTGCGTTTTTGTCCTAAACCTTGAAACAATTAAGATGCCGGGGAATGTAGGAGTGTAATGTCAGCTCCTGTAGCCAGACTGACATCCAGGCTCACCTCCCCGCCCCCAGGTCCAGCCCCTGTTCCCTGAACGAGGAGAACAGAGTGTGCTGTTTCTCCATCCAGATCAGTCCATCTTCTCTCTGCTGTACCTCTCAGCACTGTTTAGTACCGCACCACACAGTCTTCTCTTTGTATGGGCCTGTGCGGCAGCTGCATATGTCGGCATGTAAATCAACTCATTACCCACTACACTTCATCTGAAAGTGCAATAAAATAACTGTAAACTAATAATGACCAAATTATTTTAGTTTTATCAAAGCACATAAAATTAAACAAAGCATATGATCTTACAACAAGGTTTGACCCTACGGTTGTAATGGCAAAGTACTGTTCTTATCTCCCTGTCAGTGGTGTACTCAGTGGACCGCTTATGGCTTGCAAGTGTTAACTTTAAATGTTTGTGTGGTTGAGTCAGTGTGGTAAAATGTACTGGCTCAAACAGTGGATCAATCAATCAGCCACTTAGTCCGGCACTATGCCTCTTGCAAACTCCCCCCAGTGGTTTCAGACTAGAAAATATACTGTACTACAATTATATTGTGATCGTAGCTACAGGTGACTGACTCATTTATTAAATATTTTTGAAATGCATTATATTATTATTTTAATGTTTAATAAATCAGTTCATGTGTTCATGTGTCTAGATTTTCAGAAAGTAAAGAAAACTTGCTTTGAGGAAGTAAATGTATTTATTGCACAGGCATCTGCATCTGACTTTAAAATTATGGCAGGCGGTAAATAGGTGAGGACGTGCAGCAGTGGGCAGGAATGCGGTACAGGCAGCAGGGGTGAAAACAGCCAAAACAGCACAGCCAAGGAAAGTCTAATCCTGTTAAGACCCCAGCTGTGTCTGACGTCAAAGTCATGGTGCCTCTAACTGAAGGTGAAGAGTACTCATTAGGAGAAGACAAATAATCTGAAGAGTGCAGCTGAGAAAGAATTCAACACATTTTAAGCTCTGCTGTGTTAGTTCTGCTCCAGTTCATCAAACATTCATTTAAACTTTGTTTGACGGCTTCCTGTTAACAATTGGAATACTCAAATTCTCTCATATCATAATTTTAGGAGCGTAACCTAAACCCCCAGTCTTTATAGTATTCATGACTCAGTTCCTGGCTCTTCTCTTTGTACTTGTTCTCAGACTGTGAGCACTTGATACGCAGGATGCTGGTGTTGGACCCGTCAAAGCGTTTGTCTGTGGCCCAGATAAAGGAGCACAAATGGATGGCTCTGGATGTCCCCGTGACCAGGCCTGTTCTGTACCAGCAGCCTGTGCCCGCGGAGGGTGGGGGGGGGCTGGGCGAGTACAGCGAGCAGGTGCTGCGGCTCATGCACAGCCTCGGTATCGATCAGCACAAGACCATAGAGGTAAAACTAAAACTATGAGTGACAGCTGGATTTAATCAATTCCAATGGAGTGTGAATTTTCAGAAGAAGAAGATGACTTTGATTAAATTGTGATTTGTGATCAAATTGATCTGGCTCCAAGAAAATCGTGATATAATGAATAAATGGCAATAAGGACTTTTAATTTAATTGTTGGTAGTTACAATATGTCTCAACAGGACACTGAAAATAACAACTAGCAACAACCTTTTTGTACAGTTTTGATTAAATTGCACATCGTTTTTTCCTAATTATTACAGTGTCGTCTGTCCATCCACAGTCTTTGCAGAATAAAAGCTATAACCACTTTGCTGCTATCTACTATCTGCTGGTGGAGCGTCTCAAGGCCCATCGCTGCAGCTTCCCGGTGGAGCAGAGACTGGATGCCCGACAGCGGCGGCCCAGCACCATCGCAGAGCAGACCGTTGTCAAGGTAATTGTGCACGTCTGTGGGGCTAGGTATTATATATGTACCAGCCTTGGCATCTACACCTTTTTGATCAAAGCGGGGTTATTCACACCTGCACCTGATGAAGGAACACCATTGATGTATTTATCCAGCCCGGCCTCGTCTTGATCTTCAGAGCATCTTCAAGGGTTTTGTTATTCATAATCTCTTTATTTTTCACACTCTTTTCTTTCTAACGTTTTTTTCACCTTAATTGCACACAATCTTTTCTCACTTTATTTATAAATGTAAATTGGTTCCAACTGAGAAGTTAACATCTTGCATTAGATGTTTCTGATGTCATGACAAAGACTCACACAGTGTTGTTCTTGTCTTCACAGTCAACCAGTTCGGCCCAGGTGGGCTTGCTGCCTCAGGGGGTTCGAATGTTACGCTCCCCTGCAGTACCCCAAACCTCCTCCGAGGCCTTTACCTTCTCCCAGACGTCCAGTCCCCTGGAGCACAGTTTCATGGTCGAGGATGTCAACACGCCCAAAGTACGTTCAGCAGCCCCACATCTTCTGCTTTCAAGTATCACATAAATGTAAAAGGACTGTAAAATGAAAGTGCGAGAACATAACCTGATACTCTAGTTTAAAAGATTACGCTGCAAGTTCCCTTCTCCTCTTTTTACAATTTTAATTATAGACAGTAAACTCCATATTCTTGTCTTCAAAGCTACAATGTTCTGTTATATCCTGTAGATGATATATTGCCCACACCTACTTATAATATTATAATAAATTATCAGCCTGCACAACTATGCCCTGAAAAAAAAAATGTTGCTGCTGATTACACTAGATACAGTAAGTTTGTCCACCGGGTGTTAGCGAAATGATGCCCCCCTGTTTTTGTTGAGGTTTGGGGGCACTGGCCAGCTCCATAGTGCAGCTGACTTGCCCTCTTATGCAAGCGCTCAGTTCACACTCCTATCAGAGCGCACAGCTGCTGTCCTCCACAGCTCCTAGACAGCAAAGCACCCCACATTTACAGCATGCCAGCATGAGCATCTCGTAGTTTGTGTCTGTATGCCAGCCTCTAACCCTTTCCCGGTCAACCAAAGTGACCGGCTGTTGTAACTGTCCTGTACTCTAACTGGATAAACTTTGATCGCTACCAAGTTGGTCGTTTCTGCCCCTCTCATGGCCTCACTGAAGGATTCTAAGTGTACATCTGTTCTTTGGTGAGCGAGGGGGTTTTGTGAGTAGACGGAGTGTGTTATCTGTGCGAATAGTGCCTGGTTATGTAAGCAATCCTGTGATGACGATGTGACCTAATGGAAGTCTGAGCGAACACACATGGACAGGAAGCCGCCGCTCCTATGTCCTAGCCAACAACTTTTTTTTCTTTCTTTTCTTATTTTATTTAACTTTCGACTCCCTCTTTTTGCCCCCCACCCTTTTTACTGTTACCCAATGTTGCTTGATTTCCTAGTCCTCTGGGTGAGTGCATGTTGAGTAACAGCATTCCTATCCCAGCACAGAGAGCAGATGGGGATTTGGGCAAAGTGTCTCATTCTCCACCAACACCAGCTTTTCCTGTTACTGCGGCAACTCCTGCTGGTGATCTTTTGTCTTTGTTTTTGTAACTCTCTGTGAATTTGTTTCTGTATTTGTCAGTCAAACAGAACATTGAAAGCCGACTTCCTGTCTCTGCATTCCTTCATTCTTACATACCCACATATGCATCCAGAGAGGGGAGGAGAAGGGAAAACGGGAGTAGCCGCGCGATATGAGTTATGAACAAATATTCTTCTTCTTATCAAGGTGAATGGCTGCATGCTGGACCCACTACCCCCCTCCACTGTCCTGCGCAAGTCTTCCACCTCATCTCCTAGCAACATGATGGAGACGTCAATCGATGAGGGCATTGAGACAGAGGAGCCTGACACAGAGGATGACCCGCCCCACCTGCTCTCGGCCTATCAGACGGCTCGGTTTGGCCAGCGAAGGCACACCCTCTCCGAAGTCACCAACCAGCCAGGGCAAAACCAAGGTGTGCAGTCACCTGTTGAGCCCTTTATCATTCATTTCATAGAGTTTACTGTAGATGCTAGAGATGTGCGGATTGCGGTTACAGCCGCGGGCACCGCCGCTAAACCGCGGAACGGGTGGATGACGTGACGAAAAATAATATTTTTAATTAAATTCGGATGGGTGGCGGTTGAACAACCAAATTTTAAGAAATGCCTACATGCCTAAAATTATAAGTTGGCGGATGACGGACGGGCACGGTTTTGAAAATTCCTGAAAAAACGTGCGTGCAAATGGATAGCGGACGGATGACGTTTTTTTTCCATGTGGTTGCGGATGGAAAAAAAGCCCATGCGCGCATCTCTAGTAGATGCATATTTACACACATTGACTAAACTGAATTTTTAAAGCAGCATTGTTGTTTCCTCGTCATCCTCTCACTGATACATCCATAAAACTCCTCTGTGTTTTTAAAGCCTATTCACATTGACTTTTCCACACTCAATTTTAAGTGCTTCTACAGTTTTAAATAGCTGTGCATATGTCTTGCCTTTCTAAAAAATATATATATATAGTTTAGATTTTTGATTAATTCTGAAATGTGGGTGTGGCCAATCTGGAAAAACAGTGAAAATTTTGAAAATTCATAAGAACGTGCATATTTCTCACAGGTGATGTCGAATTGAGGTGAGACATTTGTGCGCATTAACAATACATTCTAGTTGAATATATATTCTAGTCTAATCTG
The DNA here is from genome assembly GCA_036785185.1 of Paratrypauchen microcephalus. Lineage (NCBI taxonomy): Eukaryota > Metazoa > Chordata > Actinopteri > Gobiiformes > Gobiidae > Paratrypauchen > Paratrypauchen microcephalus. The sequence goes on along the minus strand of JAVJIX010000054.1, from coordinate 769,681 downwards.
GCACTAATCCTTTTGATTTGCTGGACACTTGTTTTAGCTGTTGGATTTGTTGTGAAAATGTTTGATACTGATTAGTGACTGTACCACAGGTAAACTCTTCACTCTTGGCCACAACCCCTCCATGGGCAGTGTGGACTCGGACATTGGCTACGACATGGGCTCAGTGCAGAGTGACCTTGGTCTTTTGGAGGAGCCTTCACCGGTCACTGAAGTTATCCCGGGCTCCGGACCCACCCAGTTCCTTAGCGCTCGGGCCACAAATCCAGCCATGGCCGCTCTGACGTCTCACCACAGGGAGGCGCACAACCGCTCGCCCATCAGCTTCAGAGAAGGCCGACGCGCCTCCGACACCTCCCTTACTCAAGGTTAGTGTCATCCTCTGTTTGAACTGCACTTCTGTGTGCTGCCACGGCAACCGCCAAGTAAGAATCTAATATCCTCTTAGAGAAACACACCGCTGTTTAAAGTTGACCTCATTATACAGAAATAGCTGTGGTTCCTTGCTCATAGAAAGTGTCTTTGTACCGTGACTCTGCATTTCGGAGACGTTTGTATAACCTCAAGAGCGCTCTGCCACAGTGATTTAAATATAGTAGATTTACATTAATTTAATCAATATATAAGTGTATATAGAACAAGTGAACTTGAGACCATGTACTGAAGGTTGATTAAAATGAAACTTCTTATAACAACTGTTCTATCACATACATGTACATGTACATGAGATGCTCCTCTCAGCACCCGCCCCTTTCACACCTCACACAGATGCACAGATAAAATACATGGGGCTTAAAAATGGTTGGTCTCCCCCCACTCAGCTGCTTCCCTTCTCTGTGGCACATGTTTTCCTCCTCACATCTCACTCCCTCTGACGAACGTCTCAGATGATTCATGATTCATGAATCAGACGTATATCTAAAGACTTCAGCCCACACCTCTCTATTCCCCTCATTCGAACAGTCTGCACCTCTACACTTTGTACTGTACTTTTGTCTAATGTGTTTAATTTTTATGCAATGATGATATCAAAGGGAAATAAAGAAAAACATAAAGAATTCCTGATAATCTTTGAGTCTTAACACAATTGTTCCTCCAGTTATAGCTTGAATAATGCCATGAAGTTGTGCCCTGATGCTGTGCACTGCCTCGGCCCAGGTGTTATTTGTGTGCTGTATTATTTATTTCTTGGAGTAATCCTCTTTAGCGAGCACAGTGCGGTGCATTGGTTTGCGTCAGACTGCTTATTTGGGGTTTTAAATAACTCCACCATCGCAGTGAGTCAGGTCCTCTCGCTCTACACCACTGGATGGGACTTGTCACAGTGACTTGTTTTACATACCAACACACACTGATAATGCCATTGCATACATTGACAAACACAGAGCTTACTCAAAATGCAGTTTGGAGAGCTGATGAAGATGTCAAGTCTCCAAATTTCAGTAGATTATGATTATTTCATTATTTATTAGACATTTGGGAAATTCTTAAAACAACCACAATGTATATTATTAATCACATAATGAATTAAATTTTTGCTGTTTAACTTATGTTAAGCTTGTTTATTATTGCGGGTATGATTATTCTCATGATAATTGTGGTCTTTGTAAGAAATGGTGACTCAGACAACAGAAACATTACTAAGCTTACTAAATATATACATGTTTTCAGGATTGGTTGCTTTCAGGCAACATCTCCAGAATCTTGCGAGGACCAAAGGCATACTGGAGCTGAACAAAGTCCAAATGCTTGTAGAGCAGATGGGCTCTGGAGAAGGAGCCACTATGGGGCCCCTGGGACCACAGCACCACTTGCACAATCTCCTGGAGGTCGGTTGTGGTTATCACACACACAAACACACATATATCCTGAGTTCAACTCCATTTAGGCTCCATGGTCGCCGACACTACACTGACCCCTCATTGTGCCCAGCCAACAGGCACCCAGGCTGTTGTGTAACCCCAAGAGACGAGTGCCAAGTGTGGCTTGTTTACAGTCTCTCTTTCGCTGATGCCTGGAGCCTTGAGTCCCGGCCTAACTGAATGCACTCATTGTTATCAGCCCCACCAGCCCATAGTACAGACTGGTACTCATTGCTTGCGATGAAGCCACACAATAATTGATCACGGAGGCGCTTGACACGGTAGCCATTTCACAGTTTACTGTGAGGAGCCCAGAATCAATAGTGAGTCTGAACCATCAACGTTTGTCCATCAGCCTTAATGCAATAACACCCCTTTGTTATGACGTTTGAGCTGTTCATCCTTTTAATTTGCTCTCATTTCATTGAACTAAATTGGAATCAATGTGACACAAGCATTCAGACCAAAGGGGGCTATGGGTAGTGCATTTATAGTCTTCTCAGCCTCTGAAGCTCCAGACATGTTTGTGTGGACCACTCTCTAACACCTCATGGTCTGTGTGGTTGATAAAGGGCGAGGCGTCCAAGCAGCACCAGGGGCTTGCTATGTACCAAAGTGGTCCCCAGCCACCTCTTCTGTCCCGCAGACAGAGCTTGGAGACACAATACTTCACACATAGGCTTCAGGTACTATACTCTAGAAACACAATATTCACATGACTGATTATTTCAGTCATGATTAATGGTTAACATTTTATGAGAAAAAATTACCATCAGTCATCAGTCCAAATTTTCTTTTGTCCTGAAGGCAAGTGTCATGGCTAACAGCCCTGCTAGCTGCCAGCTTTTCTGTAAGGAGACGCCTCGAAGTTTAGAGCAACAACTGCAGGAACACAGGTATTGTACAGACTCCTCTTTAACTTTTAATTTCCAGTCTCCCTTTCTTTGACCTGAACACAGTATGGCTTAACTTGGACATTAAAGGGCTAATTGGAAACAAAAGGCCATGTCCAGTTTGAATTAGATGTGAGCATTTGAGATTGTGGTCCTAAATAATCACAAATGTCAGAGTCGGTGCCCATGTTTATAATATATAAGAGTTTTAGGTAAGCCCATAGACTCCACGCAAGCAATGCTCATCTATCATTAAGTTGGCTTTTCATCTGAACCAGTAAGCACTGTGCATGGAGAGGTTTGATTTATTCTAGATGTTTGAGCAAACTTTTTGTACAATGAACATAACATAACACATTCGAGTTTGGCATTTTCTGTACTCCCATTCTCATTCCCATGAAAAGTTGTCCCATGCTCCTGCAACGTGCCTAAATGCTAAATACACAGTACTTAATGGTATTGACTGGGGGTGTGCAAAATAATCGTCATGACAATGCATCGCAATACTAACTTTGACAATATACTGCATCGATTCTTGATGCCAAAAATCGATTATTATTAATTAATAATTTAATATTTAATTATTTAATATTTAATATTAATAAATACATTAATTAATTATTAGTTGTTGTTTTTTTTTAATAAATCCTATGCACTTTTTTCTTTGTGAAAGGGTATTGTTTGTTATGATGGTAGCTACCTCCAAAATAGCAAATGTTTGAACATCATTTTTTGTTTTAGAAAAAATCCTATGCACTTTTTTTTGTTATTGATTTGGTTTATTTGTTTTTGTTATTCAATAAATTCAGTTATGAATTGAGTTGCTCAGAGTTATGTGTCAGTTGAAGACACTACCCAGATACACAGCCACTGATATTTAAGTTATCCTCTTTTTTTTTTTGGTACATTTTCACTGAAGTATGTCGAATATATTGCAATGCATCGCAATAATTCAAGTATCGTGATGCAGCGTGATAGTATCGCATCGTGGCATATGAATCGTGATTCGAATTGAATTGTGACTTCTTTGCCAATACCCACCCCTAGTATTGACCTAAAATTATGTCATGTTGTAAGTGATTCTGGGCGTGTCCCCACAGACTGAACCAGAAGCGGATGTACCTGCAGCAGCAGTCCCAGGGGATGGGGCTGCAGACCTACTTCAATCAAATGCAGATAGCTGAGGGCTCCTTCTCTCCTGGAGGTCCTGTGGAGCAGAGCACCTCCCATCAGCCACAGCCAGGACCTGCCCAAGCCTCCTCTCCTTTTAGCCATCCACATAGCCTGAGCCCCCTGCTGGAGCCCAGCGATGGGCTGCTGTACGAGCCTTATATGAACACCCATCACTACCCCTCTCACATGACCCCCTCGCTCCAAATCAACCCCCTACTCTCAGAGTCAAATGCTTTGGGCTACAGCTACCCCCCAGGCTGTGAACAGCCCCTCTGCCCCATGTCTGCAGAGGCCCTGACAGAGCAGTATGACTTTCCCTTGGAAACCTGCCCCATGGCCCCCTCTGCACCCGAGGGTGATCCTGTGCCCGAGCTGCCAGCCTCCATCCTGGACACTGAGATGATGGAGACTGTGGACTCTCACGGCTTTGTACTGGTCAACTGAAGCAAGTCTGCCTCTCATTTCAAATCAGTGTTAAGCAATGAGAACTCTGGCAGCATTATAGAGATGTAAGCGGAGGTCATGTGCAACAGGGAAGGAATGACAAGTGTTACTTTTTGTATGACTAGTACAATCTCTTTTTGTCAGTTGTCAGGATCTTTGTACCAAAATCCTCCCTTAGCCTACCTCCCCTTCTCGCTGTCCTCCTATTGTCCCCACTCAGAGCCAGGAGCAGATGTACCGCTTAGCGCTGTACCTGAGAGGACGGCTCTGAGCAGCGCCTTGTGAAGGAGGAACTCTGGACATCCACATGTGTGAGCCACGCATGAATGGTCTGACGTGGATTTATTAAAGACTAGCAACTAAAAGCACAAAGGCTCGTAGTGCTTTTTATATTTGAAATAGGACACAGCGACAAACAACAGACTGTTAATTGAAATCTATTTGTGGAGTTGCTTTTCAAAAATAACACTTGAGAAAGGAGCCCTCATTTGTCTTGCTGTTGTGATGCACACACTTTCTAAACGAATAGACTTTTAGTGAATGTAAACATTTAAAGTGTTGCTCTATGAGAGCTTTTAATTTCCACAGTGTTGAGCCTAAACTACAGTCTCACTCATGAAGTACCAATCATGTACATTTTTCTTCACTTTGAAACCTGTAACTACTGAATCTAATGGAGCTTACACTACTGAGCTACTTCCCTAACTTCCAGCAGAGGCTCCACATTAGTCATTACACTTAGTGCTAAGCGCAGATGTTTCTCAAAGAGCTTGCACATTCGTTTTAGTTAAAATTGTGGATGTTGCATTAGCAGATAAATGAGGGCTGATGTGATTAAGAATGAAGTATGAGGTTGTGCTGTTCGACTCTCAAATATAATCATGTGGCAATATTGAAGCAATATATTTTAATCCTTGATGTGTAGGGATTATGAATGAAGCCTCACCTGTACTTGGATTGGTTCCCAGGACCTTTTGTTTAGTGCAGTGACATCACTGGAGCAGGCGAAGTAACCACACATTACGGCTCTGGGCCAGTGCGTGTGTGTGTTTGAAAGTGATTCTTTTGCACAATTCTCACTTCACCTTCAAATCTGTATTTGTTTGTCATGGATCATAAATGACACAGTATTGCACCAGTGCACAGTTGTAGCTTAGATCCTGCTCGTTTTGGTGGACATCCTCTGTGCTCCAGTCATGTCTCTGCTTTGATCCAATGAAGTCTTTAATCATGTTTTGAATCTCAGAATGAGCCCCTAAGGATTCCAAGCATTAGTTTGTGTTAAAGAATGTTTGTTCTGACACTGCGGGTGCCAGGCATCTGGAGGACAGTGAATCCACATCATGACGGAGCCCATTCTCTCAGCACAAAATGACACATGGAAGCATGTATGCTATCAGAGCCTCTCTGAAACCATACTCTAATGTATACAGTTATTTTTGTAGTCTACACGTTGATGGCTAGAATTTATGGACCAACTATGGTTGTAGTTCTATGCAGGGCGTAAAGGAGAAATCCACCACCTTAAGCTTCCAAACTTGTGTTTTAGAGATTCACAAATGTCATAATGAAGGGTCTAAAATTGTAATTGTAATTTGAATATAAAATATTTACATTTTCTCTTATGATAAAGCAACTCTTGAGCGGTAAAACAAATGATGACCATAATGAATGTTGAGACATTAGTAGCACTATTGACATTAAAGCCCCACCCCCTAAGAATGCTGTGAAGTGTTCTTCATATTAATGATTATACCTCCTTCTCTCCACACGATAAAAGGACAAAAGGCTGGATTTCACCTTTACGTCCATGTATATTGTCTGTTGTATTTTTGAACCAGGGGTTGATCTGTGGAAGTCAAATACTGGAGCACTTTGAGAACAAGGGGAAGGAGAGCTGAAAGTGGTTGTATCTCTGTCATTTCCTGTCAGATGAAACAAAGTGAAATCCATAGGAAACACCTTTCTCCTCTCTTCCTCATGAATAATGGACACAATACACACACTAATGTTTTATGTGATTGTTTATTTAATTAATTTCCATGTGAGCGACACTTTGTACAAATTAGGAGCGCGTGGATCTTCTGCATTCGCTTACGATTCACTTTGTGTTGATTAGTGTTCTGTGTGCCTTTCTTATTTTCAATCAAAATTCAAGCATTGTCACGTTTTTTACCCTTTTCAGGATTATTTTCTTATATTTTTGAAAACCTGAGTAGAGCCAGGTTTTTTTTTTGTTTTTTTGTTTTTACTAAGGTACAGAAAACCAAAGTCCCTCAGACGTTTCCTTGTACGACCACCATGTGGAGTCAGCTTCTCTACCGTGCTCCTTCTTGTTGGTCAATCAGTGTACGCCATATTAAAGTATTATAGCAATATCTATCTAGTTGAATACTTAAAACATGGCAATTCTAGTGGTTGTGTTTCCAGGTATCATAATTTCACCTCCTGCTGATAAAAACATCAATCGATTAATAGAAATTCAGTTTTATATTTACCTTCATTGGTGTTGACCGCACATAAGCTAACTTGCTGTTGAGATTAAAAAAATGTATTGAAATTTTGGACTTGTGTTTTTAATTATGCTTTTGATGTTTCATTTTATAAGTGTCAGATCACTTGACCAAAGGAGGAGTTATGCGTTAAAACACCACAGCCTTTATGTACACTCACTACACATGACTCGATTGTGGAGTAAAAAGAATGATGAAGTTTGTTTAAAATCCACTGAACATTTTGAACTACATACCAGACTACAGGTCAAATGAGACAACAACAAAAATTACTTTTAGAAAATTGGAAGGGTGGGCTAAAGTCATACCATGTCCAATTATTTTTACTTTGATTCATCTGATTTCTTTGATTAATCTGAGGATTACTAAAGTTGTTAACAATCTCTAGCAACTGTGTGAAATATCTACCCAGATAGGAGTAGCTATCATTATATTTGTCACTTAAAATGCTGACACGTTCAGTACAGTACAGCCTGTCCACATAGCGCAGCCTGCTCAGTGTAATCCAATTGTCCTGTAGGCAGTAAGTAGCAGCTACACCTGTCTGATCGCACCCCAGGGCTGTGCTATGTGGGAGTGAGTTAATGGCCTGGAAAAATGATTCACAAGTGCTTCATATAAACTGTTGACTCATAGTTGAACAAGAAATCATTTGAAGCACCCATGGAGAACTGCCCAGCACGACCATCCTTTGCTGAACAATCATGTTTTGTTTCAATATAGGCTGTCCCTTTTCTGCAAACATGCACAACAACAAACAAAACACATTACTGCGGCAGAAGATAAAGTGGTCAAATCTAAATACAGTGGTACATCACCTTACGAAAGACCCAACAAACGGAAATTTCAAGTTACGAAACGCCTTCACGTTAAATTTTGGTCTCTAGATACGAAAGAAGATACAAAAGAATTCAAGTTACGAAACACGAAATCTCAAAAATTCAAATAATGCGCGCTCAGCCACACACATTATACGCTTTTCTCAGACTGAATTTAAACTTTTCTCACATTTGTCTCTCATTTAAACACTCAAACTTTCATAGATTTTCAACAAAATTATTAATAGTGAAGTGTGGGCGGAAGGGGGAGGGGGGAGAAAACTGCGTGCGGACACGTGTGATAGCGCAGCATGACCCGGCGCGGGGCTGCCAGCAGGTCTAGACCTGGACTAAACCAGGACTGGTGGATTAAAGCGCCGCGCGCGGGTCTATTTCCTGGTTTCGTTTCGAGTCACGGCTGAGGCGAGCAGCGAGGGGGACCGCACGCAGTCTGACTGCATGAACGAACGCATGCAAGAGCCGCGGTGGTCTAGACCTGGTCTAGACCTGGTCTTGACCAGGTCTAGAGCCTGGTCAAGACCTGGTCTTGACCAGGTCTAGAGGAGGTCTAGAGGAGGCACGGTTTGAGCACGGGTCTCGTTCATGCGCCCAGACTGCGTGCGGTCCCCCTCGCTGCTCGCCTCAGCCGTGACTCGAAACGAAACCAGGAAATAGACCTGCACGCGGCGCTTTAATCCACCTGGTCTAGTCCTGGTTTAGACCTGGTATAGTCCACGTTTAGTCCTGGGTCTACAGTCTCTACGCAGAACACAATGTTACACTATAAAAAAAAGTTACACTATATTAAAAAAACTTGGATCGGGGCCTTGGAACGAATCAGGATTTATCCATTGAAATAGCTACTCAACTTACGAAAAATTCACATTACGAAACCACTTCTGGAGCGAATTAATTCCGTAAGGTGAGGTACCACTGTATCAATTAAAGTGAAGTATTCACACAAATAACCGAATAATCAAACTCAGGTGTTCCAATCATGTACATACAGTAGGTGTATAAAATCAAGCGCCTATGATTCTACAAACATTAGTGAACGAATGGGTCTCCAGAGCTCAGTGAATTCCAGCGTGGTACTGTGATAGGATGTCACCTGTGCAACAGGTCCAGTTGTGAAATTTCCTCAGTCCTAAATATTCTACAATCAACTGTCAGTGGTGTTATAACAAAGTGGAAGTGATTGGGAACAAAAGCACAAGGCCATGTAAACTGATGGGGCAGGTCAGAAGATGCTGAGGCGCATAGTGCACAGAGGTCGCCAACTTTCTGCAGAGTCAATCGCTACAGACCTCCAAACTTCATGTGGCCTTCAGATTAGCTCAGGCACAGTGCGTAGAGAGCTTCATGGAATGGGTTTCCATGGCCAATCAGCTGCATCCAAGCCATACATCACCAAGTGCAATGCAAAGCGTTGGATGCCGTGGTGTAGAGCACTCCGCCACTAGACTCTAGAGCAGTGGAGTCGCGTTCTCTGGAGTGACGAATCGTGCTTCTGCATCTGGCAATCTGATGGACGAGTCTGGGTTTGGTGGTTGCCAGGAGAACGGTACTTGTCTGAGACATTGTGCCAAGTGTAAAGTTTGGTGGAGGGGGGGATTATGGGGTGGGGTTGTTTTTTCAGGTGCTGGACTTGTCCCTTAGTTCCAGTGAAAGGAATTCTGAATGCTTCAGCATACCAAGAGATTTTGGACAATTCCATGCTCCCAACTTTATGGGAACAATTTGGAGATGCCCCTTCCTTTTCCTACATGACTGCACCAGAGCACAAAGCAAGATCCATAAAGATATGGATGAGAGAGTTTGGTGTGGATGAACTTGACTCGCCTGCACAGAGTCCTGACTTCAACCCCATAGAACACCTTTGGGATGAATTAGAGCGAGACTGAGAGCCAGGCCTTCTCCTCCAACATCAGTGTGTGACCTCACAAATGTGCTTCTGGAAGAGTAGTCAAAAAATATTAAACCCTATGGATTAAGAATGGGATGTCACTTAAGTTCATATGTGAGTCAAGGCAGGTGAGCGAATATTTTTGGCAATATAGTGTATCTAAAGGCAAGACACTTCACCCACCTTGCCTCGTTTGTGGTGCATGTGTGAGTGGTGGTGAGCAGAGGGTCAGATTAGCAACATCGCCTCCCTAGTTACTATCAGACCACTGGGGCTACAATAGTAAAGTTTGAAGTGAATGAATAATGCAGTTGTTATTTTGTATTAGGCTATATGTTTAATATTTTGTTTAAAATTGAAGGTGTAGCTGCATAGACATATTTTTATCATGTTAAATGTGCTCATATCACTTCATTTGGTTCATGTGTTTGCCCATTGAGTTCACTGGGCCGGAGTGACTCAGTGGAGGTTTATGGGAGAGCCTGAAGTCTGGACAAATTTGACATCATTACGTTGCTTCTGTCCATTGCTTTGCATTGCAGCCCTGAAGTCCATCTTGGGGGCGCAGGGTGGCGAACTCAAATCAAGTGATTGGTTTTCATAAAGATTTATCACACATCCAGTGGTGAAAGTAAAGCGGTGCGCACCGGAACGCAGCACCGGTATAAAATTCACAGCCGGTACGCAGCACCGCTAAGAGAATATGGTTAATGGTGGCCAAAACCCACATTTGAAAAAAAAAAAAAAAAAAGGTGCGCTATTTAAGCAGAAAACACAAACAACCACACTATGCCATTCGAGAATAACTGAAAGCTACCCGAAACTCTCGTGCAGAGATATCTGCAGTCTGTTAAGCAAGGATTGTCAAAACTTATCTGCCTGTAGCCGTGAAAGTAGCCTAAACCATTGTGAGAGGGTGCTGCGCACTGGTAGAAGATTTAAGGCCGGCGCGCTGCCTGCACCTGTAAGAGAGGGTTTATGCTGACTAAAAAAATATGAAATAATTAAGTATATTAAAAAAGTTATTTATCTATGAAAAAGGTGTAAAATGTTTTTTTTTTTTTTTTTTTTTTTTAAACAAAATGGGTAAAACAAGTGTTTTTTTGTTTGTTTTTTTAACGGTAAAGTGATGCACTGGACATTATAGCACCTGTAAGAAATTAAAACTACTTTCACCACTGTACACACCTGAACTACTGTGATTCAGCTGCTCTGTCCATGTTGCTTCTATAGGCTCATGAATGGAGAACAACAGAGTTATGGGCTATAGGAGATATGGCGAGTTCAACTTCAAGTCAAAGTGTGTCTGAGGAACACTTTTCAGGGAGTAATATGTCTTCTCTTCTGTCAAGCAAGAAAAGAAGCATTAAGCTGAAATGAGTGCATTGGCTGCGGTGATATCCTAAGGCTCTTATTTTGATTCACACACTGGCTAATTGCTTACCTGGCCAGCCAAATGATATCTCTCTGTATTTCCTATACACCGCGATACCATTTGGACACTCTCCATCCACTCTCGCTCCTCCGGTTCCAAACCGACTCCGCGATTCTGATTCGTTCAAAGATGGTGACGTCAGTGCACCCACCTTTGCCCGCAAAGTCACTCTTAGGCAGCGGAAGTTCCGCCTCAGTTTTGAATCAAGATGGCGCAATCTCTGATTGGTTCACTTAGCTGTCTGTCTACGCGCAACCGCAGCGCATTCTGTGGATCAAGCGTTACCAGACTCACTCGCTGGTACAGCGATGAGTCATGGATTCTTCCAGGCAAGCTAATTGCAGCTACTTTCACCTAAACCTCCACACAGAAGAGTGCGAGGAGAGACCCCGCTAATCAGACTCAGAGCAGGGGACACACAGACCCGCCGGGGCCCGGGGCACTCGCTCTCACCGCCGAGCTCATGGGTAGGGTTGCCAACCGTCCCTTGAAAAACAGAATCATCCCGTATTCAGAAACAAAATTAGGTGTCCCGTATTGAGCTGAAAAGGGACGCACTTTGTCCCGTATTACTGTGTGAATCAAAAATAGTGTCTAAAAGAGGGGTGCCCAATATGTCGATCTACCAGTCGACTGGTGTCAAATACTATGACACCGGTCTCGAGATGAGTCCAATCATATTTCATTACAGCCGCGTTAGCAATAAACTTTTACCGGTGTGCGGACCACGCGGAGCTTCGCACTGCAGCCTGCACGCTCGACTGGAGCAGCGGACAACTACGTGCACCGCCAGCGCACGCAGCTTGGTCGCTACAGCGTGTGCCGTTGCGTACCCGCATGTATCACAGAGCAGGTTAAACTTTTTAAAACGTCCCCGCGTCACTCTTCCCTGCGTATAGCGTACACAGGCTCCTCCTCAATGCCTTTGATTAGAAGAGCAAGATGAAATGCAAAGCAAAAACTAATCTAAATTTATGTTACAGCGTCCGCACAGAGCAGGTCTACAGCACAGAGCAGGTCTACCGTGACATGTGGAATTTTGCCTAATAAAAGTGCACAAATGCATCTGTTTGTCATATGCACTTGTAAATGTGCAGAGGCTGGTAAATACCACTGCAAAACCAAGAGAATGTGACTTCAGGTAGGAAGTTGAAAAAACATTAAGCCCAAGTACTGTTCCACCATGACTGATGATCATTTAGAAGTGACCTTGAGTCTGACTGTCAGCAGCTACTGTCCAATCTACGCATCCTGAGCTGATTCCATCCAGTGCAAGTCACATTTTGTGAGAAGGTCGTGCAAAGTGGGATCATCAGGAGGGGAAAAGGGAATTTTCCCCCCCAAAATGGATGGTTGACATCTTAGTTTTTATTGGCTTGAATGACCTCAAATTGAATCTCAGAGCATCTAGAGTTCAAAAATTTTCCAGGGGGGCATCCCCCCGGACCCCCCTAGCTTTTCAGTGACTTTCAGTTCTTTCCGTTACTGGTCACTTTCATCCCTGTTTATATTAATTTATACAGTTTTAAGTTAAGCAGGACAGATATTTATTTTATTCTGTTAATTTTGTTATTTTGTATTAAAAAATAAATTGCTGGTAATTATTTATTTTCCATGTGTTCCTTAAGATGCGTGAAAAGTCCCTCAGTCGTCCAGGTAGAATCCATGATAGTGTTCATATCACTCAAATATGCATCTAATTCAATTTAGGTTTGAGTCAAATACTGTAGTTTAAAAAAAATCGCTTCACATATACAAAAAATGGCTAAGGACAATTCACTACACCACGAAGGGTGAAGGCAATCGGGCCGGCTGGTCCTGCAATGAGGTGTCCCTTATTTATTGTTCCTACTCATGGGTGAGACGGAGCTGCTCTGGTGTTGTGCCATGTCTGTATGAGCAACACTGATGCAACAGTGACAAACACTGTGTGTTTGTGTTGTGACCATAGCCTCTTATTGTAGTTTTGCTGATGTTTTTGGGGCTGGTTGTTGGGACTGGTTGTTGGGACTGATTGAGGGGACTGGTTGTTGGGGCTTGTTGTTGGGGCTTGTTGTGAGTGATGTGTTAGGTTATGTTGTTACTTTGCGCTTGGCTGTGCGTTGTGCTCTGATATAGTTCAGCCAATAGTAACCAAAATGACTGCCTGTTTCTGGCATTCGTTAGAATACTATACAGTGGTACCTCACCTTATGAAAGACCCTACATACGAAAAATCCAAGTTACGAAATGCCTTCATGTCATATTTTGGTCTCAAGATACGAAAGAAAATTCAAGTTACGAAACGCGAAATCTCAAAAATTCAATTAATGCGCGCTCAGATGCACGCCCCGAAACGTAAATACACTTTATCAACACACACGGGGTTAGGTTCCAGAGGTGGCCCGGGGTGGGAGAGGTCCCCGAGGTAGGACAATTTTGTATTTTGCAATTGTTCTACATGTTTTAGGGCTGTAAATGCCTCACCACACACATTCTACGCTTTTCTCAGACTGGAGTTGGGCTTTTCTCGCATTTCTCTCTCGTTTGAACACTCGAACTTTCATAGATTTTCAATGGAATGTGTTGATAGTGAAGCGTGGGGGTAGACACGGCTCAATATAGCGCCGAACGCGCGAGGGGAGCGGAGACACAGGATTACTATCGCAACAACACATCATCAGTATGGTAAAACTAACCTGTCTCACGACGGTCTAAATCTCGCTCACGTTCCCTATTAGTGAGTGAACAATCCAACGCTTGGTGAATTCTGCTTCACAATGATAGGAAGAGCCGACATCGAAGGATCAAAAAGCGACGTCGACACGGCGCGGGATGGAGCCGTGGCGCCCGGGCCGTGCCTCCCCCTCGGGGCCGCGGGCCGAGCACGGGGTGATTTAATCCTGGTCTGGTCCTGGTTTGGTCCGGGTCTGGACCTGATCTGGTCCTGGTTTAGACCTGGTTTAGTTCTGGTCTAGACCTGGAAGTCACATAGAACCAGAGCCCGCCCCGAGCGAGACCCCGCGGTCTTTCCCGCCGGTAGAGCACGTTTCTCGGCCTGTTAGCTCACAGTGTCAGCCCCCCGGCTCTGGAGGTCACATAGAACCAGAGCCCGCCCCGCCCCGCTCTTATTTCCGCTGAAAGAGCGTCTTTCTCGGCCTCTTAGCTCTAGCGCGGAACGTGCAAGGAGCGCGGAGACACGAGCAACGTGCTCCTCCAACGTCACTGCCATGTCCCGGGATAATCCTGGTTTAGTCCAGATCCAGTCCAGGTTTAGACCTGGTTTAGTTCTGGTCTAGACCTGGTTTATTCCAATCAGGACGCAGAACACAAATGTTACACTATAAAAAAAAAAAAGTTACACTATAAAAAAAAAAACTTGGAACGGATCAGGCCTTTTCCATTGAAATAGCTACTCAACTTATGAAAAATTCACGTTACGAAACCACTTCTGGAACGAATTAATTTCGTAAGGTGAGGTACCACTGTATAGTGTATATATAATACATATACTTATAATATATATTTATCATTTTGACCTAGGCACCCCCCCAAAAAAATGATACCACCAGCCACCACTGGTCACGGTATATTCTAACATTATTCCAGAAACAGTATACACTTATTAGGCCTACTCTTTATACCTCAATATCATATAATCATCTTGAAACCAGTTCACATTCACAAAAAATAGCAAAAGGAAACAAAGAGTAACAGCAACTTCTACCCACTTTGCATTTCAGAAGATAAGATTTCTCATACATAAAAACTATATATTCTGCAATCAACTCAAATAAGTCACTCAAGAAAAAAAAAATAAACTAGAAGGTTTCTTCCCAACTGCTCTTGTGTCCTCATTATCCAAAACAGCAGACATTAGACCAAACACATTATCAACTGAAGCTGCTGCTTTGACAAATGTGAAGGTCGGGTCTCTGGAGATGCATGTTTCTGGTAGATTATAAAGATGTTTGTTCTTCTAATTGTTCTGGACTAGTCCCTGGATAGATATTTAAACAGGTAGACTGGGGAGGCAGATTGGGGACTTCGTGCAATTATGTCTCAGCTCTCACATATTTCTGGCCTTATAATCAAAGATTACTTTCACTGATCTTGCCTCGAACTACAAAACTTATCTGACGAAGGACTGGCAGTACATTCATTTTGCAGCAGTGGGTGACAAGGCTGATGCGACAGTGAAGGGCATATGAAGGTCGAACCGAAATTTTTTTTGTGAAGGCCACAGAGGTGTGTCTTGGCGGTTTGATGTTTGTTCCAGTTGTGCGAAAAGGATCATGTTGAGAGAAGACGTCAATCCAATCAGCCCACTCAGACAGAGAACAGCTAATCCTGCTAATACAGTGCGGAGGTGAGGGCAGGATGGAGGGGGCTCTGCTGCTGCACACGGGCTGGGTCCTGTCACAGCACACACAAGCGCACATCCTGAATGACTAAGTGTAAAACTGGCTTAGAACGGTCTTTCTTAAACTTGCACCAAATAATCCCTCAGAGAATTTGTAGCTTTCAAGAAATAGGGGCGAAAGTAGTACAAAACCAACCCAGATCTAAACCTGACACAAGTGTGCAAGTGTCCTGGTTGTCTCCTCATCACTGGGCGGGGTCTTCTAAATACAAATCTTTTCTTGCCTGCTTTAAAACATGCAGTATTGTGTTGTACTGATTAGTAATCCTGGGTGGAGGTCAGCTATTTCTCTCAGCAAGTTACAGCATTATAGGGGGAAAGGTCAGATGCAGAGAAGAAGTTTGAGTGAAAAATTAGGTTTTGAAAATGCTCTGAACGGTCTGCTCCCATCATCAATAATATTTCACAGCCATATTACACAAAAGATGCTTCATGTCTTTTTAGAGCAGTTATTTATAGACCTGGTTTTGAAACCTACTGAAGCCCTCCTTGTCACAGACACCCTTGGGGACATGACAAGTTCGAAAAGAAAGAGCTGATACAAGGCCAGACAGCACTAATCATCTTTTTTTATGGAGTAGAAAAAAGGATTTAAAAAAAAAAAGAAGAATTACAATATCAGAGCCTATTCAAGTGATTGGGGGGCAAAGTATACTGTAATGACATCAATGGTCGCTATGGTAACGGGAGGAGAGCGGATGACAACATGGTACTGCAGAAGATCAGACAGAAAACTGCTCAGGATGAAACCAAAATGGGGTCGAGACCAATGTGCAAAATCTTTTCGAAATAGTTTTCCCAAACAAGCTGCTCTGGCCAGGGTTGTGTCCATGAGCAGTGACGTACATGCGGTAGTTGTTTGTGAAGATATAGCTTTAGAAACAATGGGAAATCTTACAAGTGAAGGTCACGCTGTACTTCTAAGTCTATTATTCATTTTGATTCTCCACTATCAAGCTTTGCGGTTGAACACATGGCGACCGACAGATGGACAGAGTCAGTAGTCCCAGTACTGTTGACCCAGTAGTGTGGAGTGGGAGGGGGGAAAAAAAAAAAAAAAACGCTTCAACCTGGAGGGCTGCCTTGATGTCAGGGAGTTGCTGCTTTCTGAGGTGATTTTCCTTGTCAATAAAGTGTGCTCCAACAGAACGCAGAAAGACAATTTAATACGAGCAAGCCCAGACAAGGTGAGCGAGGAGAAATGGTAGACTGATTCTTGTCATTTGTCACTCAGAGCACCAATGACCTCACCGTGTCTGTGAGAGCGTGTGTGCGCCTGTGCCTGTGCGTAGCGGGGACCTTTCATTATAGATGACAGAGTTCTGGGAGGCAGCTGCATTGACGTCACACTTCTCAGAGCTGTCAAGGACTGAACTCATACCCTTTCTCTACTAGTGGCACACACACTGGGCACACTGCAAAATCCGAACAAGAAAGAGGGTTTAAAATGGGATTAAAGCCACAATAAGTCCTCGTGAGTAAAGACAGCAAGGTTTAATGAATCAAATCTTACCAGAATATACCCAAAGATGAACTGGTGAGATGACCCCAAAAATTAGGCTCATCACAAATACAGCTCTGGAAAAAAAAATAAGAGGCCACAGCATTTTTTTTCTGAAATCAGCATCTCTACATGTATTACAGCCATTCCATTCCAGAGTCTGTTGAATTCCAACACAAACACAAAGCTGAGCTACTTCAGTTCTTGCACCAGGAGTGGAATAAAGTCACCCAAGAACAATGTGAAAGACTTGTGGAGAGCATGCCAAGATGCATGAAAGCTGTGATTAAAAATAAGGCTTATTGCACCAAATATTGATTTCTGAACTCTTCTTAAGTGTAAACATTAGTATTATGTTGTTTTAAAATGAATTTGATCTTGTTTCTTTGCATTGTTTGAGGTCTGAAAACATGTATCTTTTGTTATTTTGACCATGTCATTTTCTGCAAATAAATGCTCTAAACGATATTTTATTTGGAATTTGGGAGAAATATTGTCAGTAGTTTTAGACTCAAATAAAAATGTTCCTTTTGCCCAAACACATACCTATAAGTAGTAAAATCAGAAAAACTGATAGTTTTGCAGTGGTCTCTTGCTTACTACATTGCAATGAAAAGAGTGCAGGATAAAGCTAAGTAAATAAAACATTAAAATATCAAATTGGCTAATAATTCATGCTGAGACAGATCAGACAATCTATGCAACTCCATATTAGTACCCACTATTATTATGTGATCTGTGTGAGGCGGCACGGTGGCTGAGTGGCTAGCACTCATGCTTCACAGCTAGAAGGTTCCGGGTTCGATCCCCGGGTCGCCCAGGCCTTTCTGTGTGTGTTCTGTGTGGAGTTTGCATGCATGGTCTGGGTTCGATCCCCGCCTGAGCCTTTCTGTGTGGAGTTTGCATGTTCTCCCCGTGTCTGGATGGGTTTCCTCCGGGCACTCCGGTTTCCCCCATCAACTCAAAACATGCTCCAGGTAAAATCCTCCAGCTCAGGTCCTGACCAAGCCGAGCAATAAGATCATGGAGATGGGTTCCCGGGCGCCTGAAAGACGAGCTGCCCACTGCTCCTGAAGGATGGGTCAAATGCAGAGAAATAATTTCCCTATGGGGATGAATAAAGTCTGTCTTCTTCTAACCAGTGTTTTGTAAGATTGCACAACTGAACTCATGTTACCAAGTAGTCACATTTACTTTGTGGGTAAATGATCAACCCACTCTCAAAAATGTTATGAAACAGTCATAACAGTAAAAATGGTTATGGCAGGCCAAACTACTAACAGAATACGAGCTTCCATTTTGTACCCAGCCCTTATTTTTGAAGCGCTCCTCTCCGCAGCAGTAGTCAGGGCGAGGAGGGGCAGGTGTCAGCAGCAGACCCATCCCTGCTCACAGTGGTTCCCTTTGGCCAAAACAGACCTTAAGACCCCAGCTTTCATCTGCACAGCTCCCTAGGTGGGCCCCAAATAACACAGTAAAGACAATATTTAGCAGTGGGTTATGATGAGGCGAGACTTGAAAAGAAAACAAAATATAGGATTCAATGCCAATCATAACAACAAATTCCTGAAAAACTGAACATACAAAACATTTCTGCACTGTTCCCTTATGTAGAAATGGGCCTTGCAAGTCGGTAACGCTCTAACCAGTTATAAGACCATAGGCTTGTCTTTTCCGTTATGTTACTTTATTCAGATAAAGATACAGTAGTACAGCATCCCAAATGTGGAGAGAATCCAAAATAAAAACAAAAGCACAGTTTGTGATACAGGAGGACAATCGACAATCAACAATCAAGGTTTACTTTATAAATGGGTGGAGGAGGGTGCAGAAAAATCAACAGTCCGATTAGACCAGAGGGAGACAAGGAGTCCATTTTTCAACACAGATCCTACATTTACTCAGCCCACTTCTGACCGCCTCAACTCCGACCCTCACAATAAAATATTATGCATCCTTACGTACACAAGCCCACGCCCATCCCACTGTGTTGCACTATTCTCCATTGTAAAGGGGCCAGTCATGGACGCACAGCGATGAACGTGGCAATAATGTGAGTTGTAAGCAAAGGACTAGAGCAGTGGCAAGGTTTTGTTGTGCCTGTGGGCTCTAAAGCCGTTATCATTGTTTACTATAGCCTGCCAAAGGTCTTGTGGCCCTTGTATGGCCCTTGTCTGGTTATTTACTGAACAGGACAGGAAACGGGTAGGTGTATATTTAGAGAAAATGCAAGGTTATCAAAGTCACTGGCACAGGAGTTAGCAGAAATGGCAAAAACGCAAAAAAAAAAAAGCCTAGTCTAGCCTTTTGTTTTGAATGGCCAATTTATTACAATAGCCTAAATAAACTAAATGGTTTGACCAATCTTGCATGTTTCTTTATAGGAATATTTCAAGGGGCTCTATACATAAAACAATGCCAACACTGTTATAATTTGGAACATGCAATTTAAAGCTGATCTGATTGCATGCAGTGATAATAAACCTTCTCGAGTACCTAACCAAACTAAATGTAACTACCTACCTAACTAAACTATAAATGAATTTGGTCTGCAGAGGCCAATCACCAAGACTAAATAACTTCACTGCAGCGTTTCTGGCCAAAGAGAGCATCGACGGAGGATTTCAAAGGCTTGACAAAAAACAGCTTGTTGCACCATCTGCTGCTCAGAGCTGGTGTCTAGAGCTGAGAGAAGCGAGCAAACACGGACGCGGTATGCTGCAAAGACCAGAGCTAAAGTACAACAGTGGCAAAGGGTGTCAAAGGGAGGAATGTGAGGGGTCCGATTAGCGATGCCTAGCTAGCAGAGCAGCAGCACATTAGTCAGCATGCACCACTTAATGCAATTTCATCACAATTTGTTGAAAAAGCGCTCATTTACAGCGAAAAGGAAGATTTACAAAGAGGCCTGAACATGGACTAGCATGGACAGTAAAAAGAAAAACAATTGTTAACAGCTTTCTCTATACATAACCAGTTGTTCCTGAACATCAATAAATATCTTGTTTGTTGATGGGGGGGGTGTCTGGTTTATTCGTGATGAGGTGGATATGATAGGGCCAGAACTGCAGAAAGAATTTTATATTTTATATTAGTTTTTAATCATAACAAATGGTAATGGACCATTTTGAGAACACTCACCACTGAGGGCCTCTTGGGCAAAGTACTTGACGTCCATATCTTTGTCTGAGGACAGCTTATCCAGCACTGGCTTCACTTGAGTCTGAAGTGTACTGAAAAACAAATATAGTATTAAAAGTCACACTAATGTTATATATGAAGAGAAAAATCCAGAAGAACTTACTGGCTGTCAAGAACTGGGCCGATCTTCTGCAGAGACTTGGCCACATTGAAACGCACATTGGCCACTTGGTCATCGGACATCTTCATCACCACGGGCAGCATGTGTTTAGTGGTGATGTCCTGTCCACACACCTCTGACAGAGCCTGCAGACACACAAGTATGGAGTCTTATGGGTTTCAAAAGGTGAAGTGCAGAGGGGAAGAGGGGAGGACTCACGTTGATGCAGAACAGAGTAGTCATCCTGTGCAGGTAGTTGGGGTCATTGGCCATTCCTAAGACTTTGGGGACGATGGTGTTCTGGGCCCACTCCGCTCCGAATTTCTCAACCAGTTTCATGAGGTTGCAGGTGGCCGCCTCACGGATGGCATACACTGAAAATGGACATGTTTGTAATGTAACACCCAATGTGAAAAGTCATTCTTCATTGGTATTGGCCATTTTTAACCAGCTTTAAAAATCAGGCTAGTGTCAAAAAGAGATTTGACTTTCTTCGTTCATAGTTATAAATGTATAGTTTATTAAAAGTGTACTATTGTTGCCCTATAGGCAACACTGATTTATAAAATTGGCAACAGTTCATAAGGGAGCACTCTTCAGAAAATACCCTTGAGCTTGGTTGAAAAAGTGTCATATGAGGAGATTAACATTGTGATAGTATTGGGGATCACACTGCGGACTGTGTGGTGGAGACAGGCCTTATATAATGTGGCACAGGCCTAACCCCCAGTAAGCCACCGACACTGATCCACACCAGCCACATTCCAATGATGTAACCCAGTCAGCCCTTTGTCCTCACAACAGCATGTCTTGGTCTAATTGGGAAATCTCAATGTGAATAGGACACTACCAAAACGCATGTTACAGACAATGTTCTGGACTGTAAACAGCATGGCGTGAGCTGCAACTATAGGGGCAGATCGCCTGTTGGTAGGGCATTAGGGTTCTTATGATTTCAGAAGAAAACTCAAAGGGACACCATGTTTTTGTGGGATTTCAGTTATGCTGCAACATAAAATTGGTTGCATTTGCAAAAAAAAATAAATACATTAATAACAATAACAGACTTACCATGGTCAATGAGCCAGGCCATGCAAAGAGTGTTGAGTTTTTCATCAAAGAACTCCACTCCCTAATAATAAACAAATGCTATTATTAATTGATCTAAAATGAGGTATTCAAGGGCTGCACAATTTTAAAAGATAATATTTATTTATATATATATATATATATATATATATATATATATATATATTTTTTTTTTTTTTTAAGTAAAGTTTTGCAAAGAGCCCAGGAGCATTAACATTTGAGAGCTGAACGAAGTTAAGAATCCCATGTATTTCAGTATATGTTTGTAAAAATGTAAATGGAAAAGTTTGCTTTTTATTTCAATAACGAGATATTTTGTTGTTTACAGAAGGCATTACATAACCTACATGTCTGGATTGTCCCCAACCAATTTAAATTACATGTACGATTCGATATATTGTGCAGCCCAAATGTGCATTTGCATTTTACACACAATCACTGGCACAGTTTTGAGATTAGGCTGCATGACTCACCAGTTGTCCTGCCAACAGGGGCATGTACTCTATGATAGCAAGGCGAACCCTCCACTTGGCGTCCTCTGCCAGCTCCACAATGGCAGGCAGCAGAGACTGGGAGAGTTGGCGGATGCCGATGACCTCATTCACACAGTCCAGGTTAGAAATTATGTTGAGACGCACCTCGGGACACTGAAAAGGAAAATCATTTAAGATGCACTGACATAAATAAAGTATATTTTTTACAAACAACTATAACTACATAAGCAACAAAAACACCCCTCAAAACTGGGGCACACAAAACTTGAAATATTAGCTGTAATCTATGTATGAGGCTAAAAGCTAAGAGGCTTTAAACTGCCTTGCCTGTTCCACCTAAGACAGACATGCTGCAGCTACAGTCACAATATTCAGACTGGTGGGGTCCAATAAAGCAGGCGTACCTCGTCCTTGAGCTGGGCCAGGAACAGTGGCAGTAAGTGCTCTATTGTGTTGTCTTTGCCCAGTATGGTCGACAGGCCCATGATGACCGAGGCCAGGGCAGACTTCACATGTTGGTTTGTGTCTGAAACAAGCTCCTGATGAGGAAAAACAAACTGTTAATACAAGGTCATTGGAACACAATAGAATATTCTTTTTTCCAAATCAATGATTTCCAACAAAAATCAAAACCCCAAAACCACATTTTTGAAAAAAGGAAAACGAATAGATTAGTCTTAAGATTCTAATACAAATGAAATTGTAAACATTTTTGTTACATGTGTACTTTGACTCCAAGATCATGAAATTACTAAATACAACACTGCCACCTTGTGTTCAAAATGTCATTCACTGAAAATCTGTGGAAGACAAAACTATTGGAGAAATAATGAGAGAGTTAAGTGCTGGAAAAAGTTGGTTACCTTGACACAGGGCAAGATGTGAGTCATTATGATCTGTTCTCTGTTATCTTCTGGGAGATTCTCACAGAATTCTGTAGAATCCAATAAATATGCTTTAATGTACCGCTATCCAATCATATCAATTATATTCTAGCTAGGTCACAAAAATATAAAACCTAAACTCCGGTATTTTATACAGATGTGTACCTTTGACTTTGTTGGCAGCAGCGGCTCGGACTTCAGCCTCACAGTCCTTCAGAAGGTTTTGGAACGCAGGAACCAAGTCATTCTTTGTGATCTCTGGCCCAACTGCTTTCTGGAGCTGAGGACAAAGATAAAAAAATATATTTTACGGCTGTAATAGCATATAGAGTATAATTAGCAATGTTCTACAGTTTTTACTCCAATTGAGAACATATTTGGTGTGTGACAGTGTCTCAAGATTGTATTGATTATTGCTGGATAAATAAATCCATGGGTTTCAGACTGAATTAACTATGCAAAACAAATTCATATACATCTCTTGAATGGATTCAGGTCCTCAAAAAATCACCTATAAGCTAAAATCCATGAATAGAGATGCATATGGTAGATGCACAATAAAAATACACTAAATCAAAACAATAAAATAAAGATGGCCCATTTTTGGGATTATCCAGAAGTTATTAAGGCACTCCACCAGAAATGTTCAGTTCATAATTGGTTGAAGTTTAAATATTTAAATCAATTCAATAAAGGGGCTATGTCTGTGTGCACCTACAAGAAGCCTTTAAAGGGATATATGCCACCCCCAGGTCAAATTTGGGCATCTCCCCACAGTCCAGAGACTAAAATAAGTGGTGCGTATCACGCAGTACGCTGCCAGGGGAATCCCAGTTACGCACCGGGAAGGGAGTTCCCCTGTTGCACAACGTGCTGCGTGATACGGCTGTATTCTTACGCACTGGAAAATAGTTCCCACCCAAAATGACCAAGGCAAGCTCTCCGTGTTGATTTGCACATTTATTTGCACTCGATATGAATGCGCACTACACAGAAAGTAATTGGGAAACGCATCGAGCAAATTAATTCCTTTTGGCCGAAATCTTTCTCTGGCGACGTTAGACTCCAGTCTAAGGCGGAGGAGCACCAGATACCGCGGCGGTCAGTGGCGACAGACTCGGACAATGGCTGGGTGAGCAGGAAAACGCTTTCCACCACTTATTTTAGTCTCTGGACTGTGGGGAGATGCCCAAATTTGACCTGGGGGTGGCATATCCCTTTAAGGATTAAATAGGTCAATGTGATGCGGGGACCCACCCCGACTTGCGTATAATCTAAACCCGACCCACTGGGCCCCAAGAAACTGGTTCAAATGTGGGGCCTGACCAGACACTAACCTGCGCATATTAAAACTAATATATTGTGCACAACTGCAGCTGGCCATAACATCATAAGATGTAGTGCAGATAGAAGCTCAAGGGAAGTATGTAAGTACAACTGGATCATGCAGGAGCGGGGAGCATACCTGATGCATGCATGTGCTCTAAATATCTGCGTCCAAGTGAGCAACATGTCTTTACACCCAGACATTAGCCTGTATGATCAGTGACCTGCCCTGTTCACGCTCGAGCATTATTTATGTAATTCCAATGTATAAATATAAAACTTTTATAAATACACATTGATGCACTGAGGAAAATATTCTGTCACTTAAAAATAAAGTACTTGTAATGAAGAATTTTGCTTTATTCAACAAAGAAAACAGAATTGGTCTCATTGCTGCAAACTAAATGCCAGTAACAATGTTAAAGACTCCTATGAAATGATTATAGCTAAAAGGCCCCATACATGAATATTAGAAAGTACCTCTGAGAACTTGTCAGCCACCATGTAACGAACTCTCCAGGACTTGTCTTCAGCAGCCTGACGAAGTGTTGGCATTACCAGAGTCTCCAGGTCTTCCTGAGGCAGCAGAGTGGCAATGCTGACACAAGCCTCCACTGCAAGCAACCGAACAGAGTCCTAATGGACAACAGATCATTATCAGTGTGGGAAAAAGAATAACACTGAGAGAATTAAAATAATGTAATCATTAAAATAGATTGATACCTGCTCATCAGATGCCAGAGCAGTGAAGAGTGAAATTATGTCACTTTTTACATAATCCAACTCCAGGACTTTAGCAAATTCTCCTAGTTTAGATGCTGCAGCACGACGCACCATTGGTGTATCATCTGAACATAGGGTTCGAAAATGCCTGAAAAAAAAGACAATAATTATTACTACATGGGCATTATGTATTCTATAGTAAATTGCAAAAGCCACTTACTGACGAATCTCAGCTTTTACAGTGCTGGAGACGCGGGGATAACAAACACTAAATAGGCCACAGGCAGATGTACGAGAAGTGAACCAGTCCCCACTGGCCAGGCGCTTGACCAGAGGCTCAAAGTGAACTTCCAGATCAACTGGAGAGTGTTCCTGGGAAATCTTCCGTAGGGATTCCACTGCTTTGTCTCTCACTACAGTCTCTTCTACTGTTGCTAGGCTTTCCAAAGGAGGCTGAAAAAGTCCAAGAAAGTAAGAATGACTAAGAAGCACATTATGACTTGTTCAGTTTTGAGCATGATTTTCATCTATAACAATTTGTAAGGTGATATTAACAGCTGACTCACCAATAGACAGTGGACATACTCTGGACCCCCCACCAGCATGGTGAAGTTACCAAGCTGCTCTGCCAATGCCAAAAGTACCTCATCTTCATCATAGATTGTGTCTAGAAATTAGATATTCAAGTTGGTGTATAGGGTTCATATTGAAAATTTAACTTTTAAATCATTGGATAACGTGTGAAAAAAGCTTTAGAAAAAAGTGGTTTCACCTGTGAGGAAGGGAAGGAGTTCCGTACGAGTCCTCTCTACACCAAGGGCAAGAGCAATAGTTGACAGTTTCTTGATACTATTCAGTCGGAGCTGAAACATAATAAATTGTAATTATTGCATAAATCCAGGATTCTTTACATACTTATTGTGACAATTCACATTGTGACATTCATGTTGGACACAACTGCGCCTTTTACAATCAAGGGCTAGTTAGCGCAATGATCGACATTGAAGAAATAACCTCCAAAAAGGGAGGAAAAAAAGGAAACAACACTAACAATATACTAAAAGCGTCTAAGAAAGTATGAATTCAATCCCAATTTCAGCAGAACTGAGAAAATCTGTCACTAAGAAGGCGCTGGCTTAGCTTTAAAGGAGCAGCCAGGGAGAGAAATACAACACTGCTGCGTTAATAAAGACACTTAGCGTTGCATGGACATAACGGACTAGTTACACAGCCGTAAAACAGACGTAATAACAGAAAGGTTAAGAGCCACGGGGAACTTTCTCCAATCGCAATCATCAAAAGAAACACTGATGTTTTCATGGGACGGGCCTTTCCTCAGTTTGCAGGGCCTTCAACGGTCGCTAAGGCTAACTGATGCTAGCGAGTTAGCAAACCACTACACCATTCGTAGATCTGTAAGAATGACAAACCAACGCATAAACAAAACCGTGCCGTTTACCTGTACATCTTCGTTTCGCAGTTCATCAATGAGAACAGCGATAGGATAAAGAGAGTCGTCTCCATCGGCTCCTGCCATTTTGGTCAGTGTTGCAGAATGGCGCTGTGTGCGGCGCTGATGCTACGGGGTTTCTGCGAAGAGGAGCGGAGGAAGCGGGCCCTCCCTCTGCTGCTCAAAATGACCGGACACCGCAAAAATTACACACATTTAATAGATTATTTAACAAAGACACATTTATAAATACTGATGGAGTTGGAGAGCATAGATTGATTATTTTATTGAATGATCATATGATAAAGTATTTCCCACATATGAATATCTCCTACGTCAACGTTTTATTGTGGAAAATAAGAAGCGGATGTGACTTGCGGCTTCCTGTTTTGCGTTGATCCTGATGAAGATGGCGGCTCCGCAGCAGCAGCGCCTGGTGCAGCCCGGACCACAACAGCCCGAGTCTCTCCAACAACAACAGCAGCTGAGTCAAGACTTTGACCCAGTCCATAGATTCAAGATGCTCATCCCACAGCTGAAGGAGAGTCTGCAGGTGCGATCTCCACGTTATTCTGGCATGCCTTGTGAATATGAGAAATATGAAGTTTATGAGTTTCCATTGAGAATGTTATTATTTCCTCTTACAGAACCTTATGAAAATTGCATCTCTAAATTTGGCTCATAACACCGCTATCGACAACGGCATGTAAGTCTACTCAACATAAAGAGGAACATTTGGACTTCCAGCTACAAGAAACCAGCTGACTACTTGTACCACTTGGAAATTAGCTGAATAGCTAATACTGGCACATTTAGAGAAACATTTACATTGTAATAATAATAATAATACTTGTTTTTTGTGAAATTATACGAGTTTTTCAAATCTGTTTTCTCCAGTGAAAGTAGTGACTCCACGGTTCAACGCTTTGACAAGAGCTTGGAAGAATTTTATGCCCTTTGTGATCAGGTTGAGCTTTGTTTGGTAAGCTAATACAACACATTTATAAATACAGTAGTTAATGTTCACATATGTAATGGTTAAACTTAGTAGGCTGTACGCAGCACAGTATGGATACTCTACCTGTCCTAAACTCTACTGTATCTAATCTTTGTTCTGCTTTTCCTTACAGCGGTTGGCATACGAGTGCCTCTCTCAGTGCCTTGATAGTGCCAAACATTCTCCAAACCTGGTACCGACAGCCACTAAGCCTGACACAGTGCAAACAGAGTCCATGTCCTATGCTCAGTACCTTGGCATGATCAAGTCTCAGATCTCCTGCGCTAAAGACATTCATAACGCTTTGCTAGAGTGCTCTAAAAAGATAGCTGGAAAAGGACAGCCTCAAGGAATGATGTAAATTGTGTTTGTATTTCATACTAGTTATTAATAACTACAAATTGGCAGTTCCATTACTTAGCCTTTCATAATGTTTTGTATATTTATTCATTTGAAAATGTGTTATGATCTTAAACGACCAGCTGGTGGCAGTAGAGTTGTAATTACTTATTCTTTGTTTTGATAATAAAACAATTTTACATGAAAGCATTGTAGAAATGGTAGTTTTACTGACCAAAAAAAAAAAAAATGCAAAAGAAGTTGCACTGTGATTATAATTGAATTTTATCTACATCTGAAAATGGCTCAAAATCTGAGGCCATGGTTCTCAACTGGAAAAAGGTGGCTTGCCCTCTGGGTGGGTGGGGAGTCCTTGCCTCAAGTGGAGTTCAAGTATCTCAGGGTCTTGTTCATGAGTGAGGGGAGGATGGAGCATGAGATTGACAGGCGGATCTGTGCAGCGTCTGCAGTGATGCGGTCGCTGTACTGGATCGTTGTGGTGAAGACGGAGCTGAGCCAAAAGGCAACGTTCTCGATTTACCATCAGTCTACGTTCCTAACCTCACCTATGATCATGAGCTTTGGGTAATGACTGAAAGGACAAGATCACAGATACAAGCCGCCAAAATTAGATTCCTCTGCAGAGTGGCTGGACGCTCCCTTAGAGATAGGGTGAGGAGAGGAGCTCAGTCACACGGGAGGAGCTCGGAATAGAGCCGCTGTTCCTCCACGTCAAGAGGAGTCAGCTGAGGTGGCTCGGGCATCTGTTCCGGATGCCTCCGTCAGGTGTCCGGGCATGTCCCACCAGGAGGAGGCCCCGGGGAAGACCCAGGACACACTGGAGGGACTATGTCTCTCAGCTGGCCTGGGAACGCCTCAAGTGTCCAGGGTAAAGGAAGTCTGGGAGTACCTGCTTAAACTGTTGCCCTTGCGACCTGGCCCCAGATAAGCGGAAGAAAATGGATGGACGTTTTGATAAAACAGAAAAAAAATATGGGTTCCTCTGCGATTTTACATGAGGATATTGTAGAAATGGTACAATTTTACTAGCCAATTCATCTGAAAAGAAAGGAAAAAAAACTGCAAAAGAAATTGCACTGTGATTATAATTGAATTTTATCTACATCTAAAAATAAAATGTTAATTGCCATTGCTACATAAATGGAATCTTTTACATTTACAACGTATGTAAATTTTGATTAAAAGGTCCTATATTACATCAAAATTATTCTTGTGACCTTTAAGCCATGTTGAATTTGTTTCATTCACATGTTGGAATAATCCTGTTTTATTAGTCTGTGTACATCACCAAAGCTCAAAATGCTCTGTTCCACCTTGTGATGTCATGAAGCAGTAGTTTTCAAGTAAACAGCTATGTTTTACCTTTTGTTCAGCAGAAACTTCAATTCCAGGGCTAAAATCATCCAAATGATTCTAGTGAAGGTGTATGGAGATTGAAAACACCGTGGAGCACTTCCTGTATTACCACATGACATCACAAGGTGCAAGTGTTTTCTGCTTGAGAGAAGAAGCCTGGTTTGTTTGTTAAACATGTGTAAATGAAACAAAACACAACTACAGGTATGCTTTTGATGAGGAAACATAACAGATCAGAAAATAGGGTAATAGGGGCCCTTCGCAATGACTTACCAGACAAAATGTTAAGTAATTCTACAATTAAGCCACATTTCTGATCTATACTCAACAAAAATATAAACGCAACACTTTTGTTTTTGCTCCCATTTTTCCTGAGATGGACCCAAAGATCCAAAATTCACTCCAGATACACAACACTACCATTTCTCTCAAACATTGTTCACAAATCTGTCCAAATGTATGACAGCGAGCACCTCTGCCCCGCCGAGACAATCCACCCCACCTCACAGGTGCGCCACATCAAGATGCCGATCCGACATCATGACCAGTGCACAGGTGTGCCCCAGACTGCCCACAATAAAAGGCCACCCTGAAATGTGCTTTTTTTTTTTTTTTTTTTGCTTTATTGGGGGTCTGGGGACTCAGAACCAGTCAGTATCTGGTGTGACCACCATTTGCCTCATGCAGTGCAACACATCTTCTTCACATAGAGTTTATCAGATGGTCAATTGTGGCCTGTGGAATGTTGGTCCACTCCTCTTCAAAGGCTGTGCAAAGTTGCTGGATATTAGTGGGAGCTGGTACACGCTGTCGTATACGCCGGTCAAACACATCCCAAACATGCTCAATGGGTGACATGTCCGGTGAGTATGCTGGCCATGCAAGAACTGGGACATTTTCAGCTTCCAAGAATTGTGTACAGATCCTTGCAACATGGGGCCGTGCATTATCTTGTTGAAACATGAGGTGATGTTCATGGATGTATGGCACAACAATGGGCCTCAGGATCTCATCACGGTATCTCTGTGCATTCAAAATGCCATCAATAAAATGCACCTGTGTTCTTCGTCCATAACAGCCTTTGAAGAGGAGTGGACCAACATTCCACAGGCCACAACTGACAATCTGATAAACTCTATGCGAAGATGTGTTGCACTGCATGAGGCAAATGGTGGTCACACCAGATACTGACTGGTTCTGAGTCCCCAGACCCCCAATAAAGCAAAAAAAAAAAAAAATGCACATTTCGGGGTGGCCTTTTATTGTGGGCAGTCTGGGGCGCACCTGTGCACTGGTCATGATGTCGGATCGGCATCTTGATGTGGCGCACCTGTGAGGTGGGGTGGATTGTCTCGGCGGGGCAGAGGTGCTCGCTGTCACACATTTGGACAGATTTGTGAACAATGTTTGAGAGAAATGGTAGTGTTGTGTATCTGGAGTGAATTTTGGATCTTTGGGTCCATCTCAGGAAAAATGGGAGCAAAAACAAAAGTGTTGCGTTTATATTTTTGTTGAGTGTATATCACTACCAAAAAATCACATGACCGTTTGACAAGACACGCATGCTTGCTGTAAATAATTGTTAGACATAATTTAAATATGTTTAATCGTTTCATTGACATGTTTTTTTGAACATAATGAAAGATAAGTTCAATTAGCTTATTCTTTGGGATTTTGATGAAAAATAGGAAAGAAAAATATGAAAAATATGAAAGGCTAAATAATAAAAAAATAAGTGGCAATAATCAAGTGTTTTTTTTTACAAAGTATACAGTAACAAATTTTTTCAACAAAATTATGAATGGAACAAGTACAAACACACATTGTGCAAGTGATACAACAGGGCCTTCACAAATACTTCATTTGATAAAAAAAAAAATGACAGCAATATAAAAAGTGAAAACAGTGTATTAGAACAACATAAATCACATTCTTTTCCAGGCCATCCAGTTCATTGGATGGCCACTTGCAGCCCAGGTGTAAGGGGTGCTAATCTAGGATACAATTTGTTTTTAATTTGCTTTGTAATTGTGTGAAGAATCCCTCAGTCGTCCAGGTAG
The DNA here is from genome assembly GCA_036785185.1 of Paratrypauchen microcephalus. Taxonomy (NCBI): domain Eukaryota; kingdom Metazoa; phylum Chordata; class Actinopteri; order Gobiiformes; family Gobiidae; genus Paratrypauchen; species Paratrypauchen microcephalus. Next base: position 738,697 of record JAVJIX010000054.1, on the reverse strand, counting down.
AATCCATGGTAAAAGGAGAAATTCAATTTGTCAACTGGACAAAGTTTATTTGGTCGAAGACGTTTCGCAGCTCATCCAAGCTACTTTGTCAGTTCTGTCTAGAGTGCTGGTGGATGAAGGTCCACTCTGGCTCTCTCGTCTGTGTTGGTACATCCTCTTGTGAAGTGGCTGTTTTGTTTCTCCAGTGTAGCGCTCACTGCAGTCTTCACTACACTGAATGGAGCAGACCACATTGCTTTGTTTGTGGCTCGATGTTTTGTCCTTTGAGTGGACCAGTTTTTGTCTTAAAGTGTTTGTGGGTTTGAAATAGACTGGGATTTCATGTTGTCTGAAAATCCTCTGTAGTTTTTCAGAAACGCCGGCCAGGTAAGGAATCGCTACACCTTTCCTCCTGGGTTCTGATTCTCTGTTATCTTGTTTCTTGACAAGAAACAAAGCATTGTGGTCTACTCCATTCAGTGTAGTGAGGACTGCAGTGAGCGCTACACTGGAGAAACAAAACAGCCACTTCACAAGAGGATGTACCAACACTGACGGGTGTGCCAGAGTGGACCTTCATCTGTTGTACATCTCCACCTAGAAGCCACGGGCCACTCCTCTGAGGACAGTGAGGTTCAGATCTTAGCCAGAGAAAAGAACTGGTTTGAGAGGGGAGTTAAAGAGGCTATTTTGTCAAAAAACGGAATCCTTCTTTGAACAGGAATGGAGGGGTCAGACACAATTTGTCTCCCATATATAATTCCATTCTCAAACCTAAATCAAAACAAACAAAGAAAATAATAGGACTAGCCAGGTCAGGTCCAGAGGTGTGAAAACACCCATTATGGTCCTGAATGGGTATGATAAACAAGACTCCAGACAGAAACTGAAAACAAAGAGGTGGGATAGTTTCATAGTCATTTCATTGTAGTTAGCTCCTCCCTGCAGCTAGATATAAGCAGTGTCCACCAGCACTCTAGGCAGAACTGACGAAGTAGCTTGGATGAGCTGCGAAACATCTTCAACCAAATAAACTTTGTCCAGTTGACAAATTGAATTTCTCCTTTTACCTTGCTTTGTAATTGTGCAGATGCTATGCTAAGGTTGTAGTTAAAACAAAATCTATCATCTAATCCTTTTTTCTCCTAGGATGTTATCGTAATGAGAAAGAAAAGTGTGATAAAATATATAGCAGGATAATACACTGTACACTATGAGTAGGTTAAAAGAAAATATAAAGCTGAATATTATGTATGTGTGAGAATGCAGAGCACAATATTTATTGCCTGTTGCTTTGAACACTTTAATAATGCAGATCTTCATTGCCTTTTAGAGCCCGGTTCTCTCTTTGTAGCGATTCTGGGTTGTTCTCTGTGGGGGAAAACAACAGAACATGTCTTTAATATTTTGGATGTGCACTTGTCTAGAGCAGAGTGTATATGAATTACTGACCTGTGGCCTTGCTCTTGGTTAAATTTTACAGCCACAGACCTATGGCCGTCAGATTTAAATTTAGACACCTTGTGCTTAAATTCTTCATCAAATGCCTCTGCTTCAGCTGGTGATAGAAAATAAGTGTTTTGCAACATCATCATCTGAGAGCCACTGATGACAACACGAGTAGTGATTTTTCAAGGCGTAAACATACACTCATCTAGATTCTCAAAATCCTGGTTGAATTCCTTTTCACCGGTTTTGTTGTTATACTTCTTTTCCATAATGTGACCCCTGTCTTGAATGTGGTGACCTATGGACATCTTTTGCAAACCGCTCTCAGAATCTTTGAGGGATTGACGAGTTTCCTTAATCTAAAGTTCAATAAAAGGACAATTATTAAAAATCAGATGGGAATACAGAAGAATCTGACCTCATGCTGTGATATATTCCAAGAACTTGAATGGATATTTAGCTTGATCTGATACAATTATCCAAGAACTACACAAATAGAAAGCACCCTCAGAAAAGGTCAGACAGATGCCCTTGTCAAAGCTTACCAAACTCAGATCATATGTCATGTCTTGTTTAATATGGATATTTACTTACCCCTCCAGGAGCACGGAGTGTTGATGAGCTGGCTTGAAAGATCTTGGGTGGCTCATTTCCAACCTTAGAATAAGTACTGACTGATGAAGAGCTGAAAGAGTGGCCATTTTCCTGGCAAACACACACACACACAAATCTATTAAGAATGTTCTACCAGCTGTATACGCACCAAAAATCAAAGAACACTCACAAAATCCCGGGGCATGTCCATTTGGTTTCTCATATTAGTGATCATATTGTTGACTATGCCAAAAGGGTCCCTCATTAGGTCCTGTACAAAGAAAGAAAAAAAAAAGAACCAGAAGTCACTGACACCTGCTCACCCAGTGTTCCTGCATCATAAATCCCCTCACCAGGTGCGATAACATGCATTTAAAATAACAAATTATAACTATTCATTTAAAAAAATAGTATAAATATTCAAAATGAAACCATGCATGTCAAGCCACTCTTCATAAAAAGAGGTAAGACCAGAATAAACACAATAATTGCCTGGGATCCAGATATCACACTTTTTCAACATGTAATAAGTGATAAAAACACATTCTGTACTTGCAAGGCTAAAAACAATAATGGGCAAAAATGGGCTTAATATTAACAAAATAATGCACACATTTGGTTAGAAAAGAAAACACAAACATTTAAGAATTGATATAGTAGTTAAGACAAAACTTTTGATAAGATCTTATCCTTTCCCTCCCAAAAGATTCCCAAAAAACAATATACTGTATTATTCTTTAACAGGCCATGCTATATGAATTGTACTGACCATGTTGTCAAAGCTGCCGAATGAAAATAATGACCGACTCATATCCTGGCAACAAACAAACAACAAAATTTAAGATACATCTCTAAAAACAAACTGTATTTTTAAACCAACTTGACAACACAGCGTGCCCATGTGGCTTGTTCAAGGCCACCACCTGGGTCAGCACACACATGGATGAATAAAAGAGTGGCATATAATGAGCATATAATTAAAGCCTGCTGAAACCAATCCAGTATTGGAGTATTCAAATACACAGGTGCTCATGACTCCACAACCATCCCAACAAGTACGGGAGCATGTGTCATTTTCAGTGGTATGACACGAGGCAGTGTACGTAACCACTAGGCGTTGAATGATTGTGCTCCATTTGTAATTGGGTTGCGTTGTCACAGATTAGCAGGACTTTAACTCTGAACTTTATTCTCGGAAGGCTGCAGTGGGCCGTCCTGGGCAGGGCATTGGAGGGGTCACTGAGTTCAAATCTGCTCTCTCAGCTGGTTTTGGGCAAATGCAACACGCAGTTAAATAAATTCTACCATGTTATGTAGCCATGCATGTTAACTATCTGAACTACAGAAGCCTGGTAAACATTATATTTCGCCTGGTCTGAGCAGTGGTCTTCACTCTGGGATCTTTTACCACATTATTTTGTGATCTTAAAGGAAAAATAACGTTATTTTACAATCTGAGCCTTCTTTCGGTAATAAAACAAGTCGTTTGACTCACCCATAGCACGTTGGTGTCATTTGGAGCTGTTTGGTAAAAGTTATGTTGTAGCGTATCCGTTAGCCTGAGTACTCGGGGCATTACTTTGCGGTCTCCAAATAACACAAACTTTAGCACTTTTCAAATCATAGAAGCCCGATGTCTTAATCTACGATTTTGTTTGAAGCAAAAGTGGCCTGTAATCCGAGATTTATCCATAGTTTCGAGTAGATGAGGAGGCCAATGCGCATGCGCGGACTGTGCCTCTCAGCTCCCGGGACCCAAACATGAAACGCAAAGCTGAAAACTATGGCTAAATCTTGGATTACAGGCCACTTTTGCTTCAAACAAAATCGTACATTAAGACATCGGGCTTCTATGATTTGAAAAGTGCTAAAGTTTGTGTTATTTGGAGACCGCAAAGTAATGCCCCGAGTACTCAGGCTAACGGATGCGCTACAACATAACTTTTACCAAACAGCTCCAAATGACACCAATGTGCTATGGGTGAGTCAAACGACTTGTTTTATTACCGAAAGAAGGCTCAGATTGTAAAATAACGTTACTTTTCCTTTAAAGTTTCACTACGTAACTTGTTTCCATGGAAATTTTCTTGCTCTGCTTAGAATATTCCACAGTATGACATTAAATAGATCTACCTCACATTTATTCAATTACAGGTGGTTTTATTGCTCAAAAATACCCAGAAAAGAAGGCATTCTTGCTGCGAGCAGTGTTTCCACTCCACAGATCTGACCTGTAACCTGGTCTGGTTTGGTCTCCATGATGATATATATTGTGAAACATTCTAGACAACGTAATAACATCTCCATGGAGAAAAGCAGACGGCGGACCCTCCACCAGAAAGGTTACACAATGCGCCCTATGCCATTTTCTTCTATTTAGAACTTCTTCTGATTCTCCAACTGTAAATGGTGCGAACAAAGGACCACATCTTTACAGAATCAAGAGTCTGTTATAATACGGTATAGAATTGATACATAAGAACCATAATGCAAGCGATGCAATTACAATACAGGACAATACAGGTCTGTGTTCAAATTATTTTAGCTGATATAAATGTAAAAATACACAAGAAATAATGTCCTTGTATAACAACTAGAGACAGTAATTTTTTCACTTCATGTATCATGCATGGTCACCCGGAGACAAAGACTTCACAGACGCAACTAGAATGCTAAACAGATACAGTATGTTTAATGGCATACTGTGGAACATTCTAGCAAAAGCCGCTCCATGGACACAAGCAGGTTGCCTAAATATAAACAAATATTCAAGTAGGTGGCTGCTTTGAAAGGTGATATGGGGCAGGCAGTCATGACTGACAGGACACATGGCAATGTGAGAAGTGGGTTATATAGAACTCACTTTGCCACTGGGAATCTAATACTTGCACAAGCACAGAACACGAGAGAGGCCCAGCTTGCATATGCTGCTTGACCTGCCGTGACAGTCTGTATAAAACAGTGCTTGTAAGCAGGTTTTCAAAGCCAAAGTCTGTGTATGCATAAACTGTGCAGTGATACTGGACAGCAAAGTAAGAGGGACATGTCTGTCATCTTGCTGCTAAAGCTTCAGCAGTGCCAAGGCACGTCCTGCCAAACAGATGGACCAACAATGACAAAAGAGAGTCCATGACATCTGCACAAATGCTTTCACAAAGCCAACACACAACTGAGAGCCCAGGCTTTTGACCACTGCTGTGCATTAGAGGCTCCTGTGAATATGGCCCAGATTGCAGCACTTAATAGTCAGCATTTTTTGCAACTTGCACTGTTATCAAAGATTTTGGAGTGCCTCTGTGTACTGTATGCTTTCAAACCACAAGCTTCAGTGATTTGTCTAAGACAATGATACATTTACTTTCTAGTAACTACTAATATTAGATACGATTTGTATTCAACGGACATATTGCATTGCAGCTCGAGTGCACGAGTGCGCACGCTGTCACTGAAGTAATATGTCAAACAGTGGTTTCAGCTTGTCCTCAGCTGACTTGAGCCAGCTAATGGCATGATGCTAATTAAGAGGGTTAGGGTTTATTATTACCAAGTACAAATATACAGACCAGCATAATGCCATAACTCAGTCAGTAGCAGGCTACTGATTGATTGCCACTGAAATTTAACCAACACAAAAAGACATTTAATTTACCTCAGTTTAATGGAAAAAATATATAAAATCACCAAAATGTTACCGAGTTGTATAGGGCCTACAGCACATATATAGGTTACAGTGTATGAAACCCTAGGAGTGTAGTAGTAGTAGTAGTGTAAGAAACACTGTCAGTGGAACAATGTTCTATAAATAGCATTGTCTGAGCTATAACAGCCCAAAAGCCAAGAGGGAGGGATGCCCTTCCTCTTATAATATACACTTTGTTGACCCATATTGGTGAGTGGTGCTTTGGACCCGGCGTGGTAATAGATGTTTTAATTCACCTACTGTAGCCTATTGTACGAACAATGATTCCACCACACACAGAAGTGTCAGTTGATCCTTCTCACCCGTTGGTTTTGTGTAAGTGCTTGGGGTGAGTTGGGCTCGTGCGCCGTCCTGCCGCTCTGGTCCCGTCCATCCGTCAAACCTGGCATCGCAGATGCGTCAAATGGCTCGGAGAAGCTACGCGTAAAGTGCTGCATATGTTCCCTGTGTGCACGGAATGAATCCCTAGAAAAGAAAGTTCCAGTGATGTTGACACAGGTTAAAAGTAGGCCCACATAGACTTATGGAACTGGCCAAGGCAAATCATCAACAACAGACCCGGTCTGCAATACAGACCGAAAATGGGTCAAGTGTGGGATAAACGTTATAACAGCGTTATAACGTCTGTTATAAAAACGTTGTAACAGCATAGATACCTTTCATTGATTATGGCAAATTATGGCTCCATTTTGAATAGGTCTGTTCATAATAAGGCTCATTAAGTGATGCGTTTGGAGAAAACTGGAAAATGTTAAGCTTCAGATAAGCTACAGTAAAATGAACAGAACTAACTTAACCAGTAGGTTAAAATTACTTTAGCACACAATCACTGAAAGTTGAATAGATTACTTACCTAAAAAAAGGATCTTCCTCAAAATCTTTAAATATGCTGTTGAACATGTTTAATCCTGGTTTTCCAGAAGTGTCAGGTGTCCTGTGCCTGTGCGCTGTAGACAGGGGTAACACGATTTAAACTAAACTCACTCTGACACCAACCACGTGACGCACACGGCGCACTCTGATTGGCTGGTTATTCAAGTCGGGGGCAGTGTTGTGACTGGCTGCTATAGCAACCACATCTCTCGAAAATTTGTGAAACTAAAATAAACATGCATTTGTAAACAAATATCACATTTTAAAGTTGGGACTACAATACCGATGATGAAAAGGAGTTGGCATATTGTCCTTACTTTGATGGACTAGAAGTCTTTCCAAAAATAAATGTAGGCCAATTTTATTTTTTGGACAATTTAAAGGTTCATTAAATTGAACTATTGTGCTTATGATGTTTTTATTGCCAAAGTACTGGGGTCACCTCCTTACACATTTAAAATAAAGAGAATACAAAGGACTTAATAAGCTTAAATAAAAATGAAACCAAGACAAAGCAGATGTCTTTGAATTCTTGTGACCTTTGAATTCTTTGTTTTCACAAGCATCAAAGATCAAAGTCAGCTTTATTGTCAATTCTGCTATACGTGTTCCACATAGAGTGAATCAAAATTTTGTTTCTCTGGCCAGGTAGTGCAAAAAAATTATATACAAGTCTCCATGGTTTGTTTATTTTACAGAAACCCTATTACATAAAAATATCAAAAGCATAAGTCACAGGAAAGAAACAACAGCATAAAAAGTTTATCTTCACTACATTTTGAAAACTACACACTCCTTTAATAACTGATAATAATGGAGCTGACAGCATGAGCTGACAGCACAGTCTTCTGCCAGGAGCTACTTAAGTGACAGGACTGCCCAATAATCTTTCCTGTCGTAGGGAGATCAGTCTCTTCATCCACAGCGCCTCTGCTTTGTCTTTGTCCATGAACAGCTGTGGGGCAGTCAGACAATAACAGATGAGAAAAACATTTAGCCTAAATTACAGAAATGGAGGGCTAAGAATTTTAAATTGATTGTGTGGGCTATATGTTGCTTTCCTGATCTAAAGGCACACAGTCCCACTTTGCACTTTGCTGCTCTTAAAGGGTAATGGTACTGATTTGAAGAGGGCTATAAAAGTGCTACTGCTGTAACTGATGAATGAAGGCATGTGTTTATTACAAAGAAGCATGATGACTTTGAGCAAAATCACAAACGGAGAATAGCAGGATGGTTTCTATATCGACTATGTGAGAGAGGATGTCGACACGCTGACTGTGTGTAAATAACTGTACATCCATGTTATGATATGTGTCTATTATTATGGAGATTGTGGATGCTACACACCGTGTCAATCCTTCATTTCAGGCAGCACAGTGTGTATGTGTGCGTTATGCGTAAGATTCGACACCAGTGAGTTCTTGTCTGTCGGCCCATGGCTGGTGTCACGGTGCTAATGAGCCCGTGTGTGTGGGATGACAGTATCTGGGCCGGGCTAATGGGACTCATCTGTTCTAATTGGATGTGGAGCTGGGGCCGGAGCCGCCTGGGGCATATTGCTGCCATACATCAGCTTGTCTCAAAGTGTGCATTTGTGTGCGCAGACTTGAGCTGCGGGGCATTGTGTATATGTGGGTATATGTGAGCGGGTTATCTGCATACATCAGGCCATAACTGAGTTTCCCCACTTGAGATAGATGACTGGAAAGCCCCAGAGAGTGTTATTAGAGTTTAAAGTTTTCCTTCTCATTTTTTATCATTCAACCACTGGGTGAGAGAGAGGTAATCTACAATTGTTATATACACTACTATATTACTTTGGTCGGAAATAATAAAAGTTATTTTGAACGATAAAAATATATGTAAATCAAAATTATGAACCAATTCAGCTCTAAATGAGAATGAAATTAACACATTTGCATATACCAAACATTAGAGTAAAATCTTACATTAGGATGAGCCAACGTATCTGTGTCATTGTAGACCGTGGACAGTGGAAAACTGAGGTCCTGGGGACTTGTTTTTTCTTCTTCTTCCTTTTTTACTGCAACCTACAACACACAAATTCACATTTATTACTTACTAGTACGTGAGTGCAATGTGAGAATGAGCCAATAGGTGGCAGTAAGTGAACAGAACACTGCTTGTACCCCTTTCTTCATGAGATAACATCTTATATTTAAATGGTGAGGGTATATCTATACTTAACAGTGCTTAATTATTTTGTGTTTCACTGTGACAAGCCATGATTTTTTCAGTCAAAAATATGATTAATACATAACTGAAAGTGTTTTTTTTTTAACCATTACACCTAAGATCCTCTGATAATGCAATATATAGGATTTGTCAGGTTTAAGTTTGAAATGGACCAACAGATTTTGGCTCTTTTAAACACAGAGCAGGCCTCATCAGTGCAACTGACAGGGCCAGGGCTACCATCTCCAAACTGTAGCCGTAAAGGTCTTGAACTTTGTCAGACTTATCAAGTTGTGTCCCTGAGGACTCTGTCAGAGATTCCTTCAAAAACAGTCTTGAATCTCAGCAAATCAAATTCTAGTTCCTTCAGAGACAGGAGCATTTCAATAATGACTCCTGTGTTTTGTCTGAATCTGCACAAGCTGAGGGGGGATGTCCAAGTCTGCTGTGGTCCACATGTCAAAGACACTGAACTGAGCGTCTGCTGAAACCGTCCCAGTTTGAACCAATTGCACAGAATGGGAATTGTTTGATTTGGTCTGGGTCCTGTCTGAACAGAAAGACCAGTATTGCAGAGGGAAATTTAATAAGAGACTGAGTGAAAAGATGGAGAGAGTGAGGGCCAGGCAGAGAAAGAGGGACAAAACGCACCTTTAGTTGGTCCCGGGATGATTTGAAAGCCTGAGGAACAAAAGAATCACTCTCGATGGCTTCAATGTCCTTTATCCTTCGCACTTGCTCCTCTAGAGAAGTTCCCTCTGTAACACATGAAGCACAGATGGAGACCAATGAATAAAAGCTCAAACACATGTCCAGGAGCGCACACGGGTCAAACAGCCCAGCTCATGTCTGAAAAGCTCCAGATTTCATTTGGACCATTTATCCCCTTTAGTATAATGGTCTTTGACACATACCATCTAAAATATTTGATATTCTCCTATTTTAATCTTGGCTTCCATGAAAAGAACTCATATCTATCCAAGGGCAGAGGGTTATAAAAAGCAAGCAAGCAACAAAAACACTAACATCATAATAGCCAGACAGTGAATTGCACTGAGATAATGCATTCTAAAATAATCAAAATATGAACACAAACTCATTGCTGTGAAATTTCATTATGGAGTCTAAATGCGATTAGGTTTCATACAGTTTTCATCTATCACAAAGTATTTTGCTCTGGCTTGTCCAATCAAACAAAGAGACAGAAAAGGTTTCTAGTAAATTACTCTTGGATATAAACACATCAGAATTCTGCATATCACATAATAAATCATTTCAAGAATTCAAGAGCAGTTCTTCATAGCGTGGGATGGCAAAAATAGCTGCGCTGGGAAAGTTAGCGACACCAAAAAGACACTGCCTGAATGCTCCTATTATTCTGTAGCTGTCAATCTCTGCACTGATCAGTCAATATTCATCATGGCTCCCCCATCCATCCGTCCTTCGCTGCACTCTCCCATCTCAGGATGTGTCAATCCCAGAGACAGCCAGGCGTTTGGAGCTCCAGCAGAGGTAGTCTGTCACACAAACAAGTACACGTACACATCTTACATTTTACATCTATGACTCTGAGTCTTAAATGACTTCAAACTTTAGGTGTCACTCTGTGCTGCCCTATAGGATACAGGTGACATTGCAGCACATCGCAGATCACAACATTGGTAGACAATTTAAATAAAATAAAAATCAGCAAACATTTATTACAAACCTGTGCAGAGATTTTCAGGAGAATTTCAAACAAGGTCTAAACTAAGGGAGGTCATTCTGTCAGTCAAAGATGGGGAAATAGCATTGTATGAAATTTATTTCATTATTACTTAAATAGCACCAGGAGTAATTTTCAGGTAAACTGGTCAAGTAATAATTGAACATGTGCATTTGTTTGAAGGTTTCTTATCAGAAGCACTAGCTGTTTTCCTCAAATGCTATACAATTTAAATGTGCAAAAACAAATACACACACTCACACATAATTATGCATCATAATCTAATACATTTACAGAATGCACACATGTTCTTAAGCTGTGCAATAAAAAGTCAATATACAATTCATAGCACAAATCAAAATCAGAATTACTTTTATCCATTCTTTTATTCATTCACAGTCATTTTTTTTATTGCAAACATGTAGCAATTGAGGAGCATTTACTTTTCCCAAATGTCCACTTTGTTCTTTGTTGTTCTTTGGGCTAACTGCTACACTTGGAGATGTGCTATACAAAACCTGTAACTCATTGTAACCTATTGAGCATCACAATTATTAGGCCCATGTCCGTTTTGTGGTGTTCGGCCTGAATCCATTAAGACCTCAGACTTTTTGACAAACACATTACTGGTAGATAAAATGACACCCATATGCTGTTTGTCAGATGTCAGCGGGAAAAGATATGCATTTCATGAGAAAAATCAAAAATAATGGACTTTGAGAGCGGACTTGGCGAGCTCAGAGACGGGAGAAAATCAATACTCCAGCCGGGGTAAGCGCACTTCTCGGCTTGAAGAGGTCAAAGTTGATATTTAATATTGACACATAATACGGCAAATTAATTTAACAGGGCAATAGATTGTCATTGTATCGGGAATCCTTCATGGTCAGTGATGAAATGGCGGGCTAAGTGGCAGCTGAGAGAGGTTGTAATAAACTGTAAATTTAACACTTAAAATTATGAGGTTTGGATTGTGACAGATATGAACTAAACAATCAATATAAAACAAATAAAGCTTGTATCTTCTTAGATCTGAATGGTTATGTGTTTATTTGTGTAGAGTGGCAGCCAGAAAAGCCACTTGCCATCTGATTACTGAAATTAGTTGAACAGACAGTGGCGCTGACGAGCCGCTTTCAGTCAATAGGCTTTTGTTCTCTCTTAATAGCTGTTTGTCCAGTCCATTGATTAAGACCAGAAGATGGGCAGGGAAAATCAAACAAGCCAATAGAAACTGATTTCAGCTCATCTCCTTTAGCCCTGTGAAAGATGTGAGCAACCTAGAGGCGTAGTGTTACTCCGCCAGAAGAGGGCGCTGTTCAATAACACATGGTGGATGTTGTGAGGGTTTAGCCTTACAAACTTGACTTTGTTCTAGTTTGTCAATCAAGTGCAGCCGGCCTGGATATACTGCTGCTGATTAATTCCCGTAATTGAGTGCATGAGCGAACCAACTAAATTACCATAGATCGTGCTGTGAAGGGGGAAATAAAGAGAAAAATGGCTCCTTTTTTTTAACTGGCAACCCAGTTTTCTGAAAGATAACTTCAGGAAATTGTGTTTTTTTTTTGTGACTCTATGCATTTTCACAATTAGAAGTCTCAATGAATTAGTATGTCAAAATTTTAATTTTGCTTAAAAGGCTAATCAAAATTTTAAAAAGTATTCATTTTATTTACATTTAATGCATATGAAATCAGAGTATGCAATTTGAACTTGCGTATATATACACACACACATTTTTATGACTATTTAAAATTATTTAAAAAAAAAAAAATCATCTAAAGTATCACCTGAACACTACATTTAGACTTTTAATGTGTAATATTTTTATTATAATACTGCAAAAATATACCCCTTCAAGCCCACAACTTCAAAAATGCGCCTGTGTCCGTGCTGCTGTGCTGCTGCCTTTCCTCGCACTACGTTAAAGATGTGTAATTCAATGCTCAATTTAGGCCCGTCTCAGTGGAGATTTTTTTCCTGCTAATTGATAGAAATTAAGCCATTAATCAAGCCACGAGCCATCATTCAAGCCAGGGAAGATGAATACAAACTTTCATAATAACCACCTTCCCCATTTTAGCCCTCATTAGCATTAATTTTTAATGTAATTATGCTATTCTTTTACGCTGAGCTCATAAATTACTGCTCTTTTGTTGCAGGATGGCCTTGTAAAATCCACAGTAATGCTTTGTAGTCTGATCTTTAAGGCAATTACTGGCTTCTTCACTCTTTTATTCCCCTGCATTTCCAATAACCTGCTCTCTAATGATTTATCTTCGTTGTACCCCACCCTCCGACACCAAGCCCTGCTATAGTTTCTTTTTCTGAACTTTGGGCAAAATGAATACTTCTCTGTCCAGCCTGAATACCCTTTTTATATTCAATTCAAATAATCTTTACTATTTATCTAATGATATTTTACATTTTAGCAACAATTTTGTGTGTCAAGTTAAAAACAAAAAGTAGGTGTGATTAGAAAGAAAGCATTTGTGAAGATCTACTCAATAAACAAATCAAGAAGTAAAAGTATTATTAATATAAATTATTTGCTGAATAGGAAAAAAAAAAAGGCATCAACTATAGTTTATTCAGTTGCTCTGATTTGCCCAAATATTTTTTTTTTTTTTACCAGAAGATCAATACATTGCTAAAGCACTTTACATTTACCATATTTACAACTGAAATCCTATTGCCCACTACCGGTGCAACTATTCCAAATATTAAAAGTATTACACCAGCTACTGCCAGACATATTCATACTTCAAAGTGAACAAAAAAAACAAAAAAAAAGAAAACCCGAAAACCACAGTATTACAATTTCATACAAAGTGAAATGATGTTGCAATAAGAATTTGTGAGCCTAGAAAAACGCTTAAAATAAAATACAATATTCCGTAAACCTGATCCGTTTCTGTTCACTGCTTTTCTGTGTAGTGGAATTTCAGCAGTTCTGCCGAGTGCACATGACGCCAGACGGCAAACTTGGGTTATTAAAAGGAGTCGGGTGTAAGTCTTAGTTAGGTAATACTTTTAGACCGTATTGATCCTGGGGGGAGCAAGGAGCGGGCTGACAGGCTCCGATGTTAGCCCTGGAAATGCATCAAGTGGCTAATGAGCAGCTATTAGGCCTATCGATTTGCTGATTTCAATTGATAGCTAGCAGGCCAAAGCAGCACGTCAATATTTGCATAACTAATACCCTGCAGCTTACAGCATTGAAAAATTAGATCTCTGTGTGGACAAGGAAAGGAAAAATGGTAAACAGTAAATAAAACAATGAGTCACAGAGATGAATTACTGACTAAAGAGCTAAGAAGAAGTGAGGGCTATGGATCAAAAAGTATAAAAATATATAGATACATTTTAAAAAGAGACCACGTGTCATATGTCACATGAACATCTTGTAATTAAGAGGTTAAGTTCTTTCCATGTCCATGTTCTCCATGATATACCCAGTAATGACTCTTCCATCTATTTTTTTTCCTCTCACAGTGTGTGGTAACAGTAGAAATAGAAGAAAGATGATAAAAGATTTTTAAATGTTCAATATATAAAATTATATTATTCTTATCTCATTGAATGGCTTTAAATTCAGACTAAGAGCACTTGAGACAGCCTCCATAAATTCTGTTTTAACTCATTTATATGTCATTTTAATTGTGTTGTAATTGTCTTTTTTGCTGCCTCTTGGCCAGGGCTCCCTTGAAAAAGAGGTTTTTAATCTCAATGGGATTTCCCTGGTTGAATAAAGTTATAATAATAATTTTTTTTTAAATATTCCAGAGGTACAAAAAGATAAGGCTGTTCATGTTATAGTTTAAGATTTGATGCTTCTGCACTAGGGTCAACAGGTTGTGTAAAATGGGGGAAATTGTGATGGGCTGAGCCAGATGTCCCAAGTGCGTCCCAGAGGAGCATGTGTGCTATAGAGGTTAGTCCTGGAGCTGGAGACGACCAATGGCAGAGCAGGTGGCTAAGCTAGACTAAAATGTGTTCCCAAGAGACCACACGCAATATATAAACAGCACTCATTACTAAGCCCCCTCCCGATTCAAAGAACCATGTGTCCATGAAGCAATGTCCAATAGTAGAACGCGTACACAAAACATGTCCTCGCCATGTCAGTTGTCATTATATATCACGCTGACCCAAAGTGTTTCATTAAATGTATAGCTATATTGACTTATAGCACTGAGAATAATTTGAACTGGGATATCTATTTGGTATGAGGAAATGAAGAGCAGGTGGTGAGTGAGTGTCACACATGCATACGCTGCTCCTGTGATAGAGATCTCCCCACTCTCCAGTCAATAAAGGTCTGAATGATAAATTAAAGACCCAAACAACCCGCTAATGACAGGATGACATGGCAGCCACGCGCCATGTCCTGCTATCTCACCTCCAAATCTCCAATTAGGCCCCCCGTTCGGCACCCTTCTGCTTGGTTGATCAAATTGGTTGTAATACGGCAACACATTTTTCTAATGAAAATAATGTTGACCAAGTTTCTTCATTCTGTAATTCATACTCACAATCAAATGAGAAGTTTATCATTTAATTTACCAATAAGCCGCATTGAACTTTGACATTACTGCAGTGTAATTACCAAAGCAGTATAGCAGACCAAAGTTGCTGTCATTTGTTCCTGTTAATTATTAAAGGTACCCCTATGTCAGACATGTGTTGACTAGACCACTTTTTGGCAGCAGTAACACTACATACAACGTCTGATACAAGGCTGACGCTATTCTGTAAAATGACATGGACTCAGAGTTTGAGATTTACCATTCATCAGACCTGACATGTTTATTGTTGCCTTGTTGACATTGTATCAATCAGCATCCGGCGTATAAAAGCAGTCATTTCCAACGCCAAGAGTCTACCTCATATAAAAACATTAAAATGCATCTACTGTATATTTACTGGATACACTGAAGGTCAGCCATTCATCTGAAATCCAAGCTAAGACTTCTGGTCCTGTTGACCTGAAGGCATGAGGCTAAGTGCAAACATGGAGAATAACTGGAACCAGGTGGGGGTCTCTCACTGCGAGCGCTGTGAGTGTGAGCCGATGTCTAGAGCCTGCGCAGCATCACAGAATCTCATTAAATGCTAAAGCTTCCACGGACCTGCAATATCACAGCACTTTCTCCATACACAGGCATAAATAAGAGTTTGTAATAAATTGTTCCATTTATATTGTTTTATTGTGTTAGTAAAAATGTAAGTGGTCTTAAATATCATAGAAATCTATATCATTAAGCTCAATGTAATGCGTAATGTAACTTAGAATAATATGAGCCATGCAATGTAATCACCTGTAAAACATATAATGTGCTTGGTAACTATCCAATAACATGCGATTTGCCAAAATACTGAACTACTGATATATTGTGATACTCTGATTGTTGATACAGTATCAGTATTGTAGGCTGTTCTACCGCCATGATCATTTTTTGGTACATTTCACAAATTTAAGTTATGGCAGCACTACATATATTTTTATTTATTTAGAGAACATAAATACAGCTCTGGAAAAAAATAAGAGACCACTGCAAAATTATCAGTTTTTCTGATTTTATTGCTTATCGGTATGTGTTTTGGTAAAAGGAACATTTTTGTTTGAGCCTATAAACTACTGACAACATTTCCCCCAAATTCCAAATAAAAATATTATCATTTAGAGCATTTATTTGCAGAAAATGACAAATGGTCAAAATAACAAAAAAGATACATGTTTCCAGACCTCAAACAATGCAAAGAAACAAGATCAAATTCATTTTAAAACAACATAATACTAATGTTTACACTTAAGAAGAGTTCAGAAATCAATATTTGGTGCAATAACCCTTATTTTTAACCACAGCTTTCATGTGTCTTGGCATGCTCTCCACAAGTCTTTCACATTGTTCTTGGGTGACTTTATTCCACTCCTGGTGCAAGAACTGAAGTAGCTCAGCTTTGTGTTTGTGTTGGAATTCAACAGACACTGGAATGGAATGGCTGTAATACATGTAGAGATGCTGATTTCAGAAAAAAATGCAGTGGCCTCTTATTTTTTTCCAGAGCTGTATATGTATTTAATGTATTATTTAATTAAATGTATTTTATAAACGTAATGACCATGTAGTTGTTTAACATCATCCAAGCGTAACATCGAGCACATGTTATTACAGGTTGTAGTAAGTGTGATACACTGCATTTCATGAGAAACATAGTGTATCAAACTCTTTTAAAACTACAAATCAGATATGCAAAATGTTCATCCAGATGCCATAAAAATAAGAAAGTGCAAAGGTAAAAAGCCCATTTGTTTTATTGTCCAAGGATGTGGCCGCAACTCTGTCTAATGTATCCCTTTATAAGCAAACGGCTGTTTTAGTGAGATTAGAATATGGAGTCCTGCCCTGCCCTTTACCAGAAATAACAGGCTGACTGCACTCACTTGCTGTTAAACCTGTCCGTGAATGTGTGTGTGATATGTGTGTGTAGATGTGTGTGGACGCTGGAAAAGTGCAGAGCTCTCCTTTTTTTTTTTTTTTTTTTTCCCTTTCGCTGGCCGGTCAGCAGCTCTTTTATGAACAACTCCATAATTAGAGAAACACCAAGCAACTAATTACTTAATTGGAGCAAGGTCTTTAAAATAAAAATGATGTCACCAGAATCCAGGAAAGAGAGTGGACGTTCCTGTACAGTAATATATAGACACCTCGTGACCCACAGTCAACTTGACATGAAGCCATCAAGCAAGCAGCTCTCTGCCCTTAGTTGAGCTGTAATTGATTCTCCCTTTCACTCAGCCCGCCCCTGTGTGTGTGTGTGTGTGTGTGTGTGTGTGTGTGTGCGTGCGTGCAGCAGAGGCAGACAGACCAGGAGCGCTGCAGTTTGTGTGGTCTGCTACAAACTATATTAGTAAAGGTCATGGCCATGAGAGTATGTGAGGGAGAGCAGTCATTAATTAGGCCACTGCACTACACTTCCTCTGATGTCAAAAGTACACTGATCAGCCTGGATACTCAGCAGAATACACTATTTGTTTTGTAACATTATTTTATATATATATATATATATATATATATATATATATATATAAATTACAACCAAACACAACAACAAAGTTTTTATGTCAACTGTAATCTTGCCATTAATTTAAGGCTCACGAGTACCAGGCATGGGACCAAACAGACAGGTGCCCGCACTGGTACCAGATGATCTGCTGTGTGAACTCCAAATGGGAGAAGCAATTTTTATACATTGTTGCACCTATGTCTGTTCATTATTGTGTGATAAAATTCCACTCTATGCTTAATTATCTTGGCTGGAAAATGTCAAAAACATCACTGACTTGTCCTGATGTATAAAATGACCAATGATCGACTGTGCCACCCACCAGACACTCCAAAATATATTTTTGGAGTTTTCTGCCATTGATTTCTCATCAAAAACATGCCTGAAGACGTTTTGGATCATCCATGTATGTTTGAGTATTTTAGCGCTCTCTTTTACTTCATCATTGTGATATCTATTTGGAGAAGAACCAGAATCCATGCAGTAGTTCTTGCATTTAATTTTAACTAGCCGAAAATTTACAAACACGTTTGTTGTGTTTATAGATTCAGACCACATATTAAATTGCCTTTATGGCCATACACTGCACAAATAGCTTCATATGGACCACAGTGTGAGTTGTTAATCACACCATTAACACCAATAATGTTGAATGACTAACTTCTCAAGAATCACCACTCGGTTTAAGTCACCCAGGACGCGAGCACTCTGACCTGTAGCAGTCTGCGGTGTTTTCGTGAGCCCCTGCCTGACCACCCTGTGCGAGCGGCCCATAGAGCACTGATGCTGAGACTGATGGAGTCCAGACCTGCACATGTGTGTCTGATGGAGTGTGGCAGTCGCCGTGACAACCAGGTTCTTTTGGAGTCTGGAGGTGAGAAGTGGACCAAACACTGCTCGTTTATTGGGAATAGGACACTTTTCGGATAGGCCCCGGAACCAGTCACCATAAGGGAGGACAAAAATGCCGTAGTTGTGACCCAGTAGTAGCATCAAGTGCATTTTGGTAGAAACTTTCAGGTAGAAACTATCTGAATTCATGAGGATTTGCTTTGATTGCTTTGAACACAATGAAATGGCTGTGGTTTGTACACATTAGGAACTTTACAAAACTTCTGAGAAATGTTCTTAAAGATCTGACGTTTTTGGTATAGAGAGAAGAAAGACAAGACTGAATCTCACAAAAATCCCGATGAGTTGCAGCTCTAACACACTGAAGCACTTCAAAACATTAGCCTATTAAAATGGTTAATTAAATGTTAATCTAGTTTAAAGATGTCATTGCAAAATGTTTTAACAAGAAAGCAAACAAAATGTGCCCATAATATGTTATTAATTTAGCAATGAAATAAAAATGAGAAAGAAAAGAAAGAAAACATTGTTGTATAGTGTACCAAACAATCCCATCCATAATCTCAAATGAATTGGCAATGCTGAATCTAAACAGCCCAGTGACTTCAGGTTGTAGAACATATAGGCCCACAAGCAGCGGGTTAATTGATAAGGGTGACCTAAGCAACGATTACCAATCACTGGGGTAAAAGGCTGCTGTCAATCATGTGTCCACTTGACTGACCTGACTACGCTCGGGACGGGGGCGAGCTCCTGGTCAATATCTATGAAATCTAGCTTGTGGCAGAGATAGCTAGGCTGCTAAAGATTCAGCAATAGCGTCTATAAAAATGACTAAGCTCTGGGCCCCATATAGCACGGAACGCTACATTATCCTTGATACATTGGGACATGGGAGTTGGCAGGATTCAGCATGGGACAGGAGGTCACCTAATCACCTCGTGGGTCCATCTCTGGATAAGGAAAGATGTGGAGACAGGGGGGGGGTCAACTTTAAATTTGCAGAAATGAAAAATCAATAAAAGGCGTAATTGCAAACGCTTATCGCTGTGGTAATGTCACAAATTGGTAGAAAGAGGAAGGCATGAGGAGAGCTCGGCGTCTATGCTGTGACTGTTTTGGCTGGAGAGGATGAAGACGGGAGGGCAGAGAAAGAGGGAAAGAGAGAGAGAGAGAAAGAGAGAGAGAAAGAGGGGAGGCAGAGAGAGAGAGAGATAGAGATAGCGATAGAGAGAGAGAGAGAGAGCGAGAGAGAGAGAGAGAGAGGAGTTCGGGCTTCAGTGGGCCAAAGCAAAGAAAAAAAGGTCTCCTCGTGATAATTAAATCTTCTCACACTGATTTTCTGCCAAATTTATTTCCCCGGGGACCATAACTCCGATTCAGTGCTTACAAGCCACGCATAACTAATCATTTCAACATGAAGGGAACCACCAACCTGAATGAGGAGGGAAGAGAAGAGGGAGGTAATGGTAGAAACAGTGACATAAATTTTATGAAAACAAATGCACATGACTGAAAGTATGTCTGGTTTACAAGTAAGGCTATGCACATTAAAGAATTATATAAAAAAGAAAATACTAGCATTGGCTTTGATATCTTCCAATACTGTTAAACTCAAATTTAAACTTGACTTTCTAGTTCAGAAGTGAATGTCCTGTTTTTTTTTAGCTCCTCAAAACATGAAATGATTACCTTATCATTACACAATCTAAAGCAACCCCAAAATGTATAATTTGTGTATTTATTTAAGCACTACTCACCTTCACTAAACCTTTGCACTATATTGATTTGAAATAGAAGTAATTTCCTGTAAGAATATGTTTTATTGTTAAAACCCCATCGATATGTTCTTTTTTAGCTCTTATTCAGGGCACAGTTCCTTAAATTCCTGGAACCAAAATCGTAGCCGCAGATGAAGCCAATGAAGTGTCAGTTCAATATTCCTCTGACTGTTCCTGGCATGATTGTGTTGAACATAATAACACAACAAATAAGGCCATTTATCTGAAGTAACGACAGGAGATGAGTGCAACTCCGTTAATCAATACCTGATCGATGCTAAGCGGATTTTCTTACATCAAAATCACTGAGACAGATCTTTCTTCAGCGTGGAGTGCACAGGACCAATACAGCAGCGTCCCCCGGGCTCCAGTGTAGATCGCATAGCCAGTGGAGAGACAGATTAAAAAAAAAACATAATGGTGTATGGGAGAGGATGCTGGGAACGATAATTATAGCATGGTATAATTCAGACACTCTGCTTATTGAAAGCTCATGTTTTAGCTAATACAATCAGATGCTGAACGCAGATCACACGTGTTTACTATCAGTTGAATTTCACCGCTTGTCCTTCAAGTGGTGTTGCCGTGTGAGCGAGCCAGGGCCGTGGCCTTGGTAATTAAAACATTTAAACCAGGTCCAGCCCCCCGTGCGCCCCCCGCTGGTGTGATGTGGGGGTCACGCGCCTGTAGATTCTAATTTGCGGACTATTTGTATTCATGACAAGCACGTGCTAAATATTTAACAGCGGCCCCGGCAGGAGTTTTTGTATTGTTAGGCTTTCCAGGTCAAATAATTTGATTTCCAGGCAGATTACATTAAGCGTCAATGTCCAAGCCACCACTCTTCACTTGCCTCTCATTTCCTGTCCTTTTATTACAACCCAAATAGGCTTCTGAAAACTGAAAAGGGATAAGGCTTTGGATTACACAAGAGCTTGTTATGCACAGATTAGTTATTATTTTCAATTAGAAACTAGATCACATCATTTATTATGGACGCACACACCCACAACGGTACACTTGTGCGCAGAGAGGAAATTTTAGCTGACTGATAAATCTTTGAGAAGAGCTTTAATCACACCTAACTGGAGAAATATGACTTCACAGCGCATACACTGTAGCATTTTGCCTTTATTGATCGACCTTGACTGCGGCTGTTTAGGTGTATTTTGAACAAGTACATGCAGAAACTAAATCCAGACATTTTTCTTGCCCCCGTTTGAGCCAAGGCCATTTGGTGATTGACAACATGAGCTAGTTATACGGTGATGAGGCGTTAATGGATGCTAGGTCGAGGAAGTGTAAGGGGGTGGGCTGGTGGAGGTGGGTGCTCAGGGCTGAATATTTAATGGTCATATAATTCCCGAAAACAGACACACACACATAGGTAACACACACCTCACCCATGACCTGTCCTACACACTGCGTAATTAGGGAAACAGTCCTTTCGTTTAAGTGCCCAAAGAGCAAAACGGTAGGTATATATTCCCCCCTAATGATATGGGTTAAGGAACTATTATACGTCTCATTAAAATATATGATCTCCCAATCTGCTGCTGGTTTGAGGTAATGAGGATAGAGTGGCATAAGGGATAAAATACTAACTGGAGGCTATAGGCTGGTGTCCAAGCTCATAGACAACATTAGTGTGTGTCAGAGAATGGGTGGGGAAATTAAGAGGTTTAAAAAGGGTTACATTGCTGGATGTGATTTCAGGTGTTAGTAATTTCATTTTTTTGTGTTGGTAACGATGTAAAATGTATTAATTGTCAAGCTGTCACAAGAATACTATATTATTATATATTAACACAAAAGATGTAAGATGTTAAAGATAAAGATAACTGTTGAGTTTTTTTATGTGTTTAAGTGTCATGACTATGGAAATGTCAAAGAAGGCCATCTGGTTTAAAGCAAATCATTGCTAATGCAGCAGTTCATAAATAAAGTGTTTCTTAGTTTGGCAAAAAGATGATTGTGTAAAATGATTGCTGATTGCCAATATTGATTAATTATCACAAGGACAGTTTATTTCTTAATAGCCTTTGTACTTGTATAACAACTCAAAAACAGAACTGAATGCGAGATGAATGCGTGTAATAGAACACCACATTGATGCAGCCCACTTTAACTGTCTACAGTTGAAACAAACACATTGACTTTATCCTCCTCACTGATAGAGTCCATCTTATTATAGCTGGACTCACTGTGTTAGCTAAAAGCCTCCTGGGCAAACAAACAACATCTCTGCGCTTTGATAGCCTAAATAAGGCATACAACTAACAAAGACTTTATCCTTCCCTCTCATTCTCTAAGCCTTTTATATCACGCTTCCTTTTTTCAACCGCTAGCATCATCTGGCTGCCCTTAACCAGAGAGGCAAACTCGGCTTTTAAGTGAAGACTACTTTGTTAACTGATGACCACAGGGCCAGTTATTGATCCTATTCTTTCTCTCTCTCACTAAGCCCTGTTCATAAACCCCCTCTCCTCCATACTGTACAGTTTTCTGCAATAACAGCTTGCATATCACAGCACGCACATGAATCAGACGGCCATGGTTGAGTTTCGATTAGGGCTAAACTAACTCAAATACATTGGCAAATTCCAGGATGTGGATCTATTTATGAACGGCGAGTGTAGGAGGTAGTGTTGTTCACTTCTCCCCTCTCCGTTGCCTTTAAAGGTTTTCTCATTTCGGTTGACTTGGCGGTTCAAGTGTAAACTTCTAGTCGTGTTGACCTCTACGAGGCCCCTGCAGGGAATAATGAGACCCCTGATGATCCACTGTTAAGCTGCTGCAGTGGCTTAGCGCCGTACTTTCACTTGGAGCTGTGAAAGAAGGCCAAGAAAGAATGTAGCTGGCTGACTCTGCCTGTAGTGTGCATGTGCGTGCATCTATTTGGCCTGGCACGGGATCGCTCACTAAATCGAAAGGGTCAGACATTTTGAGCCATCTACATGTGTCCCATATCACTGTAAGAATAAAATGATTGTCCCTCTTCTCAAAGGAGGTGACAACTCGGCATACAGTTTAATGGCACAACCTTGCACAGAATCTTACTCCACACAGTTGGATGAGAACAGGTTGGAGGTGGAAAAATGGCCAGAAAAAGTCAAGTGTTTCCAAAAAAGTCAACACTGGTGCAGAGCAAGTTTTGGTTCAAGAAGCTTTGACTGGAGGCCCCACTACGCCGCCTCAAGTATGGTACTTAGTCACCAATTTGACATCGCCTGCACATGAAGAAAGGCGATATGGGAGGATTGGAAAATGTAAAAAAGGAAACTAGAGAGGGCAGGAAAGAACTGTATTTGGGCAAGAGGTGGTGAAACAAGAGTGGGACATGAAGGATGAGGAGATGAGGAGATTGTGAAAGTGGAAGTGTTAAACAAGAATGCTGCAACAAATTATTGAGGTGTTTATAACAATGGCCATATCAGCTTGTCAAAGCCTGATCCCATCAGATCTCAGAAGCTAAACAAGGCTGGGCCTGGGTAGTACTCGGATGGGAGACCACTGAGAAGTCCAGGTGCCACAATGGGGCGCCAGTAGCAAAAACTGTCATCGTGTCCTTAAGCAAGACATGTGTAGAGTCCCTCAGTCGTCCAGGTAGAATCCACGGCAAAAGGAGAAGTTCAATTTGTCAACTGGACAAAAGTTTATTTGGTTGAATACGTTTCGCAGCTCATCCAGCACTATTTTTGTCAAGAAAGAGAATCCTTCCTTGAACAGAAATGGAGGTCTCAGGCATAATTTGTCTTCCGTCTATAACTCTATCCTCAAACCTAAATCAAAAACAAACAAAGAAAACAATAGGGCAGCCAGGTCAGGTCCAGAGGTGTGAAAACACCCATTATGGCCCTGAATGGCTATGATAACAAGACCCCACACTCCCACTACATATTGAATAGGCTTACTTAACAGAAAATGTAAACAAATAGGTGTGATAGTTTCATAGTAATGTCATTGTAGTTAGTTCCTCCCTGCAACCAGTTATAAGCAGTGTCCACCAGCACTCTAGCCAGAAATTAAGAAGCAGCTTGGATGAGCTGTGAAACGTATTCAACCAAATAAACTTTGTCCAGTTGACAAACTGAACTTCTCCTTTTGCCTTAAGCAAGACACTTCACCTACACTGCCTAGTATGAAAGTGGTGTGTGCGTGAGTGATGGTGGTGGTCGGGGGGGCTAATGGAGCAGATTGGCAGCCTCGCTTCCGTCAGTCTGCCCCATTCGCAGCTGTGGCTACAATAGTAGCTTACCACTGAGTGTGGAGTGAATGAACAATGAACTGTAAAGTGGTTTGGGTGTTTTGAAAGGCGCTATATAAATGCAATGATTAATTAACAAATATAAATCAAAAAGGCTCTTATACAGTAGACCACAGACCAAGGTATTGGATTTGTTCTTGGTATCAATGCAACAAAGATGAATATTGATTATAAAATGGTATAAAGCCTGAAAACTAAAGCACAACAGTGAATAGGAGAGAAAAAAAAATCATCTACCAAGGCAAGAGGCTAATTGAGTTTAGGATGGCAGGATTTTCTATTTGGCAGAAAGGTCAGTTGACATTAAAGGTTGCAACACAGTGCCTAAACAACTCCAAATGAGAAGTTAAAGTCTACCAATAACAGAAGAACAGCACAAATGATGTTAGGAGATGTCACACAACGATAATTTGATTTTCTCATTAATATCATGCTCTGGTCAGGACAGGGCCCAGGGTCATTATTCTTTCTAAGGATTTTTATTACTTCTAGCACAGCGGCAGCAAATTACACTTGACTTTTTATGAAGCTGTATCAAGAACATTTATGTGGGCCTGTGTTCAGTATGTATAGTGTATAGCAGGGGTCTTCAACGTTTTTCAGGCCAGGGACCCCCAAACAGATGGCGAACTGGGCCAGGGACCCCCTACTATATATACGGCATAGAATTGTGTTTTATATTAAATTGAGCTTAGTGTCATGTATAAACATTGCTACTCTGTTATGGTACATCCAATACAAGGAAATAATACACAGGTTAATACTGTATTTTACACAATAAAATATAAAATTATATTCTTTTAAAGTGAAATCAAAAGATTTTGCGACCCCCCTGCAGTACCTCCGCGACCCCCCTGTTGAAGACCTCTGGTGTATAGTGTAATGTATAGTGTGCGCCTGTAGTATACAAATATCTATGCTCATGGCATAAAGCAATCTTAATCTTGTAAATTCATGTTGTGTGTGTAAAGGACATAAAAAAGCAATTTGATTCCAACATGTTCCATCTAATTCACAAACAACAAATTAAACAAACTGAACATGTTGCAACACCTGTCTTACAATGCAGATGTCAGAGATGTGGTGTTGTTTCTCAAAAGTAATATCAGTGTATACATGAAACAAGTGAGAAACAGATGCAACACGAAAACAATTTTAAGAAAGTTGGGACATTTTGTAAAATTCTATTAAAAAATGACTTTCATTCACATTTTATTCACAATTTTCCAGTGCATACCCAGTCTATCCTTCAGAAATAGTTTTGAAAATGCAAGCATTTTGAATTAAACGTTGTGTTAAAAGTGCCATGATGTGGTCCTTAATTGTGTATTTGTATTGTGTACTTTTACCTACCTTCCTGCAGTTTCTTGCAGGCATCTTCTTCTTCTCTTTTTGCCACTTTAGCCTTTAGCACCTCATCTGTCTTGGCTGAAACACAAAGCAAAATCAAATTAAATAACACAAAGGTAAATGCATATTTGCTTTACTTACTTTGGTCCTAATACACAGACATTATAAATCTTGTGAAGATTCTAACACAGCAGGAATTAAAAGTCTATTCCATGGGGGGATATTATGGAGATAGTGATTATAAACTGAACAAATGTGAACCGTGAATCTTCCACTTTGAACTTTTCCCATAGCGCAGCCGTATAGTAACAAGACAGCTCTCCTTAGAGGTGTTTATTGTTTGGGTATAATGAAAAGCTTAAGAGAAAGTGAGGCAGGGGGCGTAAACAGTAGTCAGAGCATTTCAAGCATCTCTCATCACCACTCGCGTCTCGGCTGCCTTATTCCTCCGCCTATCTCCCCCCAAATAATCAAGATGTTAAGCCGCATTAAAAAATATAATGCCGTGTATGGCAGGACTATCAATACTGCCTCTAAATTAATTACATTTCCGTTGCAGCGCATCATTTATTTTGCAGCGTTAGGGGCCTCTGTGGAGCCATTCGCCTTTATTGCTATCTTACTGGTTGATGAGTGAGCTATGTAAAATTGAGTCTCCAATATCATTACACTTAATGAGTTTAAACTTTGAGAAAAGAAGGGGAGAGATGGGAAACAGAAGACGAGAAAAAGGAGGGGGGAGAGAATGGGAGTGTTGTTTTGTTTTGGGGAAAGTTAATACAATATACAAGAGTGGGTGTAAGTGTTCGCGTGCATGTGCAAGTATGTTTGTTGGGGCAGGAATGTGGGTGTCAGGATTTGGTTTGCAGAGCTGCTAGTGATGTATGCACCAGTCTGCACTGTACAAAGAATATAGTATGTGGTATGCTACTCCAAACAAGAGCACTACAATATTTCACTATTTCAAAAATGCTAATTGCTAATACTGAGCAATGGGTTGATTCATTTTTTCTTTTTTACGAATTTACACTTGAATACACTGGTCTTCAAGCAAAATGCTTCCGGAACAAAAGTAGCAAAACCTTTCTTGGTTTAGGTCACTAATAAAGAAGAAGTAAGCCAGAAGTACTGATTGGCTATAGTTTCCAAGATATAGTATTGGGTCAAAATAGGAAATTTATGCAAAATAAGGTAAAAACTGTAGTTTATCAGAAGGTACATTGTGTCTACAAGCAACCAGTTCTATCTGAAAGCCTGTCTGCACATTCCAATACATTCATTTTAATATGTCTAGAGTTTTAACATCAAATATTTTTTGATTTCACATAAGAGAGATGCCTCAAAATTGTGTGTACCTGATGTTTTAAGATATTTCTTGTTTAGTTTTTGACAGATAAAGAAGTGCAAGTTAAATATGTTCAAAATATAAATATTTTTAAGCAAAAATGCCTAAATCTATTGTATAAATAGATGCGATTTTGATGTAAAACAATATCATTAAATATCTTGAATACATTAGCTAACCAGCACAGTTATCAATTGATTTTCAGTTCATCTTATCAATATAAATGAGATTTAGCCACTTTTATCTCGGAAGCAGATCGAGTCCAAAAATTTGTAGACCAGTGATATTGAATAAAAATACATTTTACTTGCCAAACAAAGTAAAATGTAATTTAGCTGCAATTGCATGTGGTAAGTAATGTGCAAAAGTGAATCTAAAATAATAATACAATTTTAAACATTTTTTCTTCACAACAAAAATTTCCCAAACATTGCCCATCTTATTTTAATGTTAATAAAAATGAAATATTAGAACATGCTGTGTGACAGACATTTTCTGACCTTGTACCCATAACATGCATGGCGTTTGTTTGCATGCGGAAGGCCACAGGTTGCGCTCATCTCCCTATGACGGTGCGGCCATTATTGTTCTGGTAATTGGCGTAGACAAAGCAGCCGTCACACTGCTGTTCCGCCTGGTTAAGTCTGGAGGTTCCGCATCTTTACCGACAATTACTTCACATGGATGAGTGCACCCTGGTCCTCCCTCTGCTTGGCTTAAATGTGTGTGGAAACCGTCGAACCTCCGCTATAAAAATACACACTGGAGTGGTCTGAATATAAAGTAGTTACCTTTTTACATTGCACCATTTTCCCTGCATTTATGTGTTTTTGAGCGTGTGTATAAAATCAGTGTATCAGTCTTTGCTTGGGGCGGCTCACGGGATGGTAGGAGAGGAGGTGTTTGTGCTCTTGATGGAGGTAAAGACGAGTGAAGGATAGTTAGGGGCTATACAGTCAAAAAAAAAAAAACACACACACACACACACAAGCCAAAATAAAGACTGAAGAAGAAAAGCATGTAGCAATGATATGTCGCCATTTTTGTTTGCATGTTTATATTCCGTCTCAATCTCTCCATCCCTCCCCCACCTGCTCCTCTCGTCTTTTCCTCTGTTTTGCCCTCTTCCTGATCTGATACGTTACCTCTTCCTCCTCTAGCGCGTCTCTCCTCTACACAGTGCCTGGGGGTGATAGCAGCAAATCAAACTGTTTATCCATCTCTCATCAGCACTGCCTCACAGCTCTCCGGCTGCCCCCTCACAACAATGAAAGGAAAGGCCCTGGCACTGAGCGGGGGATACACTTTAATTACATCAATTAGAAAAAAGGCATAACAAAGTAAGGGTAAGGTAACAAAGTATTACCATGATGTTGAGACAGACTTTGAAGGAATGGAAATGTATACTATACACAATCACTATGTAAAGCCAAGAATAAACGTTTTTGCACTTCTATTTTTTTTCTGTGGGTAAAATGATAATATGTTTAAATTCTACAGGTAAAAAACACATAAAACACACATAAAACAACTCTTGACTTGCAGTATACTTAAGGCATGTTGAAAATCTGCAGTTTTGTATCCAATCTGCAGCCAAGGCCAAAAAAGCGTACTAAAAGTATATTGTGAGGCAACATCAGTTCAGTTCATTGTAGGATAATTTTGTGATGGACTTTTATTAAAGCAGTAATAACGGTCCGGGTGCTGGCGAGAGAGGCCTTTCACTTCATTTAGGTTGGGTTGACTCTAGGCTGCGGGGTGGAGGCAGAGAGCGTGGATGGCAGTGCAGAGGGGTGGGGAGTGTCAGCCAAATGGCATTGTGATTAGGAGCGTAATTGCAGCTCAGGGGCCCCGGGGCCACGCAGCGCTGGGGCCACTTGATAGAAGATGTTTAATACTGAGCTACTGAAAGAGGAGAAGTTACAGAGACCGGAGAAGCCCATAGCGGGATGTCACTCACTGTCCTATTCTTCGCCATGGATCACTCTTTTCCAGCCTCTCTTTGGTACTCTTGTCTCCTGTCCTCCTCCCTTGGCAGGATTAGCTGGGTCTCGTTAGAGGGGAAATGTAATAATGCTCCCACCAGGTGGAATCGGGCCCGCTCCATTATCAGTCGGGAGATGGATGGGCTGTGTAGGGCCGGCGGGGGCCAGGCGCGCACGCAATTTAGATTCAATAAACTGGCAAAGCAAGACCCCCAATCTGATTTATCTCTTACACGCTGCCAATGCTTGCTGCTACGATGCTGATTCCCTATTACCGCTCAGAGAAGGACTATTCATTGGATGTAAGGCACGGCAGTCAGAGAGGCTTGTCGGGCCCCCGGGACGGCAGAAAAACAGATACAGCACAGGGTTAATACGTTTACACACAGATAAGCAATTAAATCTAAGGCTGAGGTGAGTTATAGAGTTATTAAGGAGGGATCCGAGGGAGGTGGGAAGGACAGAGGGTGTGAAGACGACACAGAGGTGTTATTCAACTGAAGAAAGCCTTAGCTGGAGCCTAAGGCCACATACAGTTAGAAGGGCTATTATATTATAGAGTTCATGAAGTAGGAGAACAACATAAGAGAAGCACTCTGCCCACGTCTCTCAGGAACTTCTGCACAAGACTCCCAAAGAATCATGCCAGGGCCAGAGGTCAGCAGATCCTTAACCACTTAAGATGGTTGGCTTTTTTGCTTTAGAAGTAATATAATGGTTTAGATTTGCAAGCGCCAGTCAGCAAGTCAAAACACAAGCGCTTATGAGTTGGCGTAATAGGCACACACTTTTGAGTCTATACCTGCCTGTGCGGAATACTGCACTTCACGGTGGCTGTTTAGTTTGTGCGTGCAAAGCGTCAGTGTTGCTGGTGGTGGGTGTCATTCCTGCCATGCCAATCAAAGTGAATCTGGATGTCAGCAGGAGAAGAGGCGTGATAAATCAGCCTCACACCCGACGACAAACAGAATATTAGAGGCAGCACAGCGCCATTGGAAAAACGTCCCTTCTAATCTACGCAACACTTTACAGTGAGCCTCGCCAGCAAGAATACCAGAGGGACTGAGAAGACAATAAACACAAAGAAGAGAGGGGCTGACTGACCGATGGACAAACATGTAATAAGGATGCAAAGAGGAAGTAAAAGCAGTAGCATGAAGGTCGAAGGTTAGAGGTCAGGCCTTATGCAAGATAGATGCATACTATTAACACTGAAGCCTGAATCAGTTATGTGATTCGAGTATATGACATTTTCTTACAAAATGTATATATACAGTAAACTGACATAAAGCAACGGAGTACTCCAAAGATTAATCCCATTTGCACACCTAACAGACATGGGGCAGTGTTTAGTTTTGTTTTTTTTGTTTTTTATTTTCTCTTTGCATTTTATTTTTCTTATCTTATGTCAAGAGTCTTTAAATGTTCAAAAACAATCTGCAACATCATGAAAAAAATGGGGATATAGTGAAATAGCAAACCATCATGACACATTAGGATTACTTAAAATAGTTGTATCTGACATAATATGTCTATTGAATTAATTTTTGTATTGAAAAAGCTTTTAATACTGTTTTAGCTGCAAAAAGTAAAAAAAAGGTCCTGTCTTTTAAAGCACAGCAGTTGCCCACACGAGTCAATTACCTGATGCTGTCACTAGATGGCACACTACACAGAAATTCTAAGTATTGACTCCTGCTGTGTGTGTTATATTAGTGAGTCGGGTGGCAGAGTTTATTTCACACAGGGCACCTCATAATATCAGAGTATTAAGGATATTTTGGAAGAAGAAAGTGGAACTCACAATTTGCATGACACAGTTTAACTTAAGATTGTGTTGACACTAAATAAAAAGGGTGCATTTACATAAATTTAGGGCATTAATGTATAAGACGAAGGAGATCATTCTCTTTCTGCACAGAAAGTTCCTTGAGGCTCACCTTAAGAGAGCTGGATCACACATGGTTGAGTGCATCATCACACATTAGATTCAAATTACATTGCTGACTATGCAATGTTTACCAAGTGACCAGTTAGAGAGACACTGCCATATCAATATTTTATTCAATAACAAGAACTTTTTTCTGTCTTACAATATTTAGTATTAGTAATGATGTAGCAGTAGGAAAAAGCCCACCGCAGTTGCATGCAAACAATGAGGGGTCTCAAATGAGCCTGAGAATACGTCCCCCACACTGGGTTCTACTTGGGTTGGTCTAACACAAGCCAGGTCCATCTCCACTGGCTTTATTTTTGCCTAATTTCAGCTCTGTGGCAGTGCTGGACAATAACTGGGTGAGGCCATTATTATTCCTAAATAGGATCCTGCCCAGTCGGGACACTCAGTGGATTTTGCAAATTAGTCTCGGAGAGAAACTTGCACATTGACACATGGGGGTAGTTGGACATTATAACTGCCCAGGGAAAGTTCAGAAAGTTTAGTGTGGTTCATTTTGACAAAACCTGTTTATAATACATATTTTCTTTCATAACATCTCCTTGCCAGGTCAATGCTACAATAACTCCTTACAAAACATTCCAACCATGTTGGTTTCAAATGATGAAAAATGAATATGGTTACATCAGGGCATCTGAATAATCACCTGTGGTTTGTGTAAAATCAACGCACCCACACACACACACACACACTCACATACCCACACCCACACCCACACCCACACCCACCCACCCACAGGTGAAGGTAATTTGATGATGCCACTACAACAGAAAGAAGGCTAAACCCTAAGCAGGGCATCAACTCAAGTACAGCTCCAAGAGTAGTGAGGGGACCAACAGAAGATTGGTAAATAAAAATAAAATGTGTCCATAAAAATCCTTTTCATAGAAAGAAGCTTACGATTTACCAATGTTACTATTGGTATCTTGACTTTATCTATACAATTTGTGTGTGGTTTAGCTTAACACCTAAAGATGCCCCCTAAAGCCAAGTGCAGTCCAGAAGTCCCCTAGTGCTTTACGGTCATCCATGGGTCCTGGGTCAGTAGAGGGGAGGGGCAGAGGTCTCCAGCGGACAATCCCTTCACAGAGAGATTACTCCGAGGAGCGCTCTGTGCCACGGGGCTAGTTCAGAACATGTGAACATGCACACCTGAGGTCAGATACACAGCTAAGGGAATCTGCCCAAAGCTTCTCACTTTAGCTACCGGGTCATACAGAGTTCAACCTGCAAACAAGCCTCATCAAATACTTTACCACAGTCTATACACCCTTAGACCATTTTAAGCCATATGTGGAGTACAAAAGTTAAGCTAAAGGAGATGAATAGAGGAAATATCAATCAACAAATAATAATTAGTGAAGAAGAAAAAGCTATTCTGGTGTTGAAATTACGGTTTAGACTGAAGAGTGTTTATAGTTTTCTGTTCAATTTTAACATTCAGTCTCACATTGGAAAAAACGGTTGCGCTCTTAAGAATAAAAAGGCCATGATTACTTCAATACAGGTTCAAAGTAAAGAGTTTGGTGCTTTGGCAATGTACAGTACATGTCACACATATTTGACTGGACTGGCTGTGATAGAGATGTTCAGAGGAAGTTAAGGGATAAAAACTTAAGATGAGTCTGTATGTAGCAGAGGTCTGGCAAGGGCAATCAGAGCCTATCCATAATGCAAAAATCACATAGTAAAATATTAAGCATCCTGGGGCCCCTGAATGACATCTCACCCTTACTCTCAACCCTGTCATGTCTCCATGTGCCGTAATCTCTTCAAATCTTTTCACTTTAATGTCCTTTTACTTCAAACACATCAGGCACACAATTCAGCAAATTCAGTACACAGATAGCAGTAAATAAGTAAAGCAACAAGTAATAAAACAACAACAACAATCACAACAACAACCCTATAATGACTATGATCAAAGGAGAAGTTCAATTTGTCAACTGGACAAAGTTTGTTTGGTTGAAAACGTTTCGCCGCTCATCCGAGAGGCTTCGTCAGCTCTGGTTATTGTGCTGGTTAGACCCTGCTTATATCTAGCTGCCGGGAGGCGTGTCTGACAATGACAAAAGCTCTGAAAACGATCCCCCTAATCTGTCTCTTTGTTTTTCAAATTACTCTGACGGCTAGCAGAGTAATAAAATACGACTGAGGGACTTTTCACGTATAATGACTATGTTTAACTTTTGGGATGGTGTTGGAGAGGAAGTCTCCCCCCCAACACACCAATGGCAGATTAATGTGTCCACAATGATGGCATTCATTTGATCCAATCAGAAAATATGTTCTTCAATATTTTGAGTGCCTGTAACCAAGAAAATGGTTATAGAGTTATACAGCTCTATAAATGTTACTATACATGGGTTTCAGAATGAGAAACTAGAGCCATTGTCATCATGATAAATTTAACACAAAATATCTATTTTTTGAATGGAAAAAAGTCCTCAAAATGTTGCTTGCAACAGGATGCTGAAACCCATGAATAGGCCATTACTCATTCTTTCTCCGCACTGGTGATGGTAGGTTAATTGACCACAGTTGCGCTAATGGAAATGTGGTTGTAAGTATGCACCAACAGCCTCTCCAACATTTGTATGTGGCAATGTGTTTTGCCCAAAGACAAAACAACAGTATGAATTAGTTAGAGCAGTGTTTCCCCAAACTTTTTTGTCTTGTGTACCTCCTGAGCCCTTTTGTCATACCTCGAGTACCCCCTCACTCATACGTGTTGATAATTCTCCAAAAGCAGAACATGACACAACAGATTATTAAATGAAAATCATTTTATCTCCTTCATTTGAAAATTTAATTCTCAGGCATTTTTTTCCCTCTTTTCTTTAACTAAAATTTACTCAAATTAGAATTTAAAATTTTCAAAAAATCTCCCCCTGCGCCTGGCAGCGACACTGCCGAGTACCCCCTGCAGTATGCTCGCGTACCCCTAGGGGCACTTGTACCCCTGGTTGGGAAACACTGAGTTAGAGTGGGAATTAAAATGCCAGTATTCTGAGCATTTCAGATGTATATCAACTTATAGCTGTTTGAAATACTTTACAAGGCAAGACTATTTACACTCATCAAGTGCAATGTGATCAAGAACATGGATAATTTGAAATTTCAAAATATGCCAATCACAATAAATAGTGTTTTGTTGTCTTTAAAGACTTTGTGGGCTCCTTATTATGAAAAAGAATATAATTGAAAAATGTTTTTTGGCATATGAATAATTATGGGTCTGTTGTATGCCCTCACATCTTGCTATATGAATGCAATGAGCACAGATGAATGGGACAGAATAGGTTGTGGTTCCCCTGCTGTAGGCCATTGTTGAAGCTCAGCACTGTTTATGTGTGATGGTGGCGAATGGTGGTGCTGTGCGGGGGACTAAGTCTATCAGGACCCCCGCACATGAAAGGTAAACTGGGGCCGCTAATCACTGAGCTGACACAAGGCGGGTTCAGGAGGGCGGCCACGCAGAGAAAGAAGCTAGAAGAGAGCAGAATCTATAGAGACCAACACAACAGACTACATTACAGAACTGACACACACACCGCAGAAAGAAAGAGTTGGTGGTCCAAAGAACTCAAAGTATAAGATTTTTTTAAATAATAAGATTTTCACTCTTATTCATTGGGCAACGCGGTACATTTACATTTTTGAATTATTATTTTAATTTTTCAGATAAGACTATGTTTTTTTATATTGAAATGGTCTTGATACACTAACATCTTTGTGATGATTAAAAGTTTCACTAAACACTAAATGTGCAAATACTCAAACTAAAGAAGTGATTTTTTTTGTAGAAGACAAACAGGGGATTCAAAACTCATTTACTGTGAAGGACATTTTGATGCCATAGGACACAAGGTCTAACAGCACCCTGAGATAAAAACACTGAAATAAATAAGGTATAGTGATACAAAATTAATAATCAAGTTCAGGGACACGTTTGGCAATTAGAGCCAAAATTTCTCCACACGAGAAATGATCTAGAAATGAAAGCAGACAGAGAGGCTCAACATGGCAGAGGGGGCAGGCTGTGAATGGCACCTGTGTGGCAGGGGAGGTGTGCCGAGAGGGGAGAGAGAACCAGCAACGCTGGACAGATGAGAGCCCTCCCTCCTCTCTCTCCAAGGTAATGCCGTATGCTCCAGACTGGCTTCCCTCGTTCTCATCCCTTAATGCTTATTTTCATCACTTTGCTTAAAATATTGATAATCAATTAGCACTACGCCTGTTTTGCTACAGAATATGTGTCATGGTCTATCACTCTGTCAGAGCCAATTCGCCACTCATTCAAAGTTCATTTTTCCTTGGCGGCTCGGTGCCTTTGGAGGAGTCATTACGTGGGGAACATAGCCCGGGGTGCAATCACCTATTCTCTTTCATTACTGGGGAGATGGAGAAGGTGAGAGAGATTATTAGAACTTTGGAATGATCACAAAGCTCCACGCCGCCTGTCAGATCCCCCCTACGTGTAATTCATCTGGCCTTACCACCAACACCCCCCCACCCCTCTTCTCCCTCCCTCCTCCTCCCCTCCGCCCCAGCCAGGGGTTTGGCCACAGACATTATTCATGAACATCTGCAGCGCGCTGAATATTCCACTGTGATGAAAAGGGAGCTGCCCCTTTGACTTGAAAATGAACATGCCGGCACACACATAACGTGGACAGTGTGCGCTGGTCCAAACCGCGCCGGGCCACGCTGAGACGGGACGAGCTGCAGCAGATTGGGCTGAGCCAGAGAGGTGCACTGTGTCTGCTCTTTGTAATGCTAACCTGGTGTTAGTCAAATATTCAATCACCAAATATTAAAGGCACCAAGTAAGTTATTGTTGTGCTGTGGATGCAAAACAATTAAACAGTGTAGAACTTTGGATATTAGAAAATAATTCAAAATTCAAACACACATGCCTGTGACACACATACCTGTGCCACAGGTGGTACAAATACCTGTGGCACGCTAAGCTACTCAGTCAGTTAATAAAATTTATTGGAAAGAAAAACAATGAGCTATTTTTTAACATAGTTTAGCCCCAGCTGTACAGTGTACATGTAACCTAGCCTTTAAACTTTGACAGCGTACTTGAACACCTAAATGCTCTCCTGAGCGTGGTAATGCTCTCCCTCACCTTCATTTTCTCTCCTCTCTCTTGGGTGCCTCAGGATAAAAGGCCAGCTGAAGAATGGAGACTCTTCCCTGTTCACACTAGGAACAGCTCAGCTGGTGAGAAGTCAGGCAGACTAAAGCCCGACTCTCTGTCCCACAAACGTACACATCTTCAGCTATGCACACACTGAGAACGTGTACACATATTTAACCATAGTATGTGAGCTGGTGATTAAAGGCACAGGAATACACCAACAACCCATCTAGAGGCACAATAATGGTAGTGCGACCATTTGGAATATGACTTATAAACTTTTTGTTGAACTATAAACAATATCTGTTGAGACTGAATTCATATATTGACATTCACATAGACATAGTTTACATGAATGTTTAAAGCTGGTTTCACTCTACGCAATTTTAGCATGACTGTAAATGCACAGACAGGGTTTCTGGTGCAATATGACTGTTGTAAAATTGATCACAAGCGACAGTCATCAATATCAAACATGTTGCCACCTCACAAGTTGAGGTTTTGGAGCTGCGACTTGACAAATACTTGTAACTGAATCTCAGTGACCCATAGACATGGGAGCAAAGAGGCTGGGAAGCACTCACACTTGACAGTGAGAAGGTAACCAGTTTGATTCTGGCCGCTCTAAGCCAAGTTTGCATGTTTTTCCCTGTGTCTGTGTGTGTCTCCGCCTGGTGATCTGATTTCTCCCAACAATCCAAAACATGCACATTAGGAAGCACAACTCCACAAACTTGTAGAGAGGCCAATCTAACTAAAAATTCTCTAGTGTGCAGCTGGCCTAAATATTGTAAAATATTATATCCTTTTTTTCCTTTGAAAGTTTACAGTGATAATACAGTATCCAGGCATTGACTTGGCATGCGTTTATCCACGTTTGGGACAGGAAAACAACACATTTTTAAGGTCATTTCCCGGGTAAGCATGTGGCTAGGTTTGGCAAATAGAAAAGTCAAAAGATTTTGCACTTGGAGACGACTACTCTGTGCTGGTAATGTTTGTTTGTGCATGCTTTATGTCAGTTATAAACATCTCTAACTACATTGAACAGGCTGAATATGGTCTCCACACAAAACAAAGACAAGACAGACGAATCAACAGACACACACAGCGCAAAAAGACGATGGAGTGGAGAGGATAAACTTTTAATGCTTGTGAAAAGGGGAGCAGTTAGCGGTTTCTGACATGGTCTGGAGCGTGACTTTGTGCTGCCTCTTGTTGATTGTAAATGGCAGAGCAAGTTTACTCTGGCAGCTAGAGCCAAAATGAAGTCTGACAGCTTTGTCAGGGAGTTTGAGCGGCTCAGTGGCAGGGCAGGAATCGGGATGATTCCAGCTCTTTTATCTCCAAATCGCCGGCGTACGCTCTTCAACCCTCATGGTAATAGAAAAAAGGAAAAAGAAAAAGCAGTGTAGTTTGGGGTGATTGTTGAAACACTTGTCAAAACTGAACAGTGAAATAAAAAGGGGCAATGAAAGATGAAGTTGACATACTAAAGTGGAAAAAGCTCAGTGCAGAACAAACATGTCACAAGATGTTATTCATGTCTTCAGAAATCACTGTCCAGAATATTTTTGCTACACATCCCCACCTTTCTATTCTATCCTTTTATCTCCTTGCTTATTATTCCACGAGATATCAGTGCCCACTCAAGATCATGCCCTTTGTGCTTCCTAACTGCAGCCTGCGCTCGTGGCCCATCGCTCAACCTTTAGCTCACACAACACTGTTGTTTCATTTAAAACTGACCTCAATATGTGAACAAGGGCAGCAGCAGTGGTAAGCACACTGTGGGCCAACTCTGCCTTTTGTTTCACAAGTAGTCATCATCTTTTCCAAACTAGAAAAAGGCCTATAGATGTTTACAAGAGAATGGACTGACAGGAGATTGGTGGCATTACAAGAGTTTTAATGTTACACGCCAATTGCCTTTATTTGACTGATCTCTTCTATACCAATCTTCTCACCTGATTTCTTTCTTTTCTTTTTTTTTTTCAATTTAGCGGATTTGTTTCTGTGTTGCTGACAGCGAGAAGGATGGGGTATAAAATTAATCTTTATCCTGGTTTTGTTTCGTTCCCTGCTCCTTGACAAAGCATGTCAGTAATTAGGCGATCAGTTTGGTTCCAGGCTTTTCGATGGGTGTCTGCGTTTGCCAACTTTCCGCCTTTTGTTCTTTGCCACACAAAGCCGCCCACTCGGCCTCTCTGCCTCTCTGTGGCGCTCTCTCCATCGCTCTCTCCTCCTCTCTTCCCCGCATCACACCCACACAGGGCGTTACACAATCTATCCAAATGTGGCGCGCTTTAAAACCCCATTACTTTAGCCCCTGTTGTTTTGTTCAGCACAATTAAAAAAACAGGCTCTTCAGGAGAATCACCGCCTCCCTGCTTTGCTCTCGCCTCCTCTATGTGCCGGCATTGACCGAGGAGGCGGCGAGCGGGCCAGGCTTAGTTCCCCTAATTCCCAGGGTTTTGTTTGCATATAGGCTTACTTTGGGACTATTTGAAACTCACTCACTGCTGTGCCTGATCCCCGGCTGCAGTCAGACCAGTAAGCAACTTTAAAGAGCTACCGGCCAAAGAAAGGACTCGACACACACACACGCAGATCAAGAGGCCGGAAAGGTCAAAGGGCGTCCGCATTGTTATTTCTCTAAGTAGTGACACACTTCAAACGTGGAGGCTTGTTCAGTAATGATTACCCAGGCAGGCACTGGCTGGAGGTTTGGTGGTGTAATTTCAAGCTTTGGCCTTCCACACAATCACACTGGAGCCCTGCAGGTTGGGCCCAGTTCAAAGAGAGCTCAGGTAAATGAGAGAGCAGCCTCCACTGGTCAGTACTGGACACAAGGTCACTGTCAGAACGTGCTGAAGGGAGAAGACGTGACCAATTTAAGATGTAAGACAACACTCCATTATCCTTGAGGTATAAATGAAACGAACTATTCTTTAAAACTGTTTGATTGAGAGCCAAAATCGTGATCTTGGTCATTTTTACCGGCGGCACGGTGGCTGAGTGGGTAGCGCTCATGCTTCACAGCAAGAAGGTTCCGGGTTTGATCCCCGGGTCTCCTGGGCCTTTCTGTGTGGAGTTTGCATGTTCTCCCCATGTCTGGGTGGGTTTCCTCCGGGCACTCCGGTTTCCCCCACCAACCCAAAACATGCACCATAGGTAAATCCTCCAGCTTAGGTCCTGACCAAGCCGAAGATCATGGAGATGGTCCCCGGGCGCAGTAATGTGCTGCTCACTGCTCCTAATGGGTTAAAATGCAGAAATGGAATTTCCCCACTGTGGGACTAATAAAGGCATAGCTTCTTCTTCTTCTTCTATTTTAAATAAGTTTAAAAAAATGAGCTCCGAAAATGAGACTGTCCTTTTGTAAAACATATTCGTTTGTGAGCAGCAAAGAACTGAATTTGCAGGTAAAAAGTCAAAAATCTTTTGCCTTTGTTTATTGTAGATCGTAATTACAGATACTAACCATAAACCAAGATTGGCATTAGGGAAGTTTTTTCCAATTACTGCGGATGTTTATGTTTATGGTAGGTTAATTGTAAGAGTTTTAGAACCTACAGAATACAGCAAAAACCTCTTTCAAGTGCAATGCTAGTCACGCACGTTATGAGTGTGAGAAGCCCAGTGTGTCAAGTCTGGCACAATGTTCGGTGTAGGCCTGTAATGGTAATTACTATTATTATTATTATATTGATTTACTGTTCAATATATGAAATGTGGAATGATATTTTTTGGAGAGTCCATTTTCTTTACATTACTGGGGAACTTAAAGGGACAGTGTGTAAGATTTTTACCCGTTAATTACCGAAATTGAAGATACCCATTCAGAAATACATTGTTTTTCAAGCCTTTTCACTTCCATCATGAAATCAAAGTATTCTTTTGGACTTAGATATAGTCAAATAAAAGGGGGATCTTCCCCCTATAGAGGCAGCCATTTTGAATACGAGAGCCGCAGAAGGACATTTGGGCTCCGCCTTCGCCTTCGGCAAGGCTCGTGGTAGCACCGGAGGCAAAGCAGGAGAGAGGGAGAGAGGTGCGGGTGGGGTGGGGGGAGGCTCGTGGTTTTGGGTAAACAACAAGCATGCTGCTGTATCACACGTTGTAATGGATCTAACACGTGTTTTGGACTAAATTGTTTTACTGGATTTTATTCGCTGGATCCTTACGGACATATTGATACCAAGCTTGTGGTGAAATACAGAGTTTGACCTGTGCAAGGCCTTCAAAGGTAAGCAAAGTAACAAACCTCATTTTGTGCTTTTCCGTATAAAAGCCCCATGTGCTCAGGGAGTGAACGGGAAATGAATTGCATAGTCAAAAAGAGGAGACTGTAAGGTTTCATTTGATATGTAGATTATCATGGTACACGATCGGGAATGTGTGCTTTCATGCAAAAAGAAAAAAAAAAAAAGTTTTATTAATACCGTTGCTGTCGGCCGGGTGCGCGGCGGTGCGCGAGCTGTCCGCTACGGCGCGTCCGGGTGACCCTCGAGGTTTGCCGTAGCTAAAACAGGAAGTGCCATAGCCACTATCCACCTATGCGCCACGAATCCTACACACTGGACCTTTAAGGTACTTTTTTGGCTATATGATCAAAGAGGAGCTGAAGTCTGTACAGAAGAGGCTGAGGAGGAAAATCAGACAGGCTAGGGCCAACCACAGAAGGAAGATGGAACAGCAGCTGCAGCAGCGGAATGTCAGGGAGGTGTGGAGTAGTCTGAAGAGTGTCTCTGGCTTCAATCCTCCGCCCGTCCAGACAGAGGGAGACCAGCAGTGGGTGAACGATCTGAATTCACACTTCCTGAGGTTTGATCGTTCACTCACCCCTCCCCCCGCACCGCTGCATGGGCTCACCTTGTCCCCTGCACAATGGCCCAGTCTGTCACCTTCTCACACCTCTGCCTCAGCCCCCCAGCCCCCGAATCCACATCAAGTACCCAGCCAAACCCCCAGCACATGCCTTCACTCTTTGTCCTTCACAACAGCTCAGGTTAGGAGAGAACTGAGCCGGATAAAGAGCAGAAAAGCTGCTGGACCAGACGGGATCAGCCCCAGGCTCCTTAAGTCCTGTGCAGATGAGCTGTGTGGAGTTATGGAGCATGTCTTCAACCTGAGCCTGAAGCTGAAGGTGGTGCCACAGCTCTGGAAGACCTCCTGTGTGGTACCTGTGCCCAAGACACCGCACGCCAAAGACCTCAACAGCTTCAGGCCAGTGGCTCTCACGTCTCATCTGATGAAGACTCTGGAGAGGCTCGTCCTGGGTCACCTCCGCTCCACAGTGAGCTCGGCGATGGATCCGCTGCAGTTCGCGTACCGGCCCGGCATCGGAGTAGAGGACGCCATCATCTCTCTGATGCACCGCTCGCTGTCCCACTTGGAGAGGCCCGGCAGCACTGTGAGAATCTTGTTCTTCGACTTCTCCAGTGTGTTCAACATCATCCAGCCGCTGCTCCTGAGGGACAAGCTGGAGTGGGCTGGAGTGGACTGTGACCTGGCTGAGTGGATCCTGGACTACCTCACAAACCGGCCCCAGTTTGTGAGAGCCCGGGACTGTGTGTCTGACCTCATGACCTGCAGTGTGGGGGCGCCTCAGGGCACGGTCCTCGCGCCCTTCCTCTTCACCCTCTACACTGCAGACTTCAGACACAACACGGACAGCTGTGTCCTGCAGAAGTTCTCTGATGACTCCGCCATCATTGGTCTCATCACAGACGATGATGACGCGGAGTACAGAGGACTAACGCAGGACTTTGTGGACTGGTGTCAGCGGAACCATCTTCTCATCAACGCGGGTAAGACCAAGGAGATGGTGGTGGACTTCCGCAGACGCCACTCTACTGCCCCCCCACCAGTGAACATCCAGGGAAGGGACATTGAGAGAGTGGACTCTTACAAGTACCTGAGTGTTCATCTGAACAATAAACTGGACTGGACTCATAACACAGATGCACTGTACAGGAAGGGCCAGAGTCGGCTCTATCTCCTGAGGAGACTGCGGTCCTTTGGAGTGAGAGGGCTACTCCTGAGGACCTTCTATGACTCTGTGGTAGCATCAGCCATCCTGTACGGTGTGGTCTGCTGGAGCAGCAGTGTCACAGAGAGGGAGAAGAAGAGGCTGGACAAGGTCATCAAGAAGTCCAGCTCTGTCCTGGGCTGTCCTCTAGACTCGGTGCAGCAGGTGGGGGACAAGAGGGTCCTGGATAAACTCATGTCTATGCTGGACCATGAGTGTCACCCCCTGCAGGACGCTCTGTCGGCTCTAGAGAGCAGCATCAGTGACAGACTGATTCACCCTCGCTGTGTTAAAGAGAGATTTCGCAGATCTTTCCTTCCTGCTGCTGTCAGACTGTACAATGATCAATGCTAGTCAGGTTAATCTCCATAGCAACCATGTGTCATCTCCATAGTAATAATTACATGTGCAATATTATTTAAAGTCACTTTACCTGCTACTTATTTATGTAACCACCACTGTCCATCCCTGCACTGTTCACAATCATCTGAGTCACTTTATTGTAGTGATATTATATATTACTGAAATGGAGTCACCTTAACTGCTGTTTGTTCACTGCTCAGAACCAAAGACATTTATTTATTGTGCAGCGTTCCTGTGCCTTACAGTGTTGTGTTTTTTAGGCTGTACATACTTATTATTATTATCTTAATTTTTGATGCATGCTCTTTTTTCCAACTGTTTCTGAAACCTGCGTTGTGACACTGCAATTTCCCCATTGTGGGACAAATAAAGGGTTATCTCATCTTATCTTATCAAACTTGAGCCATATAAGGTTGAATTAGTAACTTGTATCACTCATTATATACTGACCAAAACTTCCAACGCAACACATACAATTTTGAAATATTTGGTGGACATAAAATGGGATATTGGTTTTGAGTCATGTTACATCAACTACACCTTAAAAGCTCAGAAAATTGTTTTGATTTTGTTGTGTGGGCAGCTTGATTGCACATTATTTACAATTTTGTTAGGTTGAGTAGAACTCTTTGACCAATCCTTCCAGAATTTGGTCAATAAATAGCCGTAGCAATGGGCAACTTCAATGTTCCTTGGCATTGTCCTGGGTCAACGTGTGACCATGGTCTAGGTCAAAATCAGCGAGAGCGAGCCGTTGGTATGCTCACTGGTGGAATGTCGCCAAGACGGGTTGCAAGGAACCTGGGCGTCCACGTGTCGACCATATCACGTCTCTGGAGCCGGTATAATGAAACAG
The DNA here is from genome assembly GCA_036785185.1 of Paratrypauchen microcephalus. Lineage (NCBI taxonomy): Eukaryota > Metazoa > Chordata > Actinopteri > Gobiiformes > Gobiidae > Paratrypauchen > Paratrypauchen microcephalus. The sequence goes on along the minus strand of JAVJIX010000054.1, from coordinate 695,185 downwards.
GAAGCACCAGTGATCGACAACGTGCACCCAGACCACGTGTCACCACCGTTCAGCAGGATCGCCATATTCACCTCCAGCACCTGCGCAATCGCTTCCTGCTACAGTCACTGCTGCTCAGATCAGAGGTTGTTACCAGAACCGGATTAGTGACCAAACTGTTTGTAACCGCCTGCGTGAAGCCGACTTGCACAGCCGACGGCCCCGCTGTGGTGTGGTGTTGACTCCTGCATGTCGCTGCGTCCGTCTGCGACGGTCAAGGGCACATTTGGGCTGGAATGCTCTCAGGTGGAACAGGGTGCTCTTCTCCGATGAATCGAGGTTCAAGTCGAGTGTGGCTGATGGAAGACTGGGTGTTTGGCGTAGGCGACGGGAACGTTATGCTGACGCTACCATCCTGCAGCGTGACCGCTGGGGTGGACCCAGTGTAATGGTTTGGGCTGGAATAAGCAGTAGACACAAGACAGACCTCATTTTCATTGATGGAAACCTCAGTGCAGCCCGTTACCGTGATGAAATCCTGACCCCTGTAGCAGTTCCACTCGTCCATCGCTATTGCCTAACACTGCAACAGGATAACGCGAGACCACATGTCACCAGAGTCTGTCAGGACTACCTGAGGCAGAATAATGTTCAGTGTCTCGATTGGCCTGTGTATTCCCCAGATTTAAACCCCATAGGACATCTATGAGATATTCTGGATCGCCGGGTGAGAAGGCGTGATCCAGGACCGGCCACAGTCCGACAGTTGTGTCAAGCACTCCAGGAGGAATGGGGCCACATTACACAGGCTGAAATTCGGCATTTGATTGACTCCAGATTGAATCCAGGCTGTGTGACGCTAGAGGAGGCCATACAAGATACTGACTTGGGTTTTCCAGAATTGCGCCTTCGACTGATGCAATGAATTGGAAACCAGGAAAAATCTGTTCTTCATTCCTGACTTAAAAACTGTGTTTTTGATTTGAATCTTAATATTTGTTATGTATTGTTAAATTTAGCGTAAGAAAATGACATGTGTTGCAATAAACCCAAGTGTTGATTTGGAAGTTTTGGTCAGTGTAGATGCAAGCTAAGTGCTTCTGTCAGCTATTTATTGCAAATTATGTCTGACTCCACCATTTCTGTTCAGAGAAGGATTCTCTTTTTTGACAAAAATAGCCTCTTTAACTCCCCTCTCAAACCAATTCTTTTCCCTGGCTAAGATCTGAACCTCACTGTCCTCAAATGAATGACCCGTGGCTTCTAGGTGAAGATATACGGCAGAAGACGGTCCACTCTGGCACGCCCGTCTGTGTTGGTACATCCTCTTGTGAAGTGGCTGCTTGGTTTCTCCAATATAGCGCTCACTGCAGTCTGGAGTCCCATCTACAATTCCATTGTTAAGCCTAGATCAAGCAAACAGGGAAACAATAGGGCTAGCCAGGTCAGGGCCAGAGGTGTGAAAAACAGGCGTGTAGGGATGAATAGGTATGGTAATCTAGACGCCAGAGAAACAAAAGACTGAAACCAATGAGATAGTTCCGGAAAGTAGTTAGCTAGGTAGCTCCTCCCTACAGCAAGATATAAGCAAGTGTCTTACCAGTATTCTTATTAGAGCTGACGAAGCCTCTCGGATGAGCGGCGAAACGTTTTCAACCAAACAAACTTTGTCCAGTTGACAAATTGAACTTCTCCTGTTATCATGGATTCTACCTGGACGACTGAGGGACTTTTCACGCATTTATAGTGGTACTTGATACAGATTAGGTAAGCTGTTGACCCTGCACTTCAAATGACAGGCTACGATACCAGGGAGCATCTTAAAGTGTTGACAGCTCTATAACTGACTTTCAGACAAATTTGTTTAAAAAAAAAAAAAAATCTGACATTATCCTAATTTATCATATTAATCCAACTAAGGAGTAATATAAAAGTTTCCTACAACTTATATATTGAATGTTTTAAACTCATTTGTAAAAGCCAACAGCACTAAAACTTCATTGAGGGACTCAGACACTGAATTTAGATCTAATTAATCATTGGACCAACTGCAATCAGGCCACCGTATTCAAACTAACCACTTCATCAACTTAATACATTAACAAGACTTTCCTTAATAAGATATCTATATATTTAAGTGATGAATTATGCATTGGTTCTAGTATTGTTTGGGGATTTTAATTGGTGGGAATGTTATTTTTCATCGCTATCAAAACAGCACTAATCGGTAAGTTAGCAGTGCAGGCAGAATAAATTAATAGATAATGCATAATAGATGTGCGTGTGCAAATCCAATAATGGGCACAAACACACACACACACACACAAACACACACACACACACACACAATGATCCAGTCTGCGCTCATATGTTCATGTAACTCTGTACGGGACATATTGATCATCCACTAAAGCTTTCAGAAATAAAGTCCGGCCCCCACCAAAACACAGGCAAAGGGGAAAGCTCCAAACTGGCTTAAAACCACTAATTACATCTGCACTGAAAGGAAATCACTGATCAACGGCATTATGGGAAATTAAACTACCGCTCAAAAGAGGATCATGGTGAATGCACTGGCTTAGCAGGGTTTCACAGGCGCAGTGCTGACAGGATTAAGATCACAGAACACAAGCTTACTATGGATCTACTGTACAATTTCACCTATCATCAAATCACTCAAAGCTGGTCATCTGAAACTAAACTTTATCCACTTTTTAAATGATTTTTATTTATTACTAACATAGATGAAAACTAAAATGATCTTAAATTCAGCCCTGGGTGAGGCTTCATGTCCAGGACCTGTAGAAGGCTCCGCTGGGAGAATGAATAAAAGAAAGGGGCCCCTGCTGGTTCATGGGGCCATCTATTGGTGCCCCGAGACCGGCGTAATCTGTTCCCCTGTTCCACCAAAATCTGTTCTCTGCTGCAGCCGCCCCAACCCCAGCCCCAAAGGACCTCCAGCAAGCTGCGGAGGGACTGCTTTATGTTAAATCACACTTTATTGTAAATGGAAGAGAAGACAAACATACAATCTGTTCAGTTGTTCAGCAAAAGCACAAATATGCAAAGAAAAAATTATGATTGTCTCAATTTGAAAAATACAAAAACGTTTGATGCATAATGTGAAATAAAAGCCATAATTTTCCACTTACCTGAAGTCTGTTAGGACAAACTGGTTGACTAAACCCTGAAGGTTCACTGTTAGAACAATTAAATGCTCTTATTTCCCATCTTGCCCTGAATATGAACATTTACTATCATCATGTTTTAAATTGTCTGCTTGCCAGTAGTGATCAACATGCAGTAGTAAACACCATAACTTTTCATTGTAGTACATTGCAAATACTCATCAGATGGAAACTGGCAAACGCGTGCCACGGTTTAACTTGAAAAGCCATATGCCGTTGGTATGATTTAAAAAGAGGATTAAACAGCGAACAAAGTGCAACAAGTAATGAAAACCATTATACTTCTGTCTTTTCCACTGAGCACACAAACAAATACACCGGCCAAGTTATTTTATTCTCTAGCTCCTGCCAGAGATGAAATGTGTACAATAAACACATCTTTGCTAAATCTACAGCAGGCTGCCACTTAGCACAAAGTTAGCCGCTTCCTCTCTACTTGTACTTACATTGTGCCCCAATCTACTTACACAAGCAAATCCAGGGTTTATATTACATAGAAATAAGCAGCGGATATTGAAAGAATGGGTTTACAGCAACATTGTTTAAACTGCGCTCTTTGAGGGAATAAGGATGGAAATAAGTAGTTGGCCACCATTTTTAGGAGGATTCGGGGGATGTTATGAAATGATTGTGAGGACCCTTTCTCCTATCAGATCATCTAAAATACAAGTCATCACAGGCAATCCCCCCAACTGGCGCAGGCCCTGTTTAGGAGATAAAGACTGAATCAAAAAGCAAGCAAGGTAGAAGATTATTTCTCAATATTTCACAAAATGGTTGCTCTCAGTCATCTTTTCCTATAGTTTTATTCAAAGATCTGTTTGAGCTCGGCCAAAAAAACAAAAAAGCTGACACTGTCTCATCAAAGCTTTGGGGATTGGCAGTGCGGGCCAAGTGGAGATGTTGACAAGCGAGGGCAGCAAAAACACAGAGGAGGAAAATAGAAAAAAAAATAGAAATCCCTGCTGTAATTCCCCAAGCTGTAATCCACTGGGTTTAATGGTGTGAGTGTGGGGATTATACAGTTATCATCGATGTTCATCCCATCTCTTATGACTAGTGTGTGTGTGTGTGTGGATGTGTGTGTATATGGAGGAAAGCCAGATTGTGTAGAAAGCATAACAATGCAGGCTGCAGGATTTAAACCCTTCCTCTCTATCACAGGAGCACATACCCTGGCCAATTCAGAACAATCCAGCCTATTCACTGAGGCTGATCCTACCGATTAGGCCTGATCATAAAGACACGCCCCCCGAACACAGAGATACACTGTCATCTGCTTTATTTCTGCACTTGTCAAACATGCAGTGGATTATGGACCAGTTGACAATCCGCTCAGCACCGGTGTCAGCCTCCTTTAGTTTGTCATTATTGTTAGTGCAGGTACATCTTGATGGTCAAAAGGTCATTGTAAGTTGCATTATTAGATATTATCTATAGTAGCCTAGTTCAGGAGTTCATGAAATCTATGTGAAGCAAATACATAAAAATTTGTCTCACTGCGTATTTATTGCACCTCTATTCTATAATTTGGCACTTAAAAGGTTCTTATATTACACTAACCTGACACTAATGTTCTAATGTTGTTACTTCCTCATAAACAAACCAGGAGTTGTATTTTGTTTCACTCACACATGTTTGAGGAACCCTTTATTATTAGTCTGTCTACATCTCCAAAGTTCAAAATGCTCTGTTCAACGTTGTGATGTCATGAAGTGGTAAATTTCAACAACTATCCTTTACATTTAGTTCAGTAGAGAACTACATTTAGCTCAGTAGGCTGAAATTATCCAAATGATTCCAGTGAAGGTTTATAGACTTTAAAACACAGGAGCAATTCCTGTGTCACCACATGATGGTGGAACAATTTTTTGTTTGAGAAAAGAACACCGCCTAAAATTATGCAAGGTTTGTGTGTTGAACAGGATCAGAAAATAGAGTAATATGTTTAATTTCAATTTAGGTGAATCATTTGGTTGATTGTTGTCATTGTTTTGGATTTGAGGGTACGTTGTTGCTAGAGTCTGTTTTGCCAAATAGATAAAACACATAGCAGACTTGTATCAGAACCATTTGTTAATTTAAAAAAAATGTTTAAAATAAATAAATAAATAAATAAATACATCATTTCTACAAGATATCTTGTTTTTGCAACCCCTCAGATATGCTTCCATAAGAGACCGGAGACACTTTGGAGCAAGAGTATAAACTTTGGCCAAAAACCCTATTTCATAAAGCCACACATCAAATTGTTCTGTTCATTTTGAGAATGAACAGAGCTGATCACATCAATCTGTACTCTGAAGTCTTGGGGCCAGGCTCACCTTGTACTATGTCCTCTGCTTCTAAAAAGACATGAATCAAGCTGAGGGACAGATTAGCCTTTAGTAACAAGGGATAATGTTCAAAATGCTCAAAAAAGAAAAAAACATACTTTCACCATCGCCAAATACGCACTTAGACATTTCTCCTTTAAGGTAATTTATGGTGTGGAGACATTTTCACAAACGTACCCAAACAGAACATGTGTTGTGCAGATGTAGTAGCCACGAAAAAGGGCTATTCTGTGTTTATTAGGCCGCAAGAGTGAGTGAGCGAGAGACAAGAAATACCTGAAGAATGCAAATATATGAGCAGAAGAAAGAAGAGAAATTAAATGGACATTAATTCTGCCACAGACATTCCCCACTTCCCAGCACAAGCAGATGAAAGCAATGGACTTGGTGATATTTATTTCTTCTTAAACAAGTTTCAGGGCTGGGAGAAGAGCCCACTGTTGGGAGGAGTGGGGTGCCCAGAGCTGGCCTGGTGCTTAGCTGACTAATTAGAGAGAAATAAATGAGTGAGACAAGATTAATAGACTGTTTATAACCCGTCACTAGTCTATCTACTTCCAGTGGAGTGCGGAGAGGTGTGGGGCGGGCACTGATTATAACATGGGTATGATATAAAATCAACATTTGGAGAAAACACTTTAGTCATCAGGATAGCAGAAGTCAAGTTTCTAAGATTCTTTCAAATATGCTTCATTTACATTGAATGACAAACCCTGATAATTAGAAAACTGATCAAGTATAGATACAATAAGAAAATCTCAAACAAACGTGGAGTCGCTATTAAAACAGGAAGGGCATCCAGTATTTAAAAAAAGAAAAAAAGAAAAGAAAAATGTCTGGCCCTTTGTCCGGGGGATTCACAGAGGAAACACTGGCTGTAGAAAGCAAGCAAGCAGATGATGCGAACTGAGATGTATTGACACACTTTAACTAAATCTTACTTGATGTTTAAAGCACATAATTTCTCTTGGTACTGACTAACAGGGGCAACAGGCGAGGACATTTCTGATTATGATTTATGAGTGAATAAAATAGAGTGGGAGAGGTCTGTGAGGGTGGAGAAACACAGAAAAGGAAGGAAAAGACAGAAGATGAATGTGCGTTAGTTAAGATGGCAACATTGCAATCTGCACAAAATTAGGAGTCCATTAGAAGTTTAAAACAACTCCAGACTTCCATGTGTGGTTGAGGCCTGGAACGTGAGATTGGAGCCGACAGGTGTCTAAATGTTTATCAGCTATTCCTGTGTGTGTGAGTCGGTGGGAAAAATGACCCACACTAATCTAATTCATACTAACAATTACATTGAAGAGCGGCTGGTGTGGCAGGAATAAAACATGGCTGTTTAAATCTATTGCAGTCACTATAGCATAGCACTTGGCATGGGAAATCTAGCTCTTGGGCCCTATATGAAGACAAATTAAATGGAGAGCTTGCTACATTATTTCATCGCCCTTGTCATGAAAATATATACACCTTAACAAGGCTATTTTATTCTTAAAAAGTAATATGTTCTCCAAGTTTGAAGTAAGCGGCACGCACCTAGAGCAGAATGCCTAATGACTTCCCAGAAACAAATAAAGTCGCATTTGAATATGGAAAATTAAACTAATCCAAAGCTACCTTCCATAACCACATCCAACACGCCCGTTTAATGTTGCAGTTTATGTTTCACTAAAATGAAAACAAGATGTGGAAAATGCAAATGAACAAAGTGTTTTGCATTGGAACATTAAATAAAGGTAGTGAAATTCAAACAGCCGCATATTAACTGAGCGGATTTTTACTGTTAGGAATGGCATCATGAGATTATGAAAGTTATTTTATACTTTAGTAAGGTGTCACAATGTTTTTAGCTAAACACAGACAACTACTTTTTTTATTTGTGTTATGGTTCTCTCAAAAAAGGCCAATGATATGGCAAGGACATCATTTATTATTACTGTGTGAATGCAGATCATTTTATAGTGCTAGAGCTGTGAATTTAACATTCTATTGAGAAAAACAACGCAAAACACTTTGAGAGAGAACGTAGGCAGATGGGCTAGTGTTACCAGGGGTCAACACCAAAAAGATCTTCTAATTTTTTTTCTTTGTTTCTTTCACATATTTGACATTTTCTTTTTTATTTATTTAGCAGTATTTCTGAGTAGTATGTAGAGTATTTTTGTAAATAAATACACACTTGTGTGTCATAGACTTTTACAAGATCTATGATTATGTATGATGAGTTAATCATCAACTATAACCTTGAGGTTTTACTTTAACAAACCCTGACATACCTGGGGCCGAAGTCATTGCTCACTGCTAGTGTATTTGGTTGAATTTGTTGCGAATTTGTTGCCTTCCAAGGGAAAAGTAAACGTAATAATAATGAGGGTGAGAAATTCATTAAACATGTGTATGAAATACTTTTCAAGAGCAGAAGAAGATTCATGGGGATGTTCACGCGGTGCATAATCATGCCTCCGTCTGCTCGCCTCACTTGCCATAAAACATTTCATCTGCGGTGAACACTTTCTGAGGCTTTGGAGCCGCGTGCAGTAAACACCCCCCATACGGCTCCATTACTCCCTGTGTCTCTCCCAGTGCCAGAACCCACAATCATAAAATTATTAAAATGGTGTTTGGCTGCCATTAATCAGTGCTGGGGATAAATCCTGGTGTGGAAGTGACAGAGGATTAGTCACATACCTCTTGGCCTCAACAGACAGAGAGTAATGAGCACGGGCCGGAGCGGGTCAATCATAAACTCATCAAATGCGTCATTTAATTTCTTCATTTAGACAAACACAATTTGTTTATGGGAAAGATATCAGGTGTTGTGGAATGAGGAACGGCGCTGAAATGTAGCTACATTAATCAGGGCTTGATTACACGCGACTCTGCGGTTGTTTATCCTAATTTCATTCATTTCCATCAACAAAGCAAACACAGACGAACACAGCCATTAGTGATGGTTGGGGATGGCACAATTACAGCCGCGTATTAAATAAAGTGATGATGAATGGTCCAATACAAACTAAAACAAAGGGGTTTTTATTACTTCTATTCTGCATCTGCCTGAGCCCCTGTGTCTGTGTAAATGGGAGGAGAATTTCTTTTACCTCTACTTTTAGACCACACAAATTTTAGGGAAAAATAACAACTATGAAAGTCTTACTAGCTTGTGTAAAATGACTGTTAGTCACACAATATATGTTACCAAATTGCAGCTGGGGTACATAAAAAAAAGTCCTCTGATGTAGTTACTTTCTAATTGAAATCAGCGGGTGAGCTTGTTATAGAAGCAGCTTATGCACAAAATGCATTTTTTATACCTTTGAGCAAACAGTGTCAACAACATATTTACATAGACCGATGAATGTCAAATGAAAAGATGAAAAAGTGACAGCAAATTATTTTTTTCTTGATCATGCAAATATACTAGGCGGACCAGACCACACATGTGCAGCTTGTTGATGTGGTGCAAGTTATAGGACAGCATGGGGTGCCGGCTGCGTACAAAAAAGTTTAGCACATTCATTAGCAAAGCATTTATCTGGCCGCTAGCATAATAAGCCTTGAAGCTGTCAAGTAGTACATCCAATCAATTCAATCACCATTTACAGATCCTAATGGGATATGCGTATGAAGGCCAAGGTAGGTCTATTTATATCAGTAACGCTAAACCATTCATTTTCTAAATCTGCTTCTTCACTTCAGGGTCAAAGACTGCTGTAGCTTAAGGACATTGTGTGGTCTATCAACTACTTCAGTGCAAAAACACATTAAGACTCACTTATAACTAAACTAAGAATATTAAACAACTATTGTAGTCGTCACCATTTTATATGTCCAAATTACTTAAGACTATTCTGGATTGAGTCATCTGCATTTTAGATGTTGCTCATCACCAATAATTAAACCCATAAATCCATGAAAACTCAATAAGGCCAACATTTAGATAAAATGCTGAAATAAGAGGCTGGAGTGGCATCACAAGTCCAACTAAATGATGACATTTTAAACTTTGAAAATATGCTATTATCATTGAGCCTTTGTATACTGCAGCCATACATTTGTGTGATCAAGACTACATAACCTTTACACACATGGAAACAAGAAGTTGTGAGCAGCGCCCTAAGACCTGCTACACTGAGACAGTATAACTTCTAAATAGTGACAATTCAATACCACTCCTGTGAGCGGTGTACATAGCCTCTTTCCTTCTCATCTCTCTCAGTTGGAAATCTTTCATCCAGCTTCTGTCCCCACCCCTCTCCAAACCCTGAGAGTCTGCCAGCGGTCCAAGGTAATTAAATTACTTAGCAAAGTTTACTTAACAGTAAATGGTTAGCAAAATTTAAGGTGATTGCAAATTTGCTTTCATTCCACTTCAATGGCTGGCCTGTTTAAGGCTCGTCTGCAAATAATTAGCACATACATTTGCATCAAAATCGTTTATGCCATATGCTGCAAAATTACGGAAAGCAGCAAATTAAAAATATTCTTTTTCTGTTATGGAAATGTCTACATGTGGAGAGGGGGAAGAGGGAGGGGCAGAGGAAGACATCACCATGTGTCTCCAAACACTGACAACAAGGATGAGAGAGAAACGCAGGGAGGGAGGAGGGTGCAAAATGATTCAGTTTGGATTTGAACATACTCAGAGCGGCCTTTTTCAAGAGCGCACCAGATGCTGTTTGAAATTTGCCCACAAAGAGAAACAAAGCACGCGCCATCGCTCCTTCTCCACCGGTCTCTCCATCACATCCACAAATCAGAGAGTTCCCGCTAAGTGGCTGACATGCTCTGCTCATTGGTTCAGTATAGACATTTCCCTAAAGAAACTTCATTTGTGCAGTCCAAACATCCCAATATAGTGCAAACAGTGAGTAAAAATACAGGAGTAAGAGGACTAATGAGCAATATCATTTCTGAAAATATCTGACAGTCAAGGGAATTGCTTTATATTGCATCCATAAAACATAAAAATCAATAACAAATAAAGGTCTTATCTATCAAGTTCAGAGGTTAATAAGTCCCTTGATAAAAACATTAGCCTCTTCAGGTAAGTCAATTTCTCCATGGAGATAGATTAGTTTTATGCTATACAGTCAAGGATTATTGCCAAAGGAACTTTTCCATGCAAGCAAACAACATGCCCTCCATCAATAAGTCAGGTTTGTAGAGAGATGGAAGCCCTCTCAGAGTGAGCAAGCATGTTTTTATATTTGCCAGTGTAATAAAAAAAAAAAAAAAAATTAACAAAAATTGTGCCTCTTTACTTTGTAAAATAAAAGCACAGGCTTAGTTACATACTGTGGCTGTAAACACATGCTCACACAGTCCTTTTAAATACCTGATGGAAAGGCAGTACCCTGTGCAGATCACTAGTTGTGCTGTTAAAATCTTTCAAGATTCAAGAATGTTTATTTGTCATATGCAGAATAAACACAAGGTCAACAATGCAATGAAATGCTTAGGATCAGAAGAACCCATTGACTCGCTAAGATAGATGAGAAGTACTAATAGCATGCAATAAAAATACAAGGGGAAAAAAGTAAACAATATCATAATAAAATACAAAGGTACAGGTAGGATTAAATAAGGTGTAAGTAATTTCACAGGTGGCAATACTGCTCAAATGAATTTCATATTGCACATAATATAAGTATTGCACGTAGATTTTGTATTGCACATAATATAGTATAATAACATAATATAGTATAGCACATAATATAGTATAAGGCACATAATATAGTATTAAAAATAAATCGTATCCAGGTATTATTTAGGCCCAGAGTGAGTGGAGGCCACGTGCCCCCCTCCTGTCTCTATGACTCATAATTATGGCTTTTGAATAGGGCAGTGAGGTAATGGTCCATAAATCCACTTGATCAGCGGCTGCACACAGTCAATTACAGGACACTTGATGTGCCCCTGTGCTCCTAAAGAACAAGCCCTTCTGACATTCCTCCACATGTAAAGGGGATTTCTGTGACTGCTCCTCTGCAGTTGTTTGGGCCATTTCAATTAGGAGACTGTATGTCTTACAATGCCATAGGGCAGAGGAGTTAAAAATGTGATTCTAAAGGTACTTTTTTCTCTCAATTATAATGACAAGAGATGAATAAATGTTAGGACTTGTGTATGTGGGTATTTGAGTCATCAGCTTACATGCAAGAATAATTCATTTAAAGGTGGGGTTTTTTTTTAGCACTAAACATCTGTAAATGAATAAATGCCAGATAAGTTTAATGCTATAATGTGGAAATAACATCCTGGTAGTAAAGTTATCAAATTACATTGTACAAGTTATGAATCATGACCTGGAAAATGTTTGTCCTCTTAGCATTTCCATGTAACGAACAGTCTGACACAAGGGCCTGTTAACATTCTTGTGTGTTAGATGGCATCCTGCTGTTTGTACACCAACACTTTAAACAGGGACAACGCATAGTTAGAGGGTGTTAGTGGGCATTTCCCTTGTGTCTCTACTGTACACAGAAAATCCCCTCATGTCTAAGTGCACATTACCTGAGATACATGCTCACAACACTGTGCCGACAAAAGCCAGACATAAACCGTGGTGATGATAATGGGTGCTACAACCAAATTGGTTCTGACCGATAGCATGCAAAAATAAATAAGAAGGCAAGATGTTAAGAAAAATAAAGTACAGTGGTACCTCACCTTGCGAATGACCCAACAAACGAAAATTTCAAGTTACGAAACGCCTTCACGGTAAATTTTGGTCTCTAGATACGAAAGAAAATTCAAGTTACGAAACGCGAAATCTCAAAAATTCAAATAATGCGCGCTCAGCCAGACACATTATACGCTTTTCTCAGACTGGATTTAAACTTTTCTCACATTTGTCTCTCGTTTAAACACTCAAACTTTCATAGATTTTCAACAAAATTATTAATAGTGAAGTGTGGGGGGAAGGGGGAGGGGGGAGAAGACTGCGCTCTGACACGTGTGTGATAGTGCAGCATGACCCGGCGCGGAGCTGACCCGGCGCGGAGCTGACAGCAGGTCTAGACCAAGGTCTAAACCTGGAATGGACCAGGACTAAACCAGGACTAGACCAGGTGGATTAAAGCAGCGAGGAGGGGACTGCACGCAGTCTGAGCGTATGAACGCATGAACGAGACCCATGCAAGAGCCGCGGTGGTCTAGACCTCCTCTAGACCTGGTCAGGTCTAGAGGAGGTCTAGACCACCGCGGCTCTTGCCACAACGTGGCTAGAGGAGCCACGGTGGTCTGGACTAAACCAGGACTAAACCTGGACTAAATCAGGAGGAGCCGCGGTGGTCTGGACTAAACCAGGACTAAACCTGGACTAAATCAGGAGGACCCGCGGTGGTCTGGACTAAACCAGGACTAAACCTGGACTAAATCAGGAGGAGCCGCGGTGGTCTGGACTAAACCAGGAGGAGCTGCGGTGGTCTGGACTAAACCAGGACTAAACCTGGACTAAACCAGGAGGAGCCACCGCGGTTCTTGCATGGGTCTCGTTCATGCGTTCATGCGCTCAGACTCCCCTCCTCGCTGCTTTAATTCACCTGGTCTAGTCCAGGTTTAGTCCTGGTTTATTCCAGGTTTAGTCCAGGTTTAGTCCTGGTCCAGTCCAGGTTTAGACCTTGGTCTAGACCTGCTGTCAGCTCCGCGCCGGGTCATGCTGCGCTATCACACGTGTCAGAGCGCAGTCTTCTCCCCCCTCCCGCTTCCCCCCCACACTTCACTGTTAATACATTTTGTTGAAAATCTATGAAAGTTTGAGTGTTTAAACGAGAGACAAATGTGAGAAACACGCAGAACACAATGTTACACTATAAAAAAAGTTACACTATTAAAAAAAAAAACTTGGATCGGGGCCTTGGAACGAATCAGGCTTTTTCCATTGAAATAGCTACTCAACTTACGAATTTTTCACGTTACGAAACCACTTCTGGAACGAATTAATTTCGTAAGGTGAGGTACCACTGTATATGCAAATCCGTAGATGTCTGAACCTCACTGGCCCATGCCGAACAAAGGGTGGCACCCTCCTAAACGTGCCGCATTAGGCCTTTGGTTCCTGAGGGGGTAAGGTGACACCCTCCATGTATGTGGTCTGTACAGCACACATCTGTCAGGCCTAAGGGGATGGGCCAAGATGCAGCAACATAAGCGCAGGGCTGAGAATAGGGCAGTGTGTGTCCATGGGACCCCTGCTGTGGCTGAGACCGCTAATTCTATATATTTACTGTGGAAGAATTAGTGTGTGATCGTATGAGGTTGCTAAGCTTGTTCTAGATGAATGCACCCCTGTGCTTTTATGTCTCCTCATCATAAAACATACACTGTATTATAAAAAATGGCAACTTAAACAAAACAACATAATCTTTCTTCAACAATATGAATAAAGCACATAAATGAATTTAAATATATGTATCTTTAATTTGGTGTTATCATTAATATACTACCTTTTGTATAGGCAGGTGTCCAAAAAGTAAAGACAGATGAAAAACTTTTGAATAAATTTGACCAAAGAGGCCAGTCCAAGTTCACGTTTCCAATGATCCAATAAGATCCAATAAGAGTGTTTGTTTTGCCACCAACAAAGGTTAAAAAGGGGGATAGGGTTGGGTGGATGACCCTTACCCCACAGGTCCTCTGTGGGTGTCCCTCAGATGACCTGCAAACTAACACTTGTAATAAAAAAGAAGTTTATTGAAATTGACAGTATTATTTTTAAATGTTATATTTATGAAGGCATTATTAAAATCAACACTTTTCAAGAAAATTATTAGATATCAGCATCAACAAGCTGACACCAATCAAACACCTACAATTGAACCATTTTCACTCAGAAAGATTGAAAAATGTTTTTATCAGTCAATAATTTGCTGTGTGCAGATTTAATAAGAGTCTAATAATTAAGGTAAATGTTGTAGATGGTGCATGTGTGTGTTTGATATGTAGGCTAAGCAGGAAGTGACCCATAAACACATCTCTGAGGCTCTTTCATTGGGCGCCAGTGGAGCCCCTCCTCTCTCTCTCTCACCTCCTCATCTTCTCTCACACACTAAGCCCCCAGTGAGCGTTAAGCAGGCCAGCGGGCCAGCCGAGGGGGCTCATTACAGGTCCACAGAGCCCCCGACACAAAGGCCTGAGCTGCTTTAGCCACGGGATGATCTGCTCTCTACTGACTAGAGAGTCCATAGACGGACAAAAGGAGGGAGCGAGGGAGGCGCTGGAAAAGAGCAGAGCACAGGAGAGCCGCAGGCTTTAAGGATGTCAGGAGACCCTGAGAGAGAAAGGCTGGCGGGTGCTCACAGAGGAGCGGAGGGGAGCGGGAGGAGGAGGTGGCTTAAGCTGCGCGGCTACGTCAGGACATTAGCATTCACACTGCCTCCCAACATCTGCTACTACCTTCTAGGCCTCTGTCAGTCATCTCTTACAGCCCCATTTGTCCTGTCTACATACAACAACAAAACAAAGACAGACAGGCAAAACATGCAATTTCACCAAGGTCAAATTACAGCATGGTTCTGGTACAGTCATCACAATGATGCACAATATATGACACAAATATTCAAAAATCTATTTGAGCTTTGATTAATACTATGATAATTACATACTTACAAATATTTCTCCCTAAAATTATCCAGAAATTCCTATTCCTATTGAAAGCATTTGGCCAAACCCGCAAAACATCAGAACTGAGTGTGTTATGATGGCTATGATTTTGGGGCACACACAGTCTTGATCAAGTCCTGGAACCTCATTGACCATCTTTGACTGAGCCATAAACTGCTTCTTAAGGAAGAGTCTCGGGAGAGGAAAACCAGAGACATGTCCGGAGCTCAAATCCTCTCGCTCTAGTCTCGAGTCTGGCCCTAAGCCCGTGTCTGCTGCACCCGTCTGGCGTAAAGCACTCAAAGCCATATGCTCAGTTTTATGATGCCTCACCATTAGTACCACATTAGCCTTTTAGTGGTGGCCGCGTGGGTGTCAGACACAAACAGTGCTGCGCTGCTGCACAGAATGACGGCATGGGAAGAGAAATAATGTATCCAGTACAATCACAATATGACGAAAGTATGGGAATACAATACCAAATTTCAGAGGTTTACAAAAAAGGTAGGAGATATTGAAAAATTTGATATTTTAATTGTTTTTTGGAATATTGAAAAAAAAAATATACAAGAGAAACAGAAAAGAACCAATTAACAAAGGAAAGAGCAGAAATGTACAGCAGAAACTTTCATAAACTTTAGATTCATTTTCTGTCTGTTCAGTTTGAGCAAATGTCGATGGCTTGCCATAATATTGTCTGAATATTGTCATCTGGGAAATGTTTTGTATTATGTTTTTAACAATATATTGTTAATCTATTGCTTGATCTATAGGTGAAGAGTGGGACATACCTGCGGCTTGTAAAACCAGTTGCATTCGGACCTTGGCCTGTTCAGATGGAGTCTACAAGAAAAACACAGACTGTTAAGTATACAAATTAAATTTTAATATTGTACTATCTATGATGATCTAAGAACAGAAATGTTGATGTTGATGAAAATGATGAAAATCGTCACACACAAGAATCTGAAAAAAACAAACATTCTACAAAATCATTGTCTAGAGACATTAATTTCAGTACATTAACAATTCTATATTTTATAAAATGACTAGCTTAATTTAGACCGATTTAAAATGTACTGTAGGGCATGCCATATTATATTAACCTGTTGTAATGCACAATTTCTTAACAATCAACATTTATTATGTCAAGAATGTCACACAAAATAGTGACACATCAAAACGCATCATTGGTGACAAAACTAAAAAAACAAAACAATCAAATACCATTAGCTCTGTAAAAATATACTCTGCTAAACTGTCCTTGTGGAGCAACAGGGGACACTTACTGCGCTAGTTGAGAATTGTCTAAAAACACAAAGTACCAACACATCATCCACACCAGGGAGAATCAATGAGAGAAAGATGAAGAGAAATTTAGCAACAAAGAGAGAGAGAGAGTGGTGAGCAAAGGAGAGCGAAAAACAAAAGCTGCTGTAACAAGTCTACAGAGAGACAGATAAGAGGGCACCGGGAGCACATTTTACAAAGATCACAGCCCATAACTCCTCATAGTCCCCTATCCTATCAAGCGTGCATGAGAGAGTGCACTACAACCAAGGGGAGGGCCTTTGACAGCTGTATCTTCTGACATGCCCTCAATAGACTCTTGCCGTAATTCCAATATCACTGCCATTAGATTTGAGAGTCTTAATTGTCATGGAAGAATGATGGCTAGGACACATTAGAGATTTTCAGGGGGACTGGAGGCCCTTGTTGCCATGAAGCGACAAAGAGCGTGCACAAGATTACAGAGAAATTAAATGCTAATGTGGATGGGATCAGAATCGGTTGCCTGGCTGGGAGCATCATTTAGCTGACAGCTCGTTCTCACGCAACTACCATGCAGAAAAAAAACTGATTTATCAAACTGTAAACTTGTCACTTTGTAAAATGTCACTTTTGCCTGGCAGCTGGGGGAAATATAATGACCCTCTTTAACGTACGAGTGTCAGGAGTTGATGTCTAGAGAGTGTGTGTGCGTGCGTGTGTTTATGCGTGTGTTTGTGTGCGTGTGTGTGTGCGTGCGTGCGGGCTTGTATGTCTGTATGTGTTTGTGTGTATGTGTGCGTGTGTGTGTATATGTATGTATATGTCTATATGTATGTATATGTATGTATGTGTATGTATGTGTTTGTGTGTGTATGTGTTTGTGTGTGTATGTGTATGTGTGTGTATGTGTATATGTGTGTATGTGTGTATGTATACGTCTTCATTATGCCGAGGATGAAGACTGATGCAAAGACATACGCATTTTTAGTTCACTCTTTTGTCTTAGTTGAAAGACAATCCTTAACATTGAAATGCCAAAGAACAACCTTTCTACAAAAATTAAGTCAGTTCATGTTGATGTTTAGACAAGTAGAAAAGCAATTAATGCCAATAGTATCTCCAATATTTGAAACCCTATGACAGGGGATAAGGGTTTTGGGAATTTGGATAGTTTGCTTAAAATATAATATTTGTTCTTTATTCTTTATTTGGGTCCCCATTCACCAAGTGGTTGCTAGTCTTCCTGAGGTCCTTAACATTTGCTCTCAAACTGATAAATATAAAGAGAATTAGTATTTAACTAAATGCCCTTTAAACTAAATTGTGACATGATATTTTGAATGAATAATTTTAAAAGAAATACATTCAACATGGCTGGATTCACAATACTTTCCTGAGCTGTAGTACAATTACTTATACAAAGCAGTAGCCCATCATGGCATAACCGAGCAGATAATTGTGCATGCTGAGCAATCATCTTAGTTACAGTTTATTACGCCGCCCCCTCACTAATTACATTAGCATTTGTTTACATTGGCCTGGAGGCATGTGTCCGCGCTTCTTCAATGCACACACAGCAGCAAAATTATCCCTGTAACGCAACACTGGGTCACATGGGACCGTAAACTTTTCTGTTTCATCAGGAATAAACTTTTAGTTTTGTCTTCATATGAATCCAACGATATAATCAATTACTGTGCCTCTTGTCGCTCAAAACATTTAGACTATCATTCTAACTGAGGTGCAAATACAGGGAAATCAAACAGGAAGGTAAATGTGTGAGGTTTAGGGATGGGGCCGATCCGATCCAGTATCGGTATCCGATATCAACGTAATTCACCGATCGGAAATTCCGATCCAACCTGCGAAAATTTCCGATCCATGAGCCATGTCTGTATATACACATTATCTGCTGAAATGACTCCACAAGTGATTCCCTGTCGGCTCCTCTGCTCCTGCTGCAAAATGTGGAATGGATTTCCTGAACGGAGGCGTATCTCAATGAGACACAGAGTAATGATGAGACATGCCTCCATTCTGGAAATCAATTCCACAGTTTGCAGTCAGCTAGCAGGTGAACACTGAGCAGCCCGAGGCAGCTAACCAACTTTTCATCACAACATGTCCGCTGTGTGGAAATACTTTTTACTAGAAACACCTCAAAGCAAGTCAGCAACGTGAGGCCGGTTTTAGCCGCTCCGCTCAGAGCGAGCCCTCATCCCAAATACGGCGTGTAGCCCCGTGCGGTCTGAGGAGTCGCGAGCTGGTGAAGCCGGTGTTAGCCCCCGTTTAATCAATGTCCGTAATCCGTCACTCGAGTGCATGGTGATAAAGTCCAGAAAAAAGTCTAGTAAAAGTGATACTCGGGCCAAACAGGCAGTTACAACTTCTTTTGCCAGTGTAACTCCGTATGACAGAAGCAGCCAATGACACCAGGAGATAAGGACTGCCGTAAACATGGTGACCAAAGAGTGGTTTAAAAGTCTCCTCCGCATGATGGATAAGAGGTATATGCTTCCCCTCTGTTGTTAGCTGACAAACTGTTAGCATAAGGCTAGTTTACATTACATTACAAATTATAGAAAGGCTACCGCGATTAGCATTGCTATATTTAGCATATATTTAAAGGTCCCATGGCATGAAATTTTCACTTTCTGAGGTTTATGAACGTTAATGTGAACTCCCCTACCCTGTTTAGGGCCCCCCCATGGCTAAAAGTTGCGAAATGTGTAAACTGAGCATTTGCGGTCCTTTTCTGCGTTTGAAAAAAAGACAGCCCAAACGGGCGATTCTGAACAAGGGAAGTTTCTGACGTCACACTCAAGGAAAAATGCAAATGAATTTCCACCGCCCGTCTGTATTTCTACCCACACTCTCTGGAAATCACGCCCAGAGAATTTGGACCACTAACGAGCTACGCAATGCAAGATGCATTTTTTTATTTGCCTGGAGGCACGTGAGAGTGTTTCCAGGCTCGGGTGTCCTTTATCTGACCCTCTGAACCTCTGAAACAGAAGTTGTTTAATTTTATTTTCTGTGAAAATTATTTTTTTCATTGGAACGCGTCTCGTATCTTCTTTCGCGCATAAAACGCGGAAGTGGTGCCAGCACACCGCGCACCGCTAATCCAGGAAAAAGCGGCGCATTTGGCCACACCCCCACCCGCTGCACTGGCCTGTCTCTGTCCTCCTCATTTGTATTCCAGCAACAAAGCCCAGAATAAGGTGTTTGAGAGAGATATTTATGACTGACTGTGTTCATGGGTCTTTCTCATGCACTGAGTCTTCATTTTGAAGGATTCATTTACAGTATTAGGGAACCATTAAAGATCCCATGACATGGTACTTCTTGATGCTTTTATATGGCTCCTTAATGGTTCCCTAATACTGTAAATGAATCCTTCTTCAAAATCAACACTCAGTGCTGAGAAAGAGTAATTTTTCTCACTCAGAACACACTATAATGGGCGTTGTTGCTTGAATGCAAATGAGGAGAAAAAAGCTGGCCAATAGTAGAAGGTGGGGGCGTGGCTAAACGCTCCGCTGTCTGCTCTGAGCGCTCTCTGATCCATTTCCTTGTTTTTGCACGGGGGGAGAGAGTTGAAGAGTTCCATTGAAAAATAAACACATTTCCACATAAAATAAAATTAAACCACTGCTGTTCAAAGGTCCAGAGGCTCAGATAAAGGACTTCCGAGCCTAGAAACACTCGGACCTGCCTCCAGGCAAATAAAAAAATGCATTTCGCATTGCCTAGCGCATTCGCAGTCCAAACTCTCTGGGGGTGATTTACAGAGACGCTGAGTTCAGACAGACGGGGGTGGAACTGCATTTGCATTTCTTTTTTCGATCTGACGTCAATAAGGTGCCTTGTTCAAACTCGCCCGTTTGAGCTCCTATTTTTTGTAACGCAGAAAAGGATCGCAAATGCTCAGTTTAGACATTTCGCAACTTTTAACCATGGGGGGGGGGGGGCTAAACAGGGTAGGGGAGCTCACATTAACGTTCAAAAACCTCAGAAAGTGAAAATTTCATGCCATGGGACCTTTAAGGCGCATATAAAAGCATCAAGAAGTACCATGTCATGGGATCTTTAAGTTAAGTTTAAGTTGCGTTGTATTTTATACGTTTGTTATAAAATACAACAATCAAGCTCCTTGAGCCATAAAAGATTGACCTTGCGCCACTTTAAAATACTTTTTTTGCTCTACTTAAGACACAGATGCTCTTTTAGTCCTTTAGGTGTAATAACTGTGGTTGCTCAAGCACTCAATGTACTGCATGTTTCTTTTTAATAAACAGGACTACATTTGAAATAAATTATTGACTTAATTTTCATTCTTGCATTACAGTTTAGCGGAATTTAGTGTTTGAATGGCATGATGTAAGTTTCTGTGATGTTTGCAAATGTTCATGTGCACTGAAATGTAATTTGAAAGAAATCGTCGATGAAATTGAAATCGCAATATCTGCCAGAAAAATCACAATAAAATTTTTTCTTAAAATTGTTCAGCCCTAATCATAGGCCTACTTGCCTGTAGAGATTATTTTATTTGTAGTTTAACAATAATGATGATAATATGGAAAACAAACAGTTTTGGTATCGGAATAGTATCGGTATCGGCCGATATCCAAATTCAGGTATCAGGATCGGATCGGAAATGAAAAAATGTGGATCGGTGCATCCCTAGTGGGGTTCTCTAAGGTTGTAGGACTAAATAAAGGCTTAAACAGGCTAATTAATATCTAATTATCATCACAAGTGCCGAAAAACACAAGTCAGTCTGCAAATATGTAAATAGCAGGCAGGAGCTAGAAACAATTAAATACACAAAAACACACAATTAGTCCCTTCCAGACAAACCATCTATTTTTGTCTCAAAATCTGCCATATACGGCTCTTTGAGCTGTGTCTAATTCATTAGTAAACAATAAAAGGTGGTAATTGTGCTCCCTAGAGGTAGATCTGTAATCCCCTGCTGAGAGAGAGGCCCCTACTGCATCTGAAGAGCCTTCTCCCCTCAATTAGAAACATAATGTTCACAAAAATAAATAAAGAACAAAGGCAGTCATAGAGAGCTGAGAAGAACTGAGAAGTTGTGTTTTCTCCATCTACAAGTAATCACACAGAGACTAAAGGAGCAGCGGACAGAAGACGACAATACACAGATGGAAAGATGCTTTCCATTTCCTCTGATTGCTGACAGAGAGCACAAGAGTGCTAAAGTCTTAACTGTAGCCTGCCTTTAGCAAAAAGGTTACTATTCAATTAGCAAAACAGTGCATCAATTATACCAATACTAGAATAGAAATACAATTCTGAGACCGCTGGGAATGCAAAGTGCTATAGTGGTAGTAGTCTTCCATCACCAAATATGGACTGAATTATATTATTATAATTATATCGTGTCTTTTTGTGCTAGCAAAGCTCTGCCTAAGACATAGACATAAATTACTGGTTACCCAAGATAAACTATCGTTTCAAAGCCCAATGTTTGTGAATCACTGTGCAAGTAGTACTTGTAGCGTGACATGAGCATTTTTGTATGAGAAATATACTTGCTTGCTGTATACTAAATTAGTACCATGAAACTACCTTATTTCAAATGTCTCTCAAAACTTTCAAAAACTACTACCACTATAGCATCATTGTGCGTAACATTAATCCTAATTGCTCTGACGCAACCATTATTTACTGTCAATAAAACATTTCAATATGTGAACTCATGGCACCCACCTCGCCTAACTCTCTTTATATGCCCCAATATTCATCTCATTATGTTCTTAAAGTCTTCATCTGTTTCCATTTTCTTTCATTTGTTGCGTTTCACTCAGCCTTGCTCTGCATTTCCTCCTTGCGCTCCCTCCCAACTCCTAAACAACTGCGCTGCTATATCCCATACCCAAAAGAGGACAGAGGAAAACAGAGCCCCTCCAAAATGTAATATTTCTGTTTTTAATATCGAGGTCTATAAGATCAGGGCAGAGATGGGTTCCATGGCAATATGTTTATTTATATATTTTATGAGAAGCAGGGAAAAAAAATCTGCCTATCAGTGTATGCATTTAGGGAGGGGTCTGAGCCTCTGCATTGGAGCGCATCTTATATGAAAAATAATGTTGTGTATGGCTATACTTTTATATATAATGGCAATATGGGATCAGGGCTTCTTTTTACAATGCGCCATACTTCAGGCTAGGGCTAACAGCATTTTATGGCCCACCAGCAGTTCATCTTCATGTCTCGGGCAGGCAGGAGCACTGCATAATAATGTCGTTTCCTGCCCCCAAATGCTATTTCACAGGCCGCAGCTCATTTCTCAAACTTCACCACTTTTACAATTTCCCAAACTTTTATTCCCGTCATTATTACCAACAAGATTTCATTACGTATTTAGAATGTAAACAAGTCTGAGTAATGACACTCCCCCGTCTCCCCGGAATCATTCCTGCTGATGGCTCGGCAGCCGCTGCTATCTACGATGCGCAAAATTTATCCGTACACACAAAAAGCCCACACACAAGCCACCATACATTTAAACTGCTACTCCCATCCATTTATTCACTGGTGTGTGGATGTGCTTGCATGTATGTGCTGCCGATAAAGGGGGTGGCAGTGGTGATGGCAGCGGTGGTGGGGTGTAGTTTTATACTCAACTCACATAAATCATGTAGAAGAAAAATGAGCAAATGTGCAGGCTAACTCATCTTCTCCCCATCCGGAGAAAATGAAATTCACTGGAATACCTATCAAAACTGCAATCATCCCGAGATAATATCTTCTTTGGTCTATCTGCACTTTCCGATTTAATTTCCTCCATGCCCTTGACATCCAGAGATGCCATTAAGATGAAGCACATACAGTAAAGCCACTAGTTCTTGCCTATTGATATATGAAAATTGCTGTTCTTAATGTCATGTCATCATTTGGAAATTAATGTGATCTTTCTTTTGTTTGTATTGGTACATTATGGTCAATTGGGCATAAGTCCATGGGCAATTACCCATAGTGTGAAAATATTTGATATGCGAGAGGCTCCATTTGTGACATTCTCTCCCTTCTCTTCCACAACAGAATGACATGCAATTATGTCTGGGCCTGCCCCGGTGTCAGAGGTCACTCAAATTACTCCATCATTTAGCCTGCGCCGTTGAGATGAGAGAGAGAGAGAGAGAGAGAGAGAGAGAAAGAGAGAGAGAAAGAGAGAGAGCGAGCGCCATCCCCCCTATATCTACAGCCATGCCCCCACCAGCACCAAACCCAGCTGCTACATCAAATATCATGCAATCATTAGTGTAATAAGCATGGAAATGTGTTTGCAGATTATCAACACCCCATCCCCTCCGTGTTATCGCTACAGAATCTCTTAGCCTGGTTTAATCTTATTGGAGGACAGGATAGACACCAAAATACAAAAGGACAGACCAGATAAAAGTGGTTAATGAGTTAATTTAACAAAATGGAATAAAGATGGATAAAGAACAGAAGCAATTACATCAAATTTGGAGTGCTTAACTTGGTTGAACTTTTAATTTATTTTACATTGAGGACAAGGGGTTGCAGAGGAGTTGAAAGTGTTACGACCTCAGCTGCTGCCTCCTATCTATCAATAGAGCACCCACTGTTTAAGCTAAACTCTTCAACCCACAGAGGGACATGTGAAGAAAGCCCATTTTAAAGCAAATGGGGGCTGTATACTTTTCCCAAGCATGGCATAAACGTACAAGCTTGAACTTTGTAAACAATTCAAATTGGAAACTACAAAACAGAAAAAACAGCTCTAGCTTTGTAGTCCCTGTAATGAGCTGCAATGTAATCATGTAATTATGTTGCTTGCAGGCCTATTTTGCAATGACATTTTGGCTTTTGTTTTAAATAAATAGAATACATACAGTAAATGAATAAAACATAAGAAATACATCAGGCTAACATTTAAATGAAAATCAATTGTACCATATTGTATTCGCAGATTTAACTTATTTATATAATTAATATGAATATTTAGCATTGTATATGGTTTAATAACTGTATATATAATTTGTTTTGAGAGCATGACCTTACGTGAACCTACAACCTTGGAGTGAACCGAATCCCATGGTCCAGCATCACGTCTGCGTCCTCCACCTCTCCACTAAACTAATGAAGTCGCGTACACTCTCTCCTCAGCTCCTATTCATCCCCGCTGTGTGTGGACGGTAAAACAGTGACTACAGCTGCTGACTGGGCCTGTAATCCTAAAGAAGAGGCCGGTTCTTCACTTATTGATCGGGCTCCTGGCTTTCGTCTACCTCACTCTGAAGCCACGCATTTGTAGTGAACCGTTTGCCGCTGTAGGCCAGATCTTCCACTCCACTCCCCCAACAGAAACAACCAGCAATGCCAGAAATGAGATGCTTCAGCGTTATTGTGTGTATTGCTTGTAGAAAAAAAGAAAGCAACTCCGAGCCCTGGGAGCAATTAACTTCAGTTTCCCTCTCGCTTTGCTACTGATCATGTTCAGACAATCTGCTGCTAAATGTGAAAAACAAAACAAACATGAACAATAAAAGCAGCCTTAGAGCACATAATGAAGCTGACATCTCCACTGGCCCACTAATTATGTCAGAGCCAGCAGCTTCTGTGGTTAAATTCATCGGGAAAAATCAAACAGACACACAACCTTCACAGTAAAAAAAAAAAAAAATTACATACAATATTAACAACATAATAATGTGCATATTAGGAAGAGAACCTAGAAATACATAACAATGTTCATCACAATGTAGGCTTTGTATTTCAAATTCAGCAAGATCTCAACTTGAGCTTTCTAACCATTTTAAATTAGCTTAAGGTCTGGAGTATTACAGTAGATATAAATAAATACAAACCAGGAACAACCAATATAATTATGTTATCAAAGCACTGTTGAGTTTTGTTTCTTTTCTAATTTTTTTTTCTCCAACTTTTCCCCAACAGTTTACAGCACTGTCGCCTGAAAGTAAAATACAACCTGTGCTCTGCAATATCAAAGAAATATCAATATGGTTGATGCAGTAAAAACGGTACATCAACTGACAATGATGTGCACAA
Source organism: Paratrypauchen microcephalus (assembly GCA_036785185.1). Taxonomy (NCBI): domain Eukaryota; kingdom Metazoa; phylum Chordata; class Actinopteri; order Gobiiformes; family Gobiidae; genus Paratrypauchen; species Paratrypauchen microcephalus. Next base: position 669,729 of record JAVJIX010000054.1, on the reverse strand, counting down.
GTCTACTGGGATGTGTTTGTGAGCTACAGAAAAAAAAAAAAAAACATTCACAACAGTTCCACTTCAGTGCTAGGAGTCAGGAGCAGTGATTTACGCACCCAGATCCCTAGTTGTAATAACAGTTTTGCACTCCACAGGTGGTTGAACACTGTGGCGCAATCTCCCCATAAGCATAAACAAAACTATAAATTCAAAAGCTCAGGATTTAGATATTACAATTACCCTGACATGCATCTCCACCAGACATCACTCCAAATGTTTGGAGATGACACATGCGGGAGGAAATATGTGCACGAACATAGAACACAAAGGCAGAGCAGTGTTGAACTAATCTAGAGTTTAATTCCTGACTCAGAGTTATCCTACTACATTAACTGTTTCAAAAACAGGTTTGTCCAAATCATGATCCATGGATCAAAGAAAAGAGGACTCACCATGGCAACGGTAAACCAGAGGGGGCTTCAAATACCTATCTTCGAGGGAACAATGTCACTGTGGACAGGTTAAATTCAGGTTTGATATTAAAATGGGATGTTAAGTAATACTTTAATGAATAATTAGTATGATGCATTAAAACACCAATATGTATTGTTTTTACACTTGCACTTTTGTAGCTCATTTAAGTACTCATTAAGCATTTTAGGATTTCTCTTTTGGGCCAATTGAGCAAATTTATAGGGAATAGTGACGCTTTGAGCCAAAGCCTAGTCAAATTTCCTACTTTAAGCTGTGCCAACATTGTAAATAATACATATGAGACTGTGTGGCATTTGGTCAGTTAAGCATAACTTAAGATGACATTCTTACCTTAAAACAGTCAGACTACTATAAGAAAGTATAGCATAACATTTGGCTGCTTTGTATGGCACTCTAAAGCTACAGAGTAGGGATGCAAATTATCGATTAATTCATTAATCTAAAGTCGACTGACCTTATCGATCGACTTACGATTAATTGATAAGCGGCGTTTTTCACCTGAATTTTAGTGTTTCAATAGGGTCTTTGAAAATATAAGCTATAGTATACATAACACTGAGTCAAAAATATATCATAGTATTATTATATTGTATATTCCTCAATTAATTATTCCTTAGTAAAAAGCAGACAAATGTATTGATGCTGAATAACAAAATACAGTAATCCCTCGCTCTATCGCGGTTCGCAGATTTATTTATTTTTTCCAATTTTTTTTTTTTATAGTGCAACTTTTTTTTATAGTGTAACATTGTGTTCTGCATCCTGATTGGCTAAGAGACTATACCAGGACTAAACGTGGACTAAACCAGGTCTAGATAGGGTGACCACCGGCATGAAACAGGAAAGGAGGACACTTGTGTCCAAAAAGGAGGACAAAGGCCCTAAAGTGAGGACACCTTGTTTTTTGTTTTTTTTGTTTGTTTTCCCTCGGGGAAAACAAAGAATGTGCGCTGAGAATGTGCACTGCTCACACATTCTCAGCGCACAAGAAAACCTATGCAGCGCACTGTAAATCAGGGATGAAAGAGCTTTTAGCGAATCTCCGCTTTTTATTCAGCCGCGGGGTCATTTTTTTTTATATCTGCAAAGTGCGAGCCGCGCGAGGGGGGGTGCATTTCGGATGTCGCGCACAGGAATTCAAAGTATTACTAGTCGCAATAGAATAATATTTTGTCTTTAGGGAACAAGGAGCAGACCACCCGGCTCATTGAGCTGAGGCGGGACCTGTTCCATCTCGCAGATGGCCATGCGGTCCACGGACTGCACTCAGGGCTGAGCAAGTATGCACCGCCTGCAGGCTGAGACCACGCTCCGAACCATGCACTTTCTGAAATGGGAAACGGCGAACATTGCAGAGTAGCAAGTGTAAATAATGGGTGGGGATTTATGGCGATTTATGCAACGGTGGCCGACGAGGGTCCGAAAGGAGGACAAAATGTAAAAAAGGAGGACACGTGACAGACGGCCGGACAGACAGCTCTAAAACCGGACTGTCCGGACGAAATCCGGACGAATGGTCACCCTAGGTCTAGACCAGAACTAAACCAGGTCTAAACTTGGACTGGGCCTGGACTGAACCTGGACTAAACCAGGATTAAACCACCATGTGCCGCTGCTGGTTTCGTGCGGCTGGTTTGTGGCTCGGGCTGAGACTACGCACGGGCGCCGCGGTTCGATCTCGTGCTCAACAGCCCCGGTGTACCCGCGAGGCCCGCTGCTGAGCCCCGGTGTAAGCGCGGGCTGCTGAGCAGTGCCGTTGGCGCCTGCGGCCGGCTGTGAGTCGAGCTTGGCGCAGCGCGGTGCGCGGTTGCCTTGTTTCGTGACCACGCGGTTGCGCGTGTCCGCGATTAGCAATTAATGCATTTTGATCGACCAACATCTTGATCGACAATTAATCGTAAGTCGATTAATTGTTGACATCCCTACTACAGAGCCTGTACAAGTTTCTTACTTTGCTTCAAACTCAACTTGCCTCTGCTGCCTAATGTTTGCCTACAATATAAATGCCAATGCACACATTGATTAATGCCGTTTATGCATGTAATCCTCTGCTGAATAATTCACACTACTTTTTATAGAGTACAGCATCAATCATAGACACCAACGCTCCCATCAGCTCCTCTCCATCAAGAAGCTGCTATGACATAAAAAAAAAAAAAACTTTATATGAAAACGTGTGACATTCTTCAGGCAACAGTAAGAAAGAAATACTTAAAATGTTTTGAAAAGTACATTACGGGGTGATTTTGCATGACTTCTCTGCGTAGTCATAACAGGTCTAAAGAATGAAAACTTCACTTTATTGTTCCTTTTTATTAAGACATATGCATGTTCATCCATTCTCTGTTCTGAGTTTCACGGTCAGTCTGCTGTGTGTCACATGCGGGTCATTTGTGTGGAGCAGTTTAGTATGCAGTGAGGCAAGGGAGAGAGGTCATGTGACAGTCACCCAGAGCCGGGACCCTCCATGACCCCTGTCTATAATTTATCTCCTGGAATATGGGGCATATCAAACCCTAGTGCGGCCGCACCCAAAAAGAGGAGACAGAACCTCTTCTCTGTGTTGCATGGCACTCTGACCCTGGATTAAAGCATGTATAGTGCAGAAGCCTCTGGATACGTCATATATTAAATTCTTATGGTGTCCCAAGAGGGGGTTTGTCAGAGGGACCTTTACTCAGAGATGTGAGAAAAGTGGGGAAAAAAGCCCCATGCTGGTGCTTAGTGATTATACCGCACACACACACACACACACGCACAGAAAAACACACACATAAACACCCACCCACAAATACACACAAGTAATGCAAGCAATGCTGGGTAGCTCTGTTTTCATGTAAGTTTTTTGTTTGCTTTGGAGCAGCCTAGAAATGGTTAAAATAAGTGTATGGCAGTACTATTTGCAGACGGACAAAGGGAAGAAATTAAAAAAAAAAAAAAGGACTGGACTCTCTGGACATTAAGATAGTTTTGAGCCATTTTAATGTCCATTAATGTGATTCCTAATAGGCATTAGTGCCTCAAGATTGCGCTTGTAGAGTATGATCTTGTAATAATAATGCATTGGAGTTATACAGAGCTTCTATGCGACATGAGCAAAAAAGTGTAAAGGTTAAGGTAAGTTACTTTTCATTTTGAGGCTGTGCTACAATTGTGGCAAAAATATAAAATCAAAATAGATAAAAAATTTAACCAGCAAAATCTCACCTTGTCTCATTAGAATTGTCTATTATCACCATTATCATTATTATCATTATTATTAATCATAATAACAACAATAACAATAATAATAATAATAATAATAATATTAAGAAAGTCTGTTTAACACATGCATAAAATAATGATATTTTCCTATTCCAGCTAAAAACAAAAGTACAATTGTGAATGATGTGTGATTATGGAGAGTTGAGGAAAGGAGGAGGCCCTGAGGAACCTCCAGCTCCATTGCACAGGGTTTACTAGAAATGTTGATATCAAAGTGAGTTGGCGTGCACATGTGCATCTATGTTAATGGAGAATAAAGAAGAAGGAATTGTCAGACAGAACGTACCAGATGTTCCAGTCCTTTGGATTTGATGCTCCCAGGGTCTCTGAAACACAACAACACATTTCCTTCACTTCGAATAAAGTGCTGACATAATGACATTTAATAAAGGGATGATTTTAGCAGAGGCAAAGCCACAAAGCTCAGAAATGTTACAAAGTAATAAAAAAATGTGCGACTTGTTTTTAGATATGTGAGCACACACAGCTCAGAAACTAATATTTCCACTGAACAATATGGCAATTATAATGCATGAAGAAATTCAAATTAAGTCAATCAAAAGAATGACTTTAATAATTGTTTACATTTCAGTTAAATGTGTTGGTGTTTGTGCACAGCAGACTGAGGTTAACTACGTTTGTCACCCCTCTGCTTGCAGTCATAATAATAATTTGAAAACTACAGAGACAAAACTAGGAGCTTATTATCTGTGAATTAATAAAAAATGTTTGCATGATTATCTGGGTAGAAACCGAGGAGGGGGGAGAGGGCGGTCTGTTTTAACTGAGCAAATTGGCAGTAAATAATAGATGCAATTTTTGCGCATTTTGCATTTGCAGCTCTGGAAATCTGAAGATCAAGAAAAAAAGACCCCCAAGCCCCCACCATCCAACTGTGCCCCCCCCATTACTGACAACTGCAGCCTGTCCAGGGCCGTGCTGTGTCTATGTGTGCCGAGAGAGAGAAGCTTATCGACAGGCTTCAGTCGCTAATGCAGCCAGCAGCATCATAGTGTAAATCTACACCACCGCTAAAATTACATACTGTCTAATCCATCCCACTCCAGCGCCCTTCTTCCTACATCCATCCATCTATCCTGCAGACAGGCCGTGTGCAGTATGACCACAGAGTGAGTCTTCATGTGCTGTCTACATTACACAATAATGCTATAATCACATAACAGCCATAATAAGTATAAACATTTGTATTGTACAGAAAATGCCAATGGAGACAAAAGGTCATAAAGTCCGCAGTGATTTTGTTTGTTTATTGTGTGCTCTGTCAATGAGCCACAGACAAGTCAACCACTTAAGGCAAACTTCATCTAGCTGTAATTACATTACATTGTGACAAACACCCCGCCACATTCATTATACATGATGGGCCCCGGCATCCAGACAGCAAGACATTTGTTACCGTGGTGACAGTGTGTGTAATCCGCTAATGAAGCACAATTAGTGAGAAACAATCTAACACAAGGAGCATGTGGTGTCTGAGGTCCTCTCCTCCACTCACTTTAGCTTTTTACTTCCCTTTCTCCTTATATTTTTCAAATGTTACTTTCACAAACACAAATTAATTATGCATTTAATTTTCCCTTTTAACATCATCAGTCCTGTAATGTCCACACTAGGGCCAAAGGGATCACTCTATCCATTAGTTGTGCATGGCCAACTTGCACACACACAGCTTTTCACATCCTCATCTCTCCTTTCAAAACATCATATAATCTGCCCAAGTCTTCAGGGACCAAGCATTTCTTCCCTCCTCATCTCCCTTTCCTCTCTCTCCCTTCCTCTGTTCGCTGCGCCTTCAACACAGCATTGATTTCTGAATTACGCCACAATATTAAATAATTAATATACTTGCCATGATTGATGTTTTGCATTAGGCCAATATTAGGTTATCAATCAAAATCCACTTGGTTTAATGTAATAATATTGAAAATGTGTCAGTGCCTGTTCATCCAATTTGTAGTGGAGGCTGGCCAGATAGTAATGGTGGTGTTGCACAAGGCCTCAGAGACACAGTGGCCTGCTTACAACAGCCATAGGAGCGCAGTATGAGCAGCCAGGGAAACAGCAGGTAGAAGACTACACTGTTCATCTTACTGTAAATAAAACACATTATAATAACAGCTATTGTATTTGAAAATATATAAAATGATTCAGGTTTTAAATAAATAAGATTAAAAAAAAAAAATCAGGCATATAATTTGACTTCCCTTTTGCAGGTCCTGAATCTGGATTGGGGACCGCAACCTCAAACCTGTCAGGAGTACAGCAGCGCCAACCCTCAGCAGCCCAGTATTTCTTCCATAAAGTGAAATAAAAAGAAACTACTCATATTCACCAAGAGGGCGCCTGCAGCTTTCAAAAAGGCTGGAACTTGGGGAGATTATCATTATAAACTTCTCAGTTCAATATCCCTCAGAATCAAAATAACTTATTCATCCCAAGGGGAAATTCGTTTTGTTACAGACATACCGACCAGCAGAAGAAATAGAGTTACAGTGTATGATCGGCGGGCTACACTTGCTAAAAATCTAAGCAGCTACGATTGGCTACCATTGAGTACGGATCCTTTCACTGTGATTTCTCTAATCTGATCTGTATCCCCTTAGTCATGTTCAACAACAATCCCGTACATTAGCCACAGACTAGTAAGACCAATGCTCTGTTGTTCCAAGAAAACAAATCATTTGACTAATCATGTCTAGTCAATACCAACCAACTAAAGCAGCTTCATTGCTCTTTTTAACAGATGTACCTCTCCATGTTTCTCTCTCAAACCTTTTTTACCCATTCCTTTTCTATGTGCCTTTTGTTTTATACAAAGATCCCTAAACTGTTGCCATCTCTTACCTCATCCCATTCTTTGTATTTTTCTCTCTCCAAATGACCCATAATGCCAGTCTGCCCCGCCACCCCCCACCCCCCCTCTCGCTCCCGCTACCACCTTCCCAAATCCAGCCTGCGCTCATGGACTATTACTGTGGTGGTGCCAGATCAGTTGTCATTTGTGGTCAGGTTTTTGATAATTACGTTAGGTCTTCAGGTGCCTCTGGATGCCCTTCCTTTCCCCCTGGTGTGCTCTTCTCCCTTTTCTTATTCTTCCTCCTTTTACTTGATCCCCCCCACTCCTTTGACATGGCAGAGATGAATATCTTTAGTCAGTGAATGGAGGTGACACGGGGACTTAAAATGTAGAGGCTGTCATTTGATTTCCAGCTAAAAGAGGTGCCCATTAGCCCAGCACTCATCAGCCATGCATTGCCTCTCGGGCAGCTCACTGTCCTGTGTGAACACGCACTTTAACCCTTCGACTCAACACTGGCCACTTCCACTTGATCAAACTATTAAGCATATCCCAACATCTATGGGTCACAAACTCATGTCAATATCATCACTGGATCTATATGCAGATTAAAATATTAATAATAATAATAATACATTGAGTGTTTTCCCCCAGAATTTGAGTTTGGAATTTTAATATCGTAACGAAGGTACAACCAATTAGCTCCGTCATAACAAATTTTGAAATGTGATATATTGCTGAACTAAATATAGACGAGATTATTGAATTTATGACACTGACACAAACCCTAAGGCAGATTTATAATACAAAAAACAATTCTAAATCTACAATATTGTCAAAAAATAAACAGCAGAATGAAACCCTTCAGTACTTAGTCTGCATCTGTAATGAGTCATAGAAATCAATAATTCAACCTGGCTCAAATCTTGTCATATAGCCAAAAAATGACCAAAAAAAAATTGTTCCAGCTTTGATGTTTTGAGCGATATGTCGATATAGTAATTATCATGACAGGCCTACCACCAATAAGAATATAATCAATATATCTCACTGTTGCATTTTTTATATTTTTGTGTGACTAACAATAAAACCAACAGAATAATACATTTTTATAATGTATTTTAAGTGAAGAAAACTACAGGCACTGAACTGTGGATAAAGAGCCATCATCATACCAGTGTATACCACAGTCGCCTTGTTAAGCGTGTCATTGAGCATTCATGTGTTATTTCACTGCTAGATAGAATGGCAGGCCTATTTATTAAAGAGTCAATGTGATGAGGACCTCTCACAGTCACTTATCAGGTTCAGAATACACAGCCTGCATCACTGACATCCAACTGTTACGCTGTTTAATAGAAGGCAAAGCTTGATATTTACACAATAATCTAGCCTAGTCTTCCCCAATAGGCCCAATCTCCACAGCTCTGTACTAACATCACTGCCAAATGAAAGAGTATTACCACAAGGAGAAGAGGAGAGGAGGGGTGTCAAAAAGGGGTCCACATAGACTTAAGGCTCAATGCATTTTATGTAACTCTGCAAACGTACATGGATATATACAAATACTATCAAAGCTGCCAGTCTTTTCAGGAGTAGGAGTGTGGGGTACGGGATATGTTAGCATAATCCTAAAACGGTGCAGAAAAGCCATCCATTAAAACAAACTCAGCTCTTTATGCTTCTCTCAGGGAGGGCTAAGTGCAGTCAATAAAATATCAGAACCTACAGGAACAGTGATTCTTTCACAGGCCTTTTTGTAAAAAGAACTATCACAGAAGGTACTTATAGAATATAGGTAACAACTGCAGCATTTTGTAGCAGTTATTTAAAAGCTCACTAATGTTGCAAAAGTTATATTTGATGGAACGCAGAGCTGTAGCCTTCATCATTTAATTAATTAGTTGGTCAATGGTGTTATGAGTGTGTAGTTTGTAAGTCTGTTAGAAATGCAGGGATAGGCTCCAGTCTCCAAAAAGTCTGTACTTGACTCAACAGGCTGTCATTCACTGCCACTTGTTTAAATACCCGATAATTAATGTGTCATTGGCCAGCCCACGCTACAACCTACTGAGACCACACAACCAGTCCTGAGCTGCTGGGAAAAGAATGTTCAGACCAACTTTTAAAGTAAATTGACTTTCTTTTGAGCACAGTACAAGAGAGAGAGGTACAAAAGCAAAAGAGCAATCAATTTCCCTGTGGTTTCTTCAATAGCCAGCGCTCCTTTCATACTTCCCAATTAGACCTGCTCCTAATCACAGAAATACCTCTCCATTATTTAGACCTAGACAATGACGTTCCAATATTTCTGCTTCATCCCAAACTCTCGAGATTGCAGTAGTGGTACACAAAGAATAAAGGCACAGACTCTCCAGCAGGGGGAGGACGCTTGTTTCAAAATCACATGTGGAAATCTTTTGGCTCTCCTTGTGCCCCCTGAAAAACTGATGGGGAACAATGGCGGCCCAGCACAGCATCTGTCATGGCACAATATAAAAAGATGGTCTTGGCACAGAATGGACGACAAAAACAGGGAGAGGGAAGGGGGGAAAGGAGGGGAGGACCGAGCGAGAGGTAATTCATTTGCAAATCAGGCCCTGGCGCTCAGGTCTATTTCAAACTGCCAGTGGGTGCCAGGAGTTAACAAGGTAATCAGTTTCAATCCTGCCCTTCAATTGTACATCACACCCTCATCGTGACAATACGCAACCCTTTCTATAGGGGCAAAAGGGGGAAATAGCAATCTGGCACGGACACAGTTTGTGCACTATACTACCACACACCTGAAGACATGCCGTGCAAACGTGATAAATACACCGTCTGAGATGGGGAAAAAAGTAAACCCAGAGATTATTGCCTGCATACACTACTGTAAGAAATATAAATGTATGTATAAATGTAAAGAAAATAACATCAACATCAACCAAGTAAAATTGGTGTTTTAATAATAATAATAATAATAATAATAATAATAATAATAATAATAATAATAATAATAATAATACAATATCTTTCTACATTGAAAAACATCTGTTTTTTATTTTCACTAGAGATGGGCAGCACTATTATGGCAATAAAAAAAAGGATAAAGATTAACATTACAGTAGTCAGTATGCCAAGTTATAGCAATAGTGGTAGAAGCAATAGCTTTGTGGTAGTAGTATTTTTGTGGTATACCATGTCACTAGATTGCCTCATCTATATACTGTAATAGGAAAACTAACAGTTGCAGAAATGTCAAAATTTATAATCAGTTTAACTGATGTATAAATTACATGAACAGATCTTCCGAAAAAAAGATTGCTCATGATCCTCTGATCAGGCTAAACAACTTTAAATAGATAATTAATAATGCATAGGAAAGACAACTAAAAACACCCTTATTAAGTGGACATGTGCTTGTTTAACTGTCTTTTGTTCCCCAAGTACTTGCAAACAAACACAACGTGACAGCAGCAACAAGGACAATGGAACTTTTGACCCTAAACGTGGTGTGTGCAAAATAGCAGAAAAGAAAGCAGCAACCTAAACCTGTCCTAATCCTTTCTTCCTCTCCTGTCTATTTAGCCCGTGTCAGCTGTAACCGGCTGGCTGAGAGGCAGTTAGCCCCGGTTAGGCACTCATCTGCATAATCAATATGACAACCTTATTTTTCCAATGCAAACAGGATTTCACTGTGAGTGTTGTGTGTGTGTGTGCGTGCTTTCCTGTGTGCCCACTCTGCTCCTGGCCAGCCTCAGTCATGCCCCTCTTTAGCTTTAATTAGATTAGCCACGATTATCCCAGCTCTACCTTACAAGTGTACGGGCGGGATAAAGTACCCACAAAGGCCAGCCTGTCACACAGACTGGACTCTGGTGCGCAGGATATCAGGGTCCGGAGAGACACACCGCCGCACATTGTTATTCATATCATCCACACTGCGTTTTTTTTTTTTTTTAATGCCGCCTTTCTCACTTCTCTTCAACCTGTCTTTATAAATCTGTGGTGTGGTGCTAGCATAATCAGTCTCTTTTCCCCAGCTTTCTGTCTGTCTGTCCGTCAGAAGACAAAAAAACAACATGGCCTCAAGCGTTTGCAGTCTGGCCAACAGGGAAAGACACCAGGACGGTGCAGGGTACAAGGAGAAAAGTACAAAAGAAAGGTTAACACAAGACTTGAACTCATGCAAGTAGAAAAGCCAACATCTGTGTCTAGCTGCCTCAGATTTCAACCTACATTTTATTTAGGTTTTCCCAATGTGGAGTCACTGTCGGTCTCCAGAAGATGATATGACAAGATTTTACCCTGATATCTTCACAACATTCTGCATATGTCCAGCTGGAGCACTAGCACAATAGCAAGAAAGAAAAAGTGATAGTTCTTTCTGACATTTAGCAAAGGGAAAATGTTGGCCAAGACATCTAAAGACCATGTCAAATTTATTTTTCTGCATTTAAACATTAGAATAAATATTTATAACGCCATCTTCACAATGATCCATTATTTAAAGATATTTAGATGCAATCAGAGCAAAGCCATAAAAACATAAACTGACTAAATGTGAAGCATTCATCATTCTGATAATATTTGTTTGAAAATTTAACAGGGTGATTTACTTTGTTGTTCAAACTGGTGAATACACCATTTTTCCAAACTAAAACTCAAATATTTCAACTGCTCAGTATCAGTGTGTGCGAGTGGATTAGACAGCACTGCCTTGTGTTTAAACACAAATGTACAGTTTCCACGCAAAATAAACTCTTCATAATGAAGGACAGAGATGCTATTTTTGCTATTTCAAAGACAAAAATTACATGAAAAGGAAATGAAATTATGCTTTCCTCCATCATAAAACGTTACCTAAATACCTTTACCTGTCCTACTGGAGGAGCAGCAACAGCAGCAGCAGTAATAGAGCCTAGTTAAACATTAATAGGTTTGTCTTTCATTCATCACTCCCATAACAATCTCATCTTTGAACTGTCCTTCCTACAACTGATTCAACAACTCACCCCTAAGACAGCCTGAGAGGTAAGACTAGAATAAGGCTGGAAAACAACATTTTGTCACTTTGTCTACATGCAACTCTAGTTTAGTGCTGGTAATAATCTGCTGCTTATAATACTGTCTGGATCCTCATCTGATCCATAAAGCTGAGCAGCTACTTCCAACACTAGCCAGGCCTGCCATCACAAGCTTCTGTGGCCCTGAAAGAAGCAACAAGGAGAGGGAAAGTGTGTGAGGTAAAGAGGAGGGAAGCGGAGAGAAGAGTAGCAGGGTAATTGGATTGGAGGAATCGTCTATTTGGCTCAGTCTGGTCTCTGTCATCGCGCTCCAGGCCTGGCTTCTCTCAGTGCCCACAGAAGGCAGCAGAAAACATCAACACACTCTCACACAAGTCTGTTACAGTGGAGTTTGGTGTGTGCCTACTGCTTTAACTACTGGGTAAATGGTTAAACAGATTACAGAGCACACTAAATGGATTGTCACAGTGCTCTATCGCTCGCTCAGGGTGTCTCTCCTGTGATTAAAAGTGGCCAGATTTTTTTCTCTCTCTCTCTCTCTCTCTCTCCATCTCTCCCTCCCTCTGTCTTTCTCTCTAGCTTTTGCCCACTGACTCATGCCTGTATCAGGGGCATGCAGGTCATTCAAGAAGTACCAACAGAAAATCATTATTCTACTTACTTTGTCAAAAACTGGACTTTTAAACCTTTTCAAACCAGTTCAGCTATAATAAAATGATAGTTAGTCCATAGAGAGCCATCAGTTTAACAAGACTTAATCTGATAATATTATACAGACCTTTGTGACATTCCAAACTATATTTGTATATTCAAAAATGTAAGTGCAAGTTATTAGTATTATTAGGATTATTATAAGGGGAGAACAGAAAATATTGAATGTTTTAAAACGTTATTTTACAGTGCGGATGTAAAACAAGTCTCCAATCTCAATAAGTTGTCAGTGTGGATTAAATAAATGTTCTGTATGTTTGTTCACATCAAAGTCTGTTTATCAAGGTCCCATGGATGACATTTCTCCATCCTTCCATCCAATTTTTGTTTATTAACTTTGCTGTAAAGAAGCAGCTAATGATTGCATACAGCCATGGGCCAAAACCTGTCCAGCTGCCTCTCTCTCGGTCTGTGGGGATGTATGCGCTCACTGTCCACCCGTTATATGTGGGCACCACTCCTCCCAGCCCCCACTCAAGCGCATACAACATCTCGGTTTGCTTGTCTTGCTTCTGGCCACCACTCTAATGCGCACACACTTTTACTGCTCATTGATTTAAGTCAATGTGAGTGTATCCTAACCTTCTGAGGACATTGTTTGATGTACCTCCCCTGAACTAGCTCCCAAAGCCAGACACAGCCTACAGTCTTTGTGTGAGTATATTATGGACCACACCAGCCAGCGGTCCTGTCCACACACCACCCATACAGACTCCCAACAGGCTAGCAGTACGCCCCGGGCACAGGCTATGCACACACACAAGCACACATAAACTCATTTCTCTGTGTATTACCTCAACTAATGAGCTGTTAGATGTTCAACAGAGGCAAAGAAGCCGACCACTGTTTCCTTAAGAGTCACTGCTCAGTCAATGTTAGTGTGCGTCTTGGGTCTTGTAATAGTTTTCTCTTTGCCTCTCAGCATCTTCAGCTTGTGGAGGTTAAGGCTGAACGTCGGAGCAGAGCTAGCCAAACCAAGGCCCGCGGGTACAGTTGGGACCCCTATGGTGAGCCTGGGTTTTGTTTATCACGTCAAGGGAAAAACAAAGTAATGAGGGGAATTACCAAACAATCACATTTACAGAGCGAGAACTGAGCGGGAAGGCTGGTGTAGAGTCCGATGTCAGGGAAGGGTCTTTGAGAAACGTTTAAAAGATTTTAAAATCTGGTGTGCAAAAAAATTGAGGTTCACAAAAAGGCACTTTATTTAAGTATGTTTAAGCTTGACACAGAGAATAATTCTAAATCACTTTCAGACTTCTATCATTCTTGACAAAGAGATCAAATTATAAGATTAAACCTATTTTATCATTTAATTTACTCCTGAACTCATTAGGCTATTAGAAATATTATATTCAAAAGAAAGACAGCTGCTCACACAAGACATTTCACACTCAAATGACATGCAATTGAGTCTAGTGCACCACTGCTCCTCTGGTGACCCAGTGCAGACAAGACGTTCAGCCTAAGTGGACAGACTTCTCTTCTATTGACGATGTAGAGAGGATGCAGCCAGCCCACCCTCTAATGAAAGAAAGCAGTGGCCATCATCACACCTGAGGGGAAGGGGCTAAGGTCTTTATAACCCAGACAAATGCTTTTATGGAGTTTGGAAAATGTGGCACAGAGAGCCAAAGGAAAGCAGTTCCATTTAGTGAATTAGCAGGTGTTTTACCCAGCTCTGAAAAAGTAGCCCTGATTGTACTCCATCCATAGCCATCCATCCCAGAAATATTCCTCAAAGCTTAATCAAAGCCTGAACCACTCCAGCATTTAATGATGCCAACGCATTTAAAACACTGAGTAGTAATTAAAAAATATTTTTAAACATGTTGTATCCATTGGAGAAAGAGCCATCTGTTACCTTGCGTTTCTAGGTTTCTGCTCATTAATTACAGGTGGGAATTGGGTTGGAACATCAGGTGGAGATTGCTGTTACATTCAAATGATACTTCTGTCATTGGCTGCCGGAGGGAGACGGTGCACTTGTTCATACAGCACTGAGACTGTTTCTCAGACGTTGATTAAATAAGAGTCAAAATTATATTAACCAAAGTAACCCTGACCGGTGTGAAAGCCCAGGGATTACATTACAACAAGTGTGGGTCTGCTGTCTGCAGATCAGTATTTAGTGCCTTTCATTTATTTCTTATGATTATGGCTAGTTCACATGATAAAATAAGAAATTACAAATATAAATAATAACTTATAATAGTCTTAATACCAAGGGTCCAAAACATTATTGCTCATAAAATGTGCAGTATATTCATTGGTTATGAACTTTTTGTAATTGACTTGCTTCCTATCGGCTGTATTAGACAAGGCATATCCAACCTCCTAAGGTTGAACAGTCTGACAAAACACATACCATGACCCTGAAATGCACACTTAGCCCCTGCCATTTAAAAAAAAAAAGCAGCAAGATCTCTTAACAAGTGCTTGTCTTTTTCAATAAATTTTGCATGAAAACATGGTGCTGGAGCACCACGCAGCCTGCTGTCATACTAGAGGAGTGTTAAATGTTTAATGACGACAACACCACATGCGCGCGCACAGACGTGTGTCAGGGTGCTGCTCTGAGGGGCCCTTCTTTCATCTTGACAGACACTAGAAAGCCCCTGAGCCTCATCTTCACCCCACCATGCCAACAAAACCACAGCCCCTCTCCCAGCACCAGCCGCCAGCCTCAAGACCTGGATGTAAATGAGAGTGGAGTGGAGCAGCGCATGTACATGTGTGGCAGTTTGAGCTGATGAGCATGGTAAAAGACCCTGTCACCATTAAGAGGAGAAGAAGTGGAATGGAGGAGACAGATGGGGCTCGAGATTGGAAGTTATGTTTTACATATTCCTGTAACAATCTGCAGCTTCTGTCGTTTGCTTCTAAATGAGCACATGATAGCAAATAAACTTCTGTATCACACAGTCACAGACAGACACATCACTGTCAAGTGGTGGCAATGAAGCCTTCAGCTTTTAAAATCAAATTTCAGGAAATTATATCAAGTTCACATTCTTTAACATCCTGTAAAGTTTACAATCAAATTATTCCACCAACTACTTTTGCTTCTGATATTACAGAAACAGAGAAATTACATAATAATAATGAACAATTGTATTATTCGTTTATGAATAAATATAGGCTTAATAGGCAAAAATGTGCTACAAAGTGCCACAGGTAGGGACACAAACCGTTTCCAGTTATATTAGTGAGAGCGTTCACACAGCACAGTGACAAGTCAAGGGAGGGTCAGATATAAAGGTAGAGATGCGTATCAAATCTGAAGGATATTGAAGACTTAATAAGAAAACAGATATAGCCTACTTTCAGTGTTTACTTTATTAGTTTTAAAATATATCTATATAGCTACAGAAAAGCAATATTTAAAAACCTGGCCCTAAATGCTGGCCTGTTTATATAGTTACTGCTGTTAAAATAAAAAATATCTATTATTACTAACCATTTCAAAGCCACATTCTACTAAAATTCTAATACATGAAAAGTAAACTTCTTTTTCCAGACTAAAGAAAAATATTGACAAAGTAGACTATTTCAACTATATGGTTTAATAGATCTTTTTTTTCTTGTATCAGACTGTCCCAGACTAAAATCACAAGAGGGTGTGACGTTTACCTTTAGGGACCTCCATTTATTGTTTTCTAGCAATAGTTACAACAGAGACCTGTATGATCAAGTTAAAAAGTGGGACATATTGCCCCACAGTCCACTGGGTACAAAAGTGTGAATATCAGGGTTTATCGGGCAACCCAAATCTTAGCCATTCTCACATCCCTTCCATTGGCATATAACCATGACATCTTTTCTTACAAGAGGGGAATTATATTGCATTACAAGCAAACTCTGGCCCGGTGCTTGATAGCTGGGGGAAATCGAAGGGGAAAGGCACTGATGGATTGATGGATGGAGGTATCGAGTGATAGATGGGAGGCAAAAAGAGCTGGGACTGGACTCTGCTTTCACTCAGTTAAAAAGAGTTGGACTTCTGCAGGACCCACTCAGAACTTGCACTGATGTGTTTGTTATTATGAGAGTGTACACGATGCATATGGGAAGCCATCCATCACTCACCCCCTTTTGTCCATCTTGTCTTTGCTCCTGTCTTTATCTCGATCTCGCTCCCTGTCCCTGTCACGGTCCCTGTCCCTGCGTCGGCTCCGGTCACGACTGTGGCTGCGGCTGTGGGAGCGGCGGTGGCGAGAATAGGACCTAAAAAAGAAATAAAACTCAAGTTTATAAAAATAAGTTGGCTCAATGTGTTAATAATACAACAAATATGAAAAAAAAAAATAATAACTTGCTTATCAGCTAATGTCAGGTATTAAAACTGAAACATCACTATTCACGGAGGAAAATTTAATTACATGACAACTATGAACAGCTAGGAAATAGATTCATTGAAAAATATAGTTGTAGATGTCATAAGAGTTTGGAATATTTGTCACTATTTTAATAATAATTAAAAATAATAGTTCATTTGATTTACAGCTCTGGAAAAAAATAAGATCACTGCATTTTTTTCTGAAATCAGCATCTCTACATGTATTACAGCCATTCCATTCCAGCATCTGTTGAATTCCAACACAAACACAAAGCTGAGCTACTTCAGTTCTTGCACCAGGAGTGGAATAAAGTCACCCAAAAACAATGTGAAAGACTTGTGGAGAGCATGCCAAGACGGAAGAAAGCTGTGATTAAAAATAAGGGTTATTGCACCAAATATTGATTTCTGAACTCTTCTTAAGTGTAAACATTAGTATTATGTTGTTTTAAAATGAATTTGATCTTGTTTCGTTTCTTTGCATTGTTTGAGGTCTGAAAGCAAGTATCTTTTTTTGTTATTTTGACCATTGGTCATTTTCTGCAAATAAATGCTCTAAACTATATTTTTATTTGGAATTTGGGGGAAATGTCAGTAGTTTATAGACTCAAACAAAAATGTTCCTTTTGCCCAAACACATACCTATAAGTAGTAAAATCAGAAAAACTAATTTTGCAGTGATCTCTTATTTTTTTCCCAGAGCTGTATATAGTTTTTTGAACACTAGAAAATGCTTTACAATGCATTACTCATGCACTCCACATTGCTGGAAACAAGACTGATCAGTGCCATTTCCCCCCTCTCACCACGATTAACTTTTTCACATCCTTTATGAGTTGAGAAAAAAACTAAACCAATATGGTGAATGACAAATGACAGGGGCACAAAGAATAGCATTCTCTCTTCATGACAGTAGTTTCTTAGTAGAAATGTTATTTGATTTGCAACAGTGAAAACTCAAGATTGAAATGGCGCCGCTTTATAGTGATAGCATCATCTTGGAACCCTCTCCAAAGTATGTCAGAGGACGGTGATAAAATGAAAGTTAAATTTGTATATTAAGAGAAACAAAATGGTGGTTGGCTGCGATTGAATTTTTTTCCAGTGTGTCTTTTTTTCCCTCATTAATTTAATGAAATTTGCTTTTAAACTGTTTGCGTGTCTTTTTTAAAATTGAGGTTGTACATCAATAAATCAATGGCAATATTTCTGCACATCAACATTAAGTGGTTGCCAATTGCACACTTCTCCAAAATGATAAATTGAGGTGTAACTCATTGGGAACAATTTTCAGAGTAGAGCAAATTCATTTTTCACTTTCCTGGCCCTCTATGCTACGTACACACTTGAGATGGAGCCAATTAGAAGTGGGCTCGGAGGAAGACCTGTCCCCGGTATTGATCCTGACATTGGCCCTCTGGTAGCAGAAAGATTTACAGTGCAGTTTTTATTTAGTTATGAAAAATCACAAACACACAAGGAAAAAAGAATTGGAAATGTGGCTAGTGTTTAATATGAGGTTGTATACATGGAGACATATTATCAGAATATAACATTTATGTCACTGCACATCATTTTTAATGTGGACACAATCTTTAACCCCCATAACTGTACACTGATGTATCTGTGTGTGACAAAAGCCCGGATTTGAACCCCCTGAAGACATTGGCAGATAAGTCGGCAGTTATCTTCCATCATCTATCATTTTATTGATTTGTCTATAAAACAGTTAAACCTGCTGTCCGCCAGCTTTATTGCTTTCCCCCTTTTATTAGTTTGCAGTTTGGGACATCCAGAGCTGTCTCCCTGCCGACAGAAAACTAATCATTTCCTTCAGGTGCCTGTCACCATGCTAACAGACAACACTCTGACAAGTGCTGCCATCAATTAGACTAGAGATATTTTCATCACTGGAGACTACACAATAAAGAGCTGCTCCGTTTCACTAAATGTCTTGGAGAAATAAAAAAAATAAAGATTTCATAATTAACTATGCCCATTATTATTTTTATTACCAACATTTATTTACGGTGGGGTATGCTGTTACTGGTATTTTGTTGGTTGTTACATTTGCCTGTTAACTAGATAAAACGTATAAAAACATGTCTGGATTTACCTTCCTTACAAGCTGTTGTGGTAGACGTCACTTGAGTCATAGCTGATTTAGCCGTATTTGACAAGAACTAGAAACAAGAATAAGATTTTGACTGAGGTGAAAACAACCATCAGCTGGACATGTGATTAAATGTGGCATGTAAAAACGGCCATTTACTAAAGCTCTGATTAACTGAGTCAAACCACCACAGCTGATGGATAAAAAAGAAAAGAACAACTTGGCATTTTGATGGTTTGGAGTCTCCACACGAGATGATCCATCAATGGCTCAAACAGACCTTGGAATGAGCAAAACTATGAATGGACAATGCCTGCGTATGTTTGTAATCACCACAACATGACGGGGAAATACAACAGAGATGCACTGTTCCAAGTTCCAAGTCTTTTACATTTACGGCCAAGCAAATTGTGGCCAGAAGCAGCAGATGCAATAAACTCAATCTCTCACAAACTGTTTCTCTGTCTGCGCCTGCCTTTCTCTCCCACTGATGGTGAAGGAAAAACAGCCCACTTCTGGGGTGTGCAGCAAATTAAATTTACTGTAGTTAATAGAGTGAGTCGATGCTGCTAAATGTCAATTTCCTGACCAAGACCTTCCCCTTGGAGAATGATTAGCTAATTTGAGGCTGGGGATAGATGGCCTAATGCAGACACACACAGATAAACAGCTACGCCTGGACCCCATGCCAAGCCCTTTCCCTGCTTTACATTTTATTGGCCTTATTATCGCCTGGGAAATGGGTCCCCCTATGGCCTAAACATATTTTCATTTCTAATAAAAGGCCCTTGCTGCTTGCCCCCAAACACACACATGCACTGCTCCCAGCCCAACCTCCATTTCTTCCTCGTTTCTGTGCACGATCCATTAAATCTCTGCTTTGCAATTGGCCGAGTCCGTTTAGCCGGTGAATTATCAATAGAGTAATTATGCAGCATGTTGGGAGCAGGGCTGGAGCTTATCGGCACTGACCCCCGGTGTGTGCTATGATATGATCCCTTCACCATAGCCCATTGGGGTAATTATACGGTCCAGTGTGAAGCTGGATGGTGTTTTACCCTTATCATTTGCTTTTCTATTTCTGTTCTCATTGAAAATTGGACATTAATGCTAGGCTAATGTAAGATACAGGTGAGCGTCTTCAGTGAAGTCCAACCCTGGTTAATCTGCCCCTACAAAGTCAAATCTGGCTCTGTGTGCAGCTTGCACGAATACACAACAGAAGCAGCTAATCATTCTCATGCTTCCACATCTCTATCCTTCCCTGTTTGCAGTATAACACCAAACATTTAAACACCAAAGTCTACTGGGAGGATGAACTAAAATTCTCATACACATTTTTGGTTGGAAAAAATACTGAACTGAGTGAGGCCCATTGGTGCATGGACATTCAGTTTGTTTTGATATTTGCAGAACAGAAACAAAAATGATCACTACTTTAGTATCACCATCTTAGACCCATAGCTGTTGTAATAAGCACCAGCCCAAGAAAACTGTGGGCTTTTCCTAAACTACAAATACTATTTAGCAGTTGATATTACAAAGTAAAAGAACATTTAAAAAGAAATGGCCTCATCGACAGAAGGTAGCTTCACATACGAAGAACTTCATTAATGCACTGTTTCCCGCTGAGTTATTTCCAATGACAGAGCTCACAGCAGCAGCTTCATGTTTCAGTTAAAAGTCACTCCTTCTCTTTTTTGCCATTTCAATGAGTCTAAAAGCACCTTGAGTGAGCAGTGTGCATTTCCTGCTGCCAAAAGACGTGAAAAACAGCTGTTCCTGCCTGACGTTGCCTTCTGAATGGAATGCAAATATGTTAACCATCCAGAATTTATTACTTTTGAGTGCTCTTCAAACAAGATGGCAGACACAAGTTTAATTTATGATATTCCTCTAATTATGAGAGCTGTTGAAATCATTTCCCAAGCTGCTTCCGCCTTCCAAGCAACCATTATGCATTTTCTCGGTTCACGCGGCACACAGACGTAGTCAGGCACCATGCTAACACACAGAAACATAAACACTCAATAACACATAAGGAAGGGCTGCACAGTCGCTAAATGTGAGCACAATTAACACAGCAAAAACCTGAGCATGAAAGACTCACAGAAATGGTTTTCCTTGTCCCCCTCTGCTACATAAAAGCCATGTTTAGATTTGTCATAATCTTCAGTTTACTTTTAATTTAGCCATAGTTAACACAAATGTCTGTAATGCTTGCTTGGCTGTGTAGCAGAAATGAGACCCCATGCGGGCCACCCACTGGCTACACTCCCTAAAGCCAGCCAAACACACACATACTTACAGCCACAAGCCACAAGGTCAAGTCATTTAGCAGAGTTCAAAGGCCTTCAAAGCCCTCTCAGATCTATATGAACCGACAATGGCCGGCCGACGATGAGAGAAACGACGACTTTCTATGGCCGCATGTACTTAGTGTGTGTGTGCATGCATTGGGAACATACACTGATGCATGCTGCACAGCATCTTTATGGGCACATATGCCCAGTGTCACTCAGCCTCCACATAGCAATCCAAAACTGGCCCGTCTGCCCTGCAAAAGCAACCTTTGACCCCAGTGCAGCCGCAACTTGACATGACACCCATTAGCAGCTGGAGCTGAGGGGGAATCTGGCTTAGCCACTTGGGCCAGACACAAGGTCAAGTAGAGGTCATTCTTGGACTAGGTGCTAACTTGCAAACTCTCTCACAGCCAATCACACAATTGAAAGCCCTTTCCCACTCCCACCATACATCACAGACAGGACCAATTAGTTAGAGTTTAGAATGGCTTGTTTTGGTCATCTTACCTCCATCTGTGAGTAGGTGGAGTAGAAAGAGGCAGAGGCTGATAAGGGACAGAGAAAGACGTCGATATTTGGGCTTTAGCTAAGTGCAGAATGAGATGACAGAGGATGAAAACCTAACTGAAAGGCTGGGTTAAAAAAGAAATGAAGGTTATAAAAGTTTGGGAGGAAAGAACAATGAATTCAACAAGATAGAGGAAAAAAAACTGAATTGGGACTTGTAGAAAAGACTGAGCTGCAGCCGTGCTTCACATCAAGCTGGCTCTAATTAGCAGGTGTGCTCTCAGGCGCTGGCTCACACTCTGGTTAGGAGAGATGTATTTTTCTGCCTTTTATACACATGTATTTATGAAGTGGTAGGAGATCTGAGGGCTCTTAGCATAACAGCCTTTTATTGTTTAAATGTGGACTGCTCGGCCCTGTGTGCTTAAGTGATTTAGGAACCTCACAACTCCAGTATAAGAAAAATCATAAACGCTGAGACAAACCATGTGGGTGGACTGTAAAAGGCACCAAGGAACGGGCAGACAAAAAGCAGAGCCACATTCCACTACTAAAGGGAAACTACACTTAATTAAACACCAACACACAAGTGGAAAAGTGCCCTGTAAAGAAAACACTGCACTATTAGTACCCCTTCGCCAGAGTAAAGTTATCTTATGACAGAACAGAGATTTCTCATGGCGAAGTTTCGAAAAATCATTTTCATGAGCTGCTGTCAAGGTGAACAAAGAGAAGGAGAAACAAATCCAGGAGAGTTCAAGTCATTCACAGAAAGAGAAGCACTTCACTTAAAAAGCCCATCCACTACAATACATCTGTCGCTTCTCACAAACCCCATGTCCCATGAACGGAATTAGACAGACCCTATAAAGAATAAAAAGCCTTTTGCCAACCATTATTGATAGATACCCATACTCTAAAAGGTTTTGTTGAGCATATAGAGACTGTTAAGGGTGGGATGAGACCTATATCCCTCAAGATGTTTTCATGGGAGTCCTAATTGTACATATTTTTGTGGAAAAGCCCCACATCATCAGGGAGTCAAACCCAGGACCTGCTGTGAGGCTGAGGCAGTGGCCACAGTGCCACCATGTTGCTTGCTGCTGTTCAGAGAGGCAAAAAGTAGGCCTGTCAATATAAATACAATATCAATTTATTGTACAATATGTTTTTGGGGGTCAGGTATCATGAGTATTTTTTCTTTGGACTAGTGGGTGAAAAGTCCCTCAGTCGTCCAGGTAGAATCCATGATAAAAGGAGAAGTTCAATTTGTTGAACTTCTCCTTTTAACTTTGGACTAGTGGGAAAATGTTATTTTTTCTGCAATGAGATTTGAGCTGTAGGAGGTTGTATAATGAACATGTCTTCATTATAGATTCTAGATACACACTAAGAACTTAAGTGTTGCATTCTGTTATTAATTTATTGCACTTTACATTTTATTTTTTTTTGCACATTCAAAATACTTTAGGGGGGATAATTCTGTTTTATGGTTTGGTGTCAGTATTACTGCTTACCGTCTACATTTACTTCAGCAATATATCATACTTTAAAATTTGTTATCATGACAGGAATAGCAAAAAGGGAGACTTAATTCATCCAATCCTCCAGCTATTGGCAACAAATCCTAAAGGTGATCCATCCATCTCCACTTCCTTCAGAAATCTTGAACTTGGCCAAAGCCAAAAAGAAAAAAAAAATGGGCACACACTGAGAATGTGTTTCATTATTTTTCAGATTGTCAGTCTTTTAGTGTAGGCGCAATATTATCCTCCTTTATTTCTCTGCCTCTCCTTTGCTCATTTTTCTCTTCCAAACTAAATTACTCATTGTGTGACTGAAACCACATGCTTGTGTATGTGTGACTAGCTGCATGGGCCTGCGTAACGTTGCTTTCTTAAGTAAATTAACAAATGCGTTCAGTGTTTCTACTATTTGGCAATTTGCTCAGAAGATGCTCAAATGAAAATAAACATGAAGGACAAGGAAAATAATGTCACTGTTAACTGTTACTAACAGTAGCAAATAACAGGTTTAGATACTGAAAATGAATGACATATTACCTTACAATTGCGCCACAAAAAGAACATTATATAGTACATATAGCAATATGGCAAATAATGTGTCCATATGGCCTGAGCAAAAGTACAAGGTGTATTCTCCCGATTGAGGTTTGTCCATGGTTTGTTACAAAGGTCTCAATGGGCTGGCTCAAAACCTGGCCACGGACTTACTGGTGCTACACAAACATACCCCCTCCCTCATTGTGTGTGAAGCCTGTTTAAGAGTAGAAAGAAGAGATGTGGACAGACGGTGGTGTTCAACTTGTGCATAAATTAAGACCAAAAGCAGTTAATTAAAAGAAGAGAATTAAGTCTACTAAAATTCTACTGTTACTGGCTACCCAAAGGTGACCTCCAAGAGCACTAGAATCTTTATAGGATCCTGAGTCCTGCTGGGTGAGAGACACAGGGTGCAACGTGGCCCCCATCACAACCGTACCGTTTCAACTACCCCTCCCCTCTCCGCCCAGAGCATTATTAGACCCCAGGCTCCAGTGGGCTCCAAACAGCTCAATGGCGGCACACGGGCCTGCCAATTAGAAATAATTAGACAGTCATTTCAGTAGCAAGTCTTTTTAAGTGCATATATAACGATGCAATGATGCTTATTAGCTGGCCTGAGCCTGGCAAGGACCGCGGCCTCAAACGCTTTGGTGCTGGAGAAAATAATTATGCTAGTGATCACAAAGTGAGCAGCACATCTCTGTACTTCACCTCCACGCGTTTCAAAAATCCACTTCATTAGCTCCGGTAATTAATCGTCCATTAATTGCAGGAAAAGCCCAGTTTACCTCCCTTCGTTTCTAATTATCATCTTATAAATAGTTATGGTTCTAATTAATGTGTTCATTAGGCAGGATATTTCTCTCAAAGCCTCACTGGGAGCCAAAGGTCCAGTTCGACTCTCTCTGAAGCCTAACCAGCCAGAAGGTGAGGCCATCCTGCCTGCATTTGCTTTTATTTTACTACATTCAACCTCCTAATTGGCATTTAAAACCCAATTTGGAAGAACTTCAAGAAGCTTAAACAGAAAAGAGACAGAAAGAAGGCAGGAGAATGTGTGAAAGATACATTTGGTGTTCATTTTCCTCTGCCAGAGCGAGAAGCTTCTTTGCTCAGCCCGTCTCTTGGTGCGGCCAGACGTATACAGCTTTTTCTCTGACAAAGTTAGCACAATGAAAAATGTTTGAATGTTTCTCGTCTTTGGCATTAGCGCACATTTATTTGCTAAACTGTACAAAGGCACAGCGGGAGCGTTAATTCCTCAAACGGTCAATTTCCTTCTTTCGTACACATATCTAAAAGAAAAATATCACTGAAACATATGTCTAGAACACTGGTTTGAAATGGAAAAGCAAGCCATAAAATTTGATACAATTATACAAGATAAAAAGTACAACTGCATAAAGTGTTTTTGAGTTTAGAACAAAATACAAATTTCACATGTTATCATAATTACAACAAAAACAGCTTCTCCATTGACTTCTAGTTATGTTATGCATAATAATATTATTAACATTTTGTTTGCAGGGTCTGCTTACAATTATTACGATTATTTACGTTGGAGAATTGGCACGGCTAAAATTAAGCAAATGACCAGATCTATCTATAACAGAACTGTTCTAAATGTACTCTGCAAAGAGAAAGGTATCGGAGTAACTTTTTCCTCCAAGGGGGGGATTGAACACAGTTAAGAACAGTAATTTAATAATATAAATTATAAATCGATATTTGGAATAGATTAAACAATAATCATAATAATAATTTAATTATGATGAATTGCACTGCCCTATTGTTTGTTTGTACATCATTTGGATGGTTTAAAAAACATCTTAACTGAATGACTCAATTTCAGACAATTGGCCCAAGATGATCCTGAGTGTGAGAGGAATTATGAGGTGAGTGCGCGTTGTGTGTAGTGTAAACACAGCAGCTGAACCCAAGGGACAGGGCTGTGTGCTGTGAGCCTGCAGGAGGGAGGGCTGCTCTGGGCTGGAGGGTGAGGGTGAGCGGGGCGCCTGGCAATGGGAGGGTGAGGGGGGTTTCCTCTGGCATTAGAGAGGAACAGTGCTTGAGGCGAGCTGGGGATGAAAGAGTCTGTCTGTGTCAGTCACTTATTCCTCCCTTTGGTAAATAAAGGTTTCTGACAACAAAGGCGAGTAGTGCTTGACTGGCCTTTACAGTGGATAAATAAAAAAGACAACACAGAGAAGAGTAAGAGTGTGGAGAGGGCAAAGAGAGGAATACAACAACAAACACACTCAGATCTCACCACTGGAAGCATGTTGATTTTTATCAACTAGAGAAGATGATGCACAACAAAACCAGGTCATCTTTCAGTTTCCATCAACATTTGACCTGTCCGATAATTGGAAAGGAAGGGGACGAATTATCAACCATAGAAGAGAGACAGGTCTGACACTAGAATTAAGAAAGTATTAACATTTAATTGAAAGAGTTTTTTTTTAGAATGCTCAGAGTACACAATAACATGTACCTTTAAAAAACACTATGGCATCAATGCTTTGATAAGGAAATAATGTAAATTTAACCAACAGTAAAACAAGATTTAGACTTGACACATTTCATCACAATATGAGGCCATGGACATGTAAAACCACCTGCTATAACATGCCAATCTATTGATACAAAGATGCATTATTGTAGAGTGCACACCTGTTTCCAGAATGGACTGCTTCACTGACCTTTCAGCCTCCTGGTTCCCAAGGCTTCTCGATGACCTTGCGCACAGTCTGTGTCACTGTGAAAAGCTATATAGCAGATGAACGACACCTTATTCTATACTGAAGAAAATTGCTCACCGACATAAATACCAGGTCATGTCACTCCCTCACATGGTCAATTGGAGTTCTCTATTTAAAAAACAGACTTTTTAATGAGCCATTCTTTAGCCATTATACATACTATAGGATTGAAAAAAGCAATCAATATCATATTTATGCCAATAATCCAATAGATTTTCTCATGGAATGCTTTTACTTATGAGAATATAAACATGTAGACTTCAAATATATATAAGATTATAACTGGTTGTTCTCACAAAGCATCTGGTTCACTGATAATCCAGAAAAGATACTGTGACTGGGAATACGGGGATGAACTGCAGTTACTTCTACTTCAGCCAGTTTATTTTGGTACAAGTTGTGGGTCATGGTGTATACAAAGTATACAAATACAGTCTACTGTCACAATTAACAGCACAAACCTCCCTGAATTGTATTGGGCAGGAGTAAATAATTGAGACTCCCTGTGACATGTCCGCATCCTAAGCAGTTAGCCGGTATAAAACCTGATGCTAGCACTCTGCCATGCTAACTCAACATGTTGCTGAAATATTCATAAGAAAAATGTTTGTGTATGCCTTGCAGAATATGCCTCTACTCACTGAATGGTAACAAAGACCATCCCAGCCACCACAGAATTACCCACGTTCTTTTAATATCGTCCAACATTGCCTGTACAGCTACCTGTTCAATAAGTAGAAAGCTGACAGGATGACTGACTGAGCCCCGCGCACTTAACCCCTGCTGCGGTGCACTGTTAGGCGCTCACCTGAAGACGTGCCTGTGATCCGGCTGTGATGAGCGCTCTTTGTTGAACCGGGAACACCTCAGATCACTGAATGCTGCTCTGCCCCAGTGGACTAAGCTGCGACGCCCGCCCCCCATGTGAACATGCAAGCGCACAAATCTGCAAACGCTCGCATACACTCAATCAGGCCCCACACATGATGCTCCGGTGCCAGCGTACACACAGCAAAGACCACGCACACACACAGATGCGGCCCGGTATGCCTGCTCACATCAAAGAGAATAAACATTAATGGCAAATAGGTAATCTGCTCCTCTTGTCTGTTTTACATTTCGGGGGCAAGACTGACTGCCTCTGGGGGACCTGGTCGTGCTCTGATTGGGATCTAGGAAAATTACATAGAGAAAGAGCAGAATGAAGTAACAATAATGGTAAACGCCTGATGGAGCATTAGTCTGACTTTGGGCATCTATTGATTTTTTATTTATACAGAAAAGATTGAAAAGATGGTAATAATACTCCTCCCAGTCAACCCTTGGTGTTCCACTTTGCTCCCAATCTTGCACTTGTGCAGTTTTGGAATGCACGTAATCTCATCTTTTTTTGAATAATTCCCTAATCTTTGGCCTATCTGCTCTCCAAACTCCTTTTCCCCTCTTTGGTCTGTCCTAGCTTCTCCACTGGCACCATCTCATCAGATCCACACGGTGCACTTCCATTCACCTGTTACTTCTTGTTGCCTTGCGCTTTCTTCTGAGTGGTCAGGGTGCTCAGTCTCCCTCTCTCTTCACTGCTCTTTTCATATTCTGGAGGTGAGGCTGGGTTAGTGTGATGGGGATGGTGGTGGCACGCAGCACCTCATATCCTTACTGTGTATCAATCATGAAGTCCTGTCCACTCAATCCTCCTCTGATCCATCAGCTTGCCTCTGCTCGCTCCCTTGGCCTCACTCACACATCGCTGACTAATAGCTCTAACAGCACCTGTACAGCACACTCCAGTCCAGCTTACAAGTCCAACAGAGGTAGAGCCAGCACAATGAGCACAAGAATTTTTTGTAAAGTTAAGGATTTTATTAGTAGGAAATGTATGAAATACTGTATTTCATAAACATTACCTATTTATATCTTCAGATATTGTAATGATTTATTTAGAATGAGCAGCTAACATGATATTAAAGTAAGTTAAGATTACTTTTTTCTTTGGGTTGCCAGATTCTATAGCTAAAATTATGTTCTCAATTTTCAATACATGGCATGTAATTACATCCCATGTGGGACTTGTGACAGTATTTTTTAATCAGTAGGGCTAAACATAATTCCATTAAACAATAAACTTATGTGTGCAATAAACTTCACAGCTTTAAGAAAATTATAATGAACAAAAATGTTGCAAAAATATAGAAAATATTTGGGGAGGAAAGGCCTTTACCAAGGCAAATTACAATAACACATGATCTAAATACCCAAAAGTCCGACTTAATGAAGCACTTAACAACCTCCTCCATCTCCGAACCCACTATCATAAATACAGAGAAAATCTGCAGTACCAAACACCAGCAAACCCACCTGCTCATTGCTTAAGGCTAAGCCGATTACACAACGCAGCTCTGCTAATCACAGAGCGGCATTTATAAACACCAATGTCATCCACTGTACTCCTAAATCTTCCAAATCCCCTCCACCTTTCATCTTACACCACATCAGCAATGCCATTTGTAACGGATGTTTTAATCACTGTTGCTGCTGTGCAAATATACCGCTGAGAGTAGCCAGGAAGCATGCAATATCTATGGATCTGAATTTTCAGATAATAAGTCAGTTGTATACTGTACACATCATGAAACTGTTTTAACATATTATAAGTGTAAAGGATTTATGAGTCATAGTACCTTTCATCCTTCTAATGAAGATCTTACCCATTTGCCTTAGTGATTAAAACCATGTCTGCTCTTCCCTGCAGTTGTACAAGTAAACAAAGGACCTTGTGCGTGCATATTTTATACCTTTTCTTCACTGTTGGTGTTGTGCATGTGTGCATGAGAGGGATTTAGCAGAACCATAGTTTACTAGTTCATTAACGGCAGATTAGTAATGCTAATGACAGGGGCCACCACACACAGTCTGCTTTATGTTTCTGAAAGAGATTTCTGATCGTGGTGGCTCTGTGCTGTGAATGTGTGTGCATTCAGAAAGCATCTGTTCACAAAATCACAAAATGATATGCATACACTACACATTAGAAAAACATGAAAAGCTTAAAATGGATTTTAAACATCCCTTTCTATTTTTCCTTCTTTGGCTATCCAGAAAACATTTATTCATCAAGCCAAAAAGGGTCAGAATATGGATTGAATCTGTTCCATGCCAAATAAATTGAATAGGTTGCAATGGAATAAAGGGCTATGTGTCATAAATATGTGTTACAAATATTTTAATATTTAGGTATGTTAGGCAAACATGTTTTGCTCAAGAATAGTGGCAATGCAAGAAGCATGTTTCTGATACCTTCTGTCTCGGCTGCGTGACCTGTGTGACCGATGGCTTCTTCCTTTATCCCTGTCTGCACTGCGGCTCCGCCTCCTGCGCGATGAACTGTGAGATGAACTGCTGCTGGAACGTCTTCTCCGCCTGCAACACCCAAGGTGAAGGCCATCATGTTAAGTGTTTGGTTGATTCCAATGACAAAAAGATGTATCCAGGAAAAATCCAACAAGATTTCCCAAAGAGCACCCATACACTGTTAATCTATTTGGAATAATCACATCTCACCTCAAAAGCTAACATGCATTCATAAAATGCAATTCAGCCATCTTTTTCGGCACCCGGGGGGCAGTACCGTGAAGGGTCTTGCCCAAGGACCCACACTGGTTAGCTCATTGCCCGGGGGGGATTTGAACCCACAACCCCCAGGGGGAAAGTCCGTGACTTACCAGTTGAGCTAACCAGCCGGTTATCATTTTGGTGTATCATGGAGTAGCATCTAATTTCTATACAAAGCTCACAAATCACTGTTGATGATGGTGTGAACATGCACAAGTATATTTCCTGTACAGTATTTTATCAACTATGGATGTCAGGATTTTTTGGTTCATTGATAACAGCATTTATTCAGGTAACAATATAATCTAAAGTATTAAAAAAATGATAATTGAGAGAATTTTGGCAAAAAATAAATTTAATCTGTATTTCAAAAAAGCAAACATAAAGTGTGTTTTTATCTGCCTTATGACAAATTAACTTGGTTAAATAATATAAATTAAAGTCATTTATATGTTTATCTCACAATATAATTAATTTTTCATTCAGGAAGTTTGATTTTATAATGGTGATGGAATCAATATGTCACTGCTGCTTAGTTATAGTGTTAAAGGGATATGCCACCCCCAGGTCAAATTTGGGCATCTCCCCACAGTCCAGAGACTAAAATAAGTGGTGGAAAGCGTTTTCCTGCTCACCCAGCCATTGTCCGAGTCTGTCGCCACTGACCGCCGCGGTATCTGCAGCTCCTCCGCCTTAGACTGGAGTCTAACGTCGCCAGAGAAAGATTTCGGCCAAAAGGAAGTAATTTGCTCGATGCGTTTCCCAATTACTTTCTGTGTAGTGCGCATTCATATCGAGTGCAAATAAATGTGCAAATCAACACGGAGAGCTTGCCTTGGTCATTTTGGGTGGGAACTATTTTCCAGTGCGGAAGAATAAAGCCGAATCACGCAGCACGCTGCCAGGGGAATCCCTGTTACGCACCAGGAAGGGAGTTCCCCTGTTGCACAGCGTGGTGCGTGATTCGGCTTTATTCTTCCGCACTGGAAAATAGTTCCCACCCAAAATGACCAAGGCAAGCTCTCCGTGTTGATTTGCACATTTATTTGCACTCGATATGAATGCGCACTACACAGAAAATAATTGGGAAACGCATCGAGCAAATTAATTCCTTTTGGCCGAAATCTTTCTCTGGCGACGTTAGACTCCAGTCTAAGGCGGAGGAGCTGCAGATACCGCGGCGGTCAGTGGCGACAGACTCGGACAATGGCTGGGTGAGCAGGAAAACGCTTTCCACCACTTATTTTAGTCTCTGGACTGTGGGGAGATGCCCAAATTTGACCTGGGGGTGGCATATCCCTTTAATAATTGTGTTGTGATATTCACAAGTTGTTTCATTCACCTACATTTTTTCAAGTAATCCACAATCATGTGAGTGTCATGTCTCAATGAGTGGATAGAGCCCAATATAGTGTCAAGTGTACAAGGCAAATTTAGTCAATTTGAACCGAGGATTGCATGTATTATTAATTAAATGGTGAAATGCATAACTAAACCAATTACTTTTTTTATTAGTGACTTTTTGCACATTCAAAGGCAAAAAAAAGTCATATGGTTTACACTTGCTTCAATAGCCTATATGAGGTTGCAGTTCTGCTGTTATTCAGATCGGACTCGCCTCCTGTCTCTTTCCCGGTCCCGGTCTCTGTCTCGGTTTCTGTCTCTGGAGCGGCTCCTACGGCTGGACTTCTGGCTGCGGCTTGTGCTCACCCTGCGGGAGGAGGACGAGGAGGACGAAGAAGACGACGAACGGCGACGTTGTTTTCTCTTCCGTTTGCTCCGACTGTCATCCTCACTATCAGACGAGCGGCGACCCATACTGCCTTATTATGGCTAGCCTGTGTGGTAGTGTAATCAACATGGTCACGAATGAGCTACATTATATGGCACACAAATCTTAAAATACAAAAGTCATATTTGATTAACAGCATTCATAAGTCTTATCATTGGGCATTAGGCTAAGTAATCACAGAAATCTAACCAAAAACATAAGGCATGGTTATGTTTCATTGAAAATGTAGCAACAAGCTGCTAGCATTTTGGCTAGTTACGGATACTAAACAGTCACATTTCGAGTCGTCTGCAGCTGCCTCGGCCTCACCCTTTAAAAACAACAGTTATGAAAAAGAAGAAGGCTAAGACAATGCATTATTATATTCAGAATACTGAAATACCGATGCTCACCTTTCAAATTGTCATTTAAAATGCAGTCCACAACATGCTCTACGTACAAGACGAACCAGGCGGGAAACATCGATAAAAGAGCCAATACATTGCAATCGAGCACAGAGCAATCGATGTGCTCACTCCGTCTCAGGATGTGTACGGTAGTATGCAACCGCCTACTTGAACATACACGTGTGCTTAGTAATAATAATAATAATAATAATAATAATAATAATAATAATAATAATAATAATAATAATAATAATAATAATAATAATAATAATAATAATAATAATAATAATCAAAGGATTGACGGTTCAATCTTAGTTCTGACCAGTGCAGTACTAACCAGGCATGAGTGGCAAAAGTGTGAGGACATGGGCTAGTGAATGACTATGAAACGCAAGGTGCTTGGTAGGCCTCTTGAGAGTTTTATTGTGTTTATAGGTAATAGACTTAGCCGATATAGACCAGCATCATAGACAATCTCATAGACCTATGGCATGGCAATGAGCCTCAAATAAGAGAGGGCGTTATCTCTCAGAGCTTTTTTCCATCAACTTCATTGGGAAGGACGTTGATTAAAAAATGATCCGTAAACTAATAGGTCCAGGCTGACCAGATATAACCTAACGTAGGCCAAATAAATGAATTTATCTATAGACAATAAGTAGGCTTACAGTTGTTTGAGAGTACTGTACAACCAGCGTTTAGGCCTTTTCGATAATTTATCATATCCTAAAAAAAAAAACAAATAGGCCTATATATTTTTTAGATTCTTATGATTGCTACACCTCTATTGATATGTTTGCATTAATCCAGGTTTATATAGGCTACAATGAGAGAGATTAAAACATGTTAAGTGGTGAGCGAAGTGGCAGCATCGAAACGTTTTCAGCAACATTGGGTATTTTCGCTTTTAACCCATACGCGTTTTAAATAGCTATTATTATTATTATTATTATTATTATTATTATTATTATTATTATTATTATTATTATTATTATTATTATTATTATTATTATTATTATTATTATTATTATTATTATTATCAATCCAAGAAGTAGCCTAGGCAAGTTTATAAAGATTAAAAAAAAAAAATGCCATGCAAATTATTAAGGTTTAATTAATAGGCCCGAAGCAAAATGTCCACTCTATGGACGAGTGGGACTAAAGCCAAAGTCCATGCAGCCGCGTACTTTCCTAAAGCTGCGCGACTGACTCTTGCATCCCGTGCCCCGTGTCATCCTTGTGTCTTCTTTTACCCCCAGATCACGGAGAGATACTGAGGAACCACTCTTCAAAACATGTGCTCTCCTTTCGTGTCATTTTCCCATTTTTAAGCCCCACCCCTGCAGAGTGAGAGACGGTCGAAGAGAGGAAGAAAAAGAAAAAAAAAGAGATCCATGGCCATCTCTCGGGTGTTTGGAAAACTAACTCAGGACAATAGCAACGAATGAGCGCTTAATTCAATTAATTAGTCCCTCTTGTCAATCTCGGATTAATGACCAATAGCGGCGACGCTGCGTAAAGCTTGTTTAAAGCTCTCTCTCTCTTTCTCTCTCCATCCCTCTCTCACTCCTATCAGCGGAGGGGAAGGGGGGCTCATCCCGGCATCCTGAGGGGAGGTAATTTGCACGGATCAAGGGGGCAAGGCACCGCAAAGTATAAATACTGTGACTTCAATAGAGGTTCACCAGCAGGTTCCCAACTCCGCATCCAAAGGAGGAGGAATTGGCCAAGAAGATACTGCTTTACATGTGTTTTACCTATCCCCAGAGTTGGCAGCTGCATCACCTAACCTCTTCGCCTCATTTCTAAGGGCTCGACTTAAAAACGAACCACACTATTGATGTCTTAAAGGCTGTCGAGGAGCAAAAAGGGAGAGGAGAGCGGTGAGTGCGTCTTCTTTCTAACGAGGAGGGGAAAGCAGTGATGGAAGAGCTCACCGCTTTTGTGTCCAAGTCTTTCGATCAGAAAGTGAAGGAAAAGAAGGAGGTGATAACCTACAGGGAGGTGCTCGACACCGGCTCGGCGCGCGCTGGGAGCAGGGAGTCTTTAACAGTTGAGCCCGGGAGTCGAGAAGAAGCGGTAACAGGAGCAGTTGTCACCCGAAACGTCGCGCTCTCACCGGGAAGAGAAACGGACATGCTCGGCCCAGAAAGGATCAGGGATGCAGGGAGCCCTAAACTCATAGACGGTAAGTAAAATATAGGCTTACATGCATGCTTTTTTTTTTTTTTTATCTTGGGTGTTTTTTGCACTAGCAGCACGTTAAAAAAAAACTGACATTTTTATTTTGGTGTGTGTATGTGTGTGTATGCGCGCGCTATTAAACAGGAAAGTATTACAGTTCTCCCAAGTTAGTGGAAATACTCCAACAGAATTAGTTCATTAGGAAATAATTCTCCATGGTGATGTTGTGCGTAAATGCTGAGTAACTATTTATTTTTTTATACAATTCAGATAACATTCACATTTTTGGTGGTACTGTATACTGAGAATGCACTGTGCGTAATGAGCCGAGAAATCCGAATATACAGAGTTTTTACGCTTTGAAATTTTTTTAGCAAAATTATCTGTCGGCTTTTTTTATGCCAGATAAAAATCTATATATGTGATACGAGCTTATGTCTACGTACACCACCTCTGCTCTCAGGTGTGAAGCGCGTAATGTAGGACTGAATACAAATCTGAAGAATGCTCTGTCAACACATGCACCTTATTCTAAATTAATATAAACATTCTCATGTAAAATAATACATATAGGGCTATTGGAATAGTATTTCTGCAGACTGACAAAATAGCAATAATAATGTTAGGTTATAATATACAGGCTATAAAAGTTGTATTGGTTTACATGTCCAAAGGCATTGCTTTTTGTGCGTAATGGACACAATTTTCAGGAAGCTCGGAGTATAAAAAGAGCTTTGAAAAGGGAACGGCGGTTATGAGACATCCAGCAGTGGGCATAGCGTTACATATTTATAAGCGGTTAATTATTAAAGAGCTTTATGTAGCTCGACACAACATCCGTGGTGTGATAGTTGTGTGATATTTGAGGGATGTGAGGGCGCACGTTTTTGCTTTGTATTGCCTTGACATTGTACATTTAAAGACAGGGACTAGTAGGTTTATCGTCAAATTACGCACAGATTTGTCGAAAATAAATTGAGGAAAAATGTTGTTGGCGGTGTAAATAGTTTGACGTTGACCTTTTCTCGCAGGTAATACGGACATAAAGGACAGAAAAGAGGACTCAAAACCTATTGAGGACGAGACACAGACTAAAATCAAACAGAGGAGAAGTCGGACTAACTTCACTTTGGAGCAGCTTAACGAACTGGAGCGACTATTCGATGAAACGCACTATCCGGACGCTTTCATGCGGGAGGAGCTGAGCCAACGACTAGGACTATCGGAGGCCCGAGTACAGGTATGTAATTCCCAGTAAATAATTCAAATATTAATAAAATGTATTTCCATCTTGTTCGTGCGATCATTTCAACAAAAATAATTGGCTCATAATTGATTTAATTTTACTGAAATGTTCACAACAAATTCTGGTATCTTATTATATTTAGACTTATTTATTTTACTAAATGTCTTCCAAAATGTACAGATGCTTATAGCCTTGCTGCTGGACATGTGTTAAGTGACTATTATAGGCCTATTTTTAAATACTAGTCGGTTGTCTTACAAGGGTTTCATTTCTAAGAGCAGTTTTCTTCTTACACATCTTAAATGGATGTTTTGCTTTTGTCATAACAACAACGGGCAGTGTTCACTTTTCGGGTATTAGGTTAAGAAGGAATGTGTTTGTCAGCTCTGTTAGCGTTAGACCATCTGCGCAGAAACCTTGTAAGGCTGGAGTCTGTCTGGGGGCTTGTACAGTGGCATGTTGGCACAAAGAACTGTCCAGAAATGTTATACTTTTTTTTTTTTTTTACATTTTAGAAAACAGTCTTATTTTACGCACAAGCAGAACATGCTCAATGCGGCAAAGGTGAAGTTCTAACCAATGTAGGCCTAAAGTTCTCATCATACTAATACACCACAATCCTCACAAAGAGTATAGAAACCAGGGCTCCCCAGTCCAGATCTGGAATGTCCCCAGAAAGAGCATTGTGTCCCATGCGCACAGGGATTTGCATAAATTATCGTTTTATTTTCAAATCTAAATCAAAAGGAACTCTCTCTTCCCTCTACAGCCATACCTGCCACCATGTAGGCAAAGGCATCGCGTTTATTTTATTTTATTATTATCTTTTTCTTTTTTTCTTTTTTTTTTAATTCAACCTCAATCAATAGCGGATTTGGCAGTTATTATAGTCATAAATTATACCTGAAGGCATGCACAAAAGGACTTCCGATTGACATAATGTTGTGGTCAATAAATGAAGCCAGTTGACAGACAAATCAATATGATATTTCAATCCATGTGCGCACTGGACCGATGTAAAGGGAGACTGGAGATTGACATGTTGCATTGTAGACTAATTCGGCTCAAGCTTTTTCTTTGAAATCCAAACAAGATTATCATAGTTCTACTTCGTTTAACGTTGCTTCCAAGGCGTTACTGTGAAATTGACGCTTGTCGATTTAAACGCAAGTTAACTCGTTTGGAAACATTTTTGTGCGTGCGCGCGTTAGGCAGTGATTACACACAACTGCGAGGCATTTAAGCGTTTCGCCGACATGGATTTTCAGCTGATAAGGGTAATTAATTTCAGCGGTCATTTAATGAAAGAGAAATGGGGAGAGAACGAGGGAGATGCTCTCAGATCGCCTTGCTCTGATGTCCCAAACCGTAATAGCTTTGCTGCTATTCGATATCTGAGAGTCCATTCAACTCTTCGGGGATACAAATCTATAGAAAGATGAAACCAACGCTGACAAGGTTATTTATTATAAGCCGATAGCCCTGCACGTCTCAACAAGGGGGGCTCTGTTCACCCAACAAGAATTTAATGTCACCCTTTGTGGCTCTACTGCTTTCGTTCAAACTATTTCCATGACACCGATTGCAGCAGCCCCCGTGCTGCCTCGTTGTAATACATAAACTAAATGTAATAATTAAAATCCGGGTTAAGCAGCATCATTAATGTTTCAGCGCTCCTTGGGGATATTATTTTTTCCGCCCTTGTTGTCACTTGGAGAAGAAGCAGCACGGCCTCACAAGCAGCTGCCAATCAGTGGGACTCTAATTAATTTGTATCCCTACAGGTTTGGTTCCAGAACAGAAGAGCCAAATGCAGAAAACAAGAAAACCAGCTTCATAAAGGTATGCCTTTCATGTGCCACAATATTATTGTTAAATGGTACAGTAAATGCTAAAATGTCCTCTTTACGCACGCGTAACGCACGCTGTTAGTTCACTAGTTTATGGATTTATTTAAAAAGATAATAACAACAGGTTATGTTTCTGTTTTTTCATCAGGTGTGCTGATTGGAGCAGCGAATCAATTTGAAGCATGTCGTGTAGCACCATATGTCAACGTGGGAGCTTTACGGATGCCATTCCAACAGGCAAGTTCTTTTGAAACCTCTAGTATTATTACCACACCAATCCCCTGACTGTTGTCTTGGCACTGCCTGTGCCCAAGAGCTATGCACTAACTCCAGTTCTAATATAAGGACAACAAGAGTCTGTTTAATAACCCTTGCCACTGATGAGGCATGTAAATACCTAATAGATGTATAATTTAGGTTTGGGAAACAAAGCAAATTTTTCTTGGGGACTCAGATGTAAGCCAGTATAATTGTTAAATTGACTATATCACCTAAAACAAGTGCATTTTTAAGACATCCTGGAAATAAAGTATAGAACTAGTAGACATAGGCCTAAATGACCCTTCCAAACAGCCACTGCAAAGTTAACGCGTCTTCTCCCCCTTTTCTCCCCATCCGTGCGTCTCGTCCTGTAGGATAGTCATTGCAACGTGCCGCCCTTCTCCTTTCAGGTGCAGGCGCAACTGCAGCTGGACAGTGCCGTGGCTCACGCGCAACACCACCTGCACTCTCACCTGGCAGCGCATGCGCCATACATGATGTTCCCCGCGCCACCGTTTGGACTGCCCTTGGCCACACTGGCAGAGTCGGCCTCTGCGGCCTCCGTTGTGGCCGCTGCCGCTGCGGCCAAAAACACCAGCAAGAACTCGAGCATCGCAGATCTGAGGCTCAAGGCCAAAAAGCACACAGCCGCACTGGGACTGTGACTAGAACCACGAGGGAGAGGCTGCACACAAGGACTCAACTGAGAGAATTATCCAAGGACCATATTTATGTTTTCTTTCTAATGAAGGACAATGGTAATATGTATAAATATACAGGCTATTTATGAAACAAAAAAGAAACAAACTGTAGCCTATGAATTGTTGGAACTCATGGGACGTCTAAGCATGTCCCATGGGCGCACAGCCGGAGGGCCCGGGACAGCCTGAAGGAAAACATGCAGCTGGACGATGGGCTCTTTGTCAAACAGGCGAACCATTCTGCACTTGTTTTCTTTAAACATTGTTATTGGTGTTTTATTGAATCGATATAGAGGCTGGCCTCGTCTTTTTCATTAGTTTCTCTGTGACTGAACAGAGAAGGGTAAATGCAGTGTTTCGAATGTTTGCGTTCAATGGCCAACTAAAAAGTGAGTGTGCCCTATGCCTGTCGCAACGTGTATGTGGTTAGTCCACTCTTTCCCCGTTACCCCCACCTCAACTTTGGCTATGGCCTTGTTTGGGGCATTGGGGCACTTCTGCTAGACTAACATGTGAGATCAGTGAAGACCTCCTGTCAGGGCGAGCCCCGACCACGAGGTGCTCAAGACATTGCAGGCCCCACGCCAGTAACAAGACGCACCGGTACGGGCATGTGTAAAATATGTTTATACACACAAAAACATACATTATTTTTTATCATTTAGTGGCTTCAAAACGCCTCATGGGACTGTTTATTTTATTTTGTTCATGTGTATTAAAGATCATGTGATTTCGAATTGTAAATTTATGTTTTTATAAAACAGTGGAAGTAATTTGAGGCACGATTTCCTGAAGAAAATTCATCTCACTGTTTTTGTCCAACTTTCTGTGAAACGTGAATTCATCAAAACAAAATGTTTTCTTTCCTGTAATAAATTAAACTACGTTTCTTAATTATTATTATTATTATTATTATTATTATTATTATTATTATTATTATTATTATTATTATTATTATTATTATTATTATTATTATTATTATTATTATTATTATTATTATTCCGCTCAAAGCCGTGGATGTTAATAATTTAGGCACTAGATGTCGGGCTTTTGATAGCGTCACGCTGGTGACAGGCCCGTTTAGTGGGGAACATGGCTCTCTTGCTGCTCCGCTTCCAAATCAATACATTATTCATAGTTTGGTTATAGAGCGTTTGGAGAGGAGCTCTGCTCATTTCCACTACAAGCGGTCGGACAGGCCAACAGGCAGATAAAACGCGGCCATTCCATAGCGCGTATAAAATAAAACAAAACCGTTGTGCGTAATTGCCTAACTGTAGACTAATGGCCTTAATTAAAAGCTTGATAACTGCGTTAAATGCATTTTTTTGAAAATAGCCTAGACTTAGGCCTATTTGTGCTCCCTAAACTACAATCTAATGTAATAAAAAATCCATTTGGCACATTCCCAGTTTTTTGCGAGATTAAGAGTTGATGTAACCATAATGGGCTATTACGTCAAATGAAAGTGGTTCGCAGTTAAAATGTCCACTGTCATGCTCTGTCTGGAGACTGGCCAGTCAATCTCACCAATCAAAAAAAAAAAAAAAAAAAAAAGGTGGGTGGATGGTTAATTTGCTGACTTTTGCCGCCTATTATTGAACATTAAATAAGCACCTGACTCAAGAGCCTATTATAGGGATCGGAATCATATTACCCTATGATATTTCCACACAAAACACAATGTCTGTAGCTATTAATTAATACTGCTCACACAGTCTGCATTGGTCTATGTGTCTCACTGTTTGGGGTTGGATTAAGACGCCAAAACTATTGAATTATTGATTGGAAGCCTCACCAGTAATGGAGGAGATTGAAACACTGACTGGGATGTGCAAGAGCAGAGAAATGACAGGATGCACCAACTGTCCCACCAAAGAGCAGACTCAGTGAGGTCTCCTGTAGAATACTGTAAGTGAAAAACTTACAGTGTATCGGCTACAAGGGAAGCCATTAGATAATTTCAATATACAGATTTAAGACTCAAAGCAGTTGTAATTGTACTGACATTTGATACATTAGATTACACTCCCAAAATCATCTAAAATTCAGTAAATGTATGGTCCCATTAAAAGACAGATCTTCGCTTTGTTAAAACCAATAATACAAATTCAATGAACGTTGTCTGTGTCCTGAAACGTGCTGTGTCCATTTGTTTGGAGCAGTGAGGCTGCATCTATCAGCATGTCCCGAGGTGTGCTATGGAGTGGAGGGCCTCCCCTCTCAGGGGCCCAGGAGACAATGAGACGGGGACACACAAGTGTTCTGCTGATTAGACATGGAGACGAGCCACACTCTCACTCTCCTCTCAACACGCTCTTAAGACACACATCCTCACACAGCCAGTCGGGAGCCAGCCAGACTGCTGCTGCTGCCCCTCTGACTTCTGCCCTGTCCCAAACAAAGAATCTCAGCTCTATGTATTACAAGAGACACATAGAACAGTGGGTTTTGATTGGATGGCCTTTTTACTGAATGGCTTATTTAGTCCCATATGAATCTAAATAACTTGCACATAGAATGGCTGTGAGTCATAGAGCATGCCTATCCTTCATATCAACTGCTGTCTTACTTTCTATATTTACCCAGTTACAACCCTTGAGACAAACATTACTCTCATTTCCCGCACTGGCCTTTTATCAAATTAGGACATGTTCAACAATCAAACAGAGCACTTATAATGACAGTAAATGCATTTTCTGCATGCCGCCTGTGATTGACTCTTCTGTACTGGGGCAGTTTGCAGAAGTGTATGTGTGTATATTATGTGTGTGTATGTGGTGCTTGTCTCTCAGAGGGCTGCTTTTGTTATGTTGGAGATGCTCAGAGAGCAGGACGCACACACACCACCAAAGACAACAGCCACCAGGAGCAACAGCAGATGAAAAAGACACTTCAAACACATCACGTGGAGAGAAAGTGGTAAAGAAACCTGCAGAAAACTCCCTCCAGTAGCACTCAGACCAGCAATTAGGACACTGTATCGTTGCCTGTTATCGCACAGGCACCGAGCGGGCCTGGCTGGCTAACCACAGCACTAGTGTGGGCTGCAGTCAGCCGTTACAGCGTTCACAGCCTACTGTTAACACTGCATTTAATTTGACTGTAGGATAAAAAGTGGGTGTTCACTCAGATCTGACCCCTGCTATGACCAGGGAGGTTCTACTGTGCTGATTGCAGACAGATAAACACTTGGTATTCACTGCTCATTCTGTTCAACAGCTAAGTAGAACAAAACAAAACAGAGGTCAGAACAAAACAAAAGTCTAATTGTTTCACAGTTTCCTGTTTAGGTGCCCTGGGGCATGCTGCAGTTATGCACTGCCTGCTTTATATTTGTTATTAATTCATTTCCATTTGCAGCTGGTTTGCAGATTAGGACGATAGCATAATGTATAGCTCCCAGCCTTGGTAGAAGACATAACAAGGAGGTATGTGTTGAGATCTGTGGGCATTGGTGACTCTGGCAGGCTTGTATTGTTTCCAGTGAAAAAACATTTGGTGTTTGCAGATGCACTGACTTGTGTATGCATTTTTGTGCAGGTTGGTTTACGTATGTATTATGATTGTGGTCTGAGGAAACAGCGTGTAAGAATTTGACAGAAACAACCAAAAGAGAGAGTAACTGCAGCCCACTTGGCCCAGTGCTCTGTAGTTACAAACTGGTAAGATCCAATCATCTGTGTGTTACTATAATAGAGGTCTTGCTTTTCAATCATCAAATGTTTGTACACACATCTTAAATTACAAAAGACTTTGGGAAACACAGACCTAACTCATCTCATATTGATTGTATTCACACTGTCTGAAGTTTACAAAATGTCATTTTCAAATATCATGCAATGACAAAAACGCAGACCAATCACCCTGTATTTGTATGGGGATGCTCAAGTGTCCTTTTAATGTGGCTAAATCCAGGGAGGTCCAGGATCATTCGCTCCAGAATTAAACACTTTTTCAACATGGTGCTCAGGGAACATTTATAACCATTTATATATCTGTCAGCTGCACTCAAATGCTCTTGAACTGGTGACAGACGCCTGTGGTCAAGGAAAAGTTTAGATGGGATGGAAAATAGCTGCTGCTTTTCAGTGTACTCATCAATCACCTGTGTACACCCAATACTGCGCTCATATAAGCTGTTAGGAGTTTTACATACAGTCATAAATCTGTGGATGCCCAAATATCTATACATCTCACTGATTTTAGAAAACATACATTCCATGATAGATGTGCTCCATGCAATTTAGTTACAATTTTCACTGGTTAGTCGCACACAAACACATAACTGTATGAGCAATGTTCTGGATTTTGATCTGACAAAAACAAAGCTCTTCATTTATTATATAGAATGGCACACAAGGAGCTCCTAATGACGCAAATGCAATTAACAAGATCTAAGATTGATGTTTTGTGCTTAAAACATGCAAAGTGGACTGGGGAATGCTTTGGGCACATTTCAAACATGAACCATTCTTAAATATTAAATCTGACGAGACATGAAATGTATTAAAGATGCACAAAATGCCTGTTTTCCAGTCCCCAAAAGCTCATTAAATTTTAACATAAGCAGATACTGTAACAAGAATTTGTCCCAGCCTAAGTGCAATCATTTATCATACGTAATTTTGACTTTGTGCAAACAGATCATCCTTTTATCAACTGTGAAATGTGATTCAAAAAGTTTAAGCAAGTTTTGCCTCTTTGAAGAAGTGTATTATGGGAGGAAAGGGTCAACCACTTAAAAAGTAATGGAATTTTAAAGCAGGAAAGTGCCTGTCATCCTAAACGTCTTATTCTGATGTTTTTATTGATCTCGCCACTTATGTCCTCTCATTGATACAACAGTATTGACAGCCGCATTGCTATGGTAATTTACTCCTTTT
Source organism: Paratrypauchen microcephalus (assembly GCA_036785185.1). NCBI lineage: Eukaryota > Metazoa > Chordata > Actinopteri > Gobiiformes > Gobiidae > Paratrypauchen > Paratrypauchen microcephalus. Next base: position 626,442 of record JAVJIX010000054.1, on the reverse strand, counting down.
AGGCAAGTACTATACACGGGAGTTGCTATTCCTGGGTTATATTCACGAGCACGCCACACATACACACAAACCTTATTACAGGCTAATAAGATGATAGGTAATGTATAATTGTAGGAGGGCCGCGACAAGTTCAACTGGGATCTGCAGGTTAAGTGGGCCATCGGCGTGCATGCTTGTGCCACTGTATGTGTGTGTGTGTGTGTGTGTGTGTTGGAGTGTTTCATTGCAGGATAATGTAAATTGATGTCACTAGCTGGGAGAAGGGCAGACAAAATGCTCAGAGCTGACTGCACTGCATTATGGGGGCCAAAGGAGGTAGCGGCGGAGGCAGGACCCCACTGTGGAGCGAGTATTGGATTGGCTCAACAAGCTGCCAACGTTTAATTAAATAGGCCTGCTCTCTGCAGCGGGTGGTATGAGCGAAGGACACTATCTCATTCTCAAATGGGATGTAAAAATAGAGCTCACAAGTTGGCCCATGGTCACGCTCCTTCCTCTCCACACTGCCATGTTGTTTAGAGTTTCCCATTGGCTCAGATCATCCTAGTAGGTCATTATGTCACTGGTCTATACAAAAACCAATACAAAAATATACCTTTACTTCCTTTACTTCCACATGTTAGCATTAGCAGCACTTTGGTATGGTCTAAAATAGGAGCAGTGGCACTATTGGTAACTGTGGTGTAGGGCTGCAACAAACTTATTTTAGAAGTTGACTAGTCAGCAGTTTATTTTATTTTATTTTTTTAACAGTAGACTAGTCAAACAATGACTCACTTTTAAAATATATTTTTAACAAATTAAAGTTTGAAGTATAGAGACTATAGGGTTTGAGATATAGAATATAATTATGATTTTTTTTTCTTTTGTTGACATTTATTCAATAATACCACTGTCTTTGTTATAAAAGGTATTTTTACAGTTCAGATAACAGTTATGATTATAAAAATATGATTACGATTATTTTAGATTCAAGATTCAAGATTGTTTATTTGTCATATGCAGGATTAACACAAGGTCAACAATGCAATGAAATACTTAGGATCAGAAGAACCTGTTGACTCGCTAAGATAGATGAGAAGTACTAATAGCATGCAATAAAAATACAGGGGAAAAAGTAAACAATATAATAAAAAATATGTAATAAAATATAATAAAATACAAAGGTACAGGTAGGATTAAATAAGGTGTAAGCAGAGTACAGTATTTCACAGGTATTTTAATAGTCATGATTGTTATGATTAATCATTGGAATCTCTTATACACACATGTATACATTTATAGGTATTATAAACTAAATCCTAAAACACAACTTATTTTTTATTTTAATTTTACAATGATCTATTTACTTCCTTATGTATTTAGCCATGAGGAGCAGTGGAGTGAACTGAAGCCCAAAGTCAGGAGTATCAGTGGATAAGAGCAGTGGTATGTGTAAAGCAGATAGAAGAAGTATGTTGGAGAAGCTCATGGACGGAGGTGCCAAAGACATGAGAGCGCTAAAGAGGAACACTTTGTTAGACTCCAGCGCTTTGAGAGGCTGCCTGTTATCTCCCTGATGACAGGAGACATACATTTAACGCGGCATGCACTTCAGCTATGACCATCTTAACAAATGCCTACTGACAAAATTAAGTACAGTTTGTGGTGATGGTGGCGTTGCGATTTCTATGTAACTATGTGTCTTAAGTATGAAGTATCTTAAGTCATAATATATTAATAGACAGAAAAACACAAGACACAAAATAAAAAAATAATAATGGCCACCAAAATTTTCAATTAGATTTTAATTTGCCTTACTAAACGAATAATAAAATTGGCTTTCAACACTAACTGCCTGAACATGAACAAGAAAGACCAATCAGTGTAAATCGAGAAAAAAACAACATAAAAATATTGCATCCTCCAAAATCCGAACTCGGCTCCAAACCGCATGCTTTTAGTTTTTTTTCCACTGACAACTTAAAATAATGTGCAAGTATATACTGTATTTTGTTCTTTCCTGAAACGATTCTTGCATACCAGATTTAGTTGTTGCCAAAATATAAAATGAGCTACAGTACTGCAGATAAACTCCACTGTTTTGTAGAGTTTGGATTATTCAGTATCCAAATCTCTGTATCTCTGTGTTTGTGGTGTGGTAATAACAAACACAACCTATTTTAGACTCATTACATGTTATGTGCACAGTGCAAAACATCTGATGATAAATACACTGATTCTGTATTTTGTTAGTACATCATTTTCGCTTTATTTTTTCCCTCACAGTACAATTTGTAATGTGAATGCTCTGCAAACATCAACACTTGCTCATGTTAGTCAGATTTGTTTATTCTGTGAAAGCCTCTCTTTGTGAGTGGGCTGGATAATTATAGTACCACTGCTTCTTGGAGAGTGCCTCTTAGTCACTTGTGATGGAGCAAATGTAATGTATCTTTATAATATTTCCTTTGGGTGATATTTACAATCCCAACTCTCATATCATAGTTATTTTCTCTAAATACTATTATAAATAATTTGAGCAAACAGCACCGAGCTTAAGTAACTGAACTTCTCATAGCGCTCGCTCAGTCGGCCATGAGCTGAAAATGTAAAATGAAAACAGTAAAGCCAGAAGGGACTTTGAGTCATGTAGTGTTCAGGGTAGTGTGGTCTAAGGGGGCACAGTGGAGATGTGAGCACTGTAAAAACACATCCCTCTGGCACCATTATATAAGCATACATACGGGACAGTAAAAATGGAAGACGACACTTTAAATGACATTATTATAAAATGCAATACTCCTGGAATGATCCCTTATTAAATTAGGCCCTATGATCCAAGATGAATTTCCCGCTTCCCTAATCCATCAAGAGGGGAATATTAAAAGATAGGCCTCAACTGGCATTAGAAGCTCACTCCGTCTTGACTTTCATTATTCTGCATTAGGGCGCTGCTGGGGGAGAGCCTCTTAATGAGAATTACAATGATTCACTGGCCTCGGCCCTACTTCTGACAAGTCAAATATTAACTCCTCAGTCACAGCTGTCGGAATTAAAATACTTTGTAGCCACGGACGCGCTAAATTAAATTGGCCTTTTATGTTCCTTACATGGCTGACCCCCGTGGGGCTCCAGTGCCACAGTCACCAGCACCACTCCACAGAGCTGCCAGTGACAGTGCAAGAGGGAGACCCAAGATTCCCGGCCAACATGCAGCAAAACAAGCCACGCTGCCCCCTGTGTGTCAGTGTGTCATCTTCTACAGCCTTTTCCCTCATTCTGGGACTACAGGCTGTTTCTTTATGTGGATTATTTGATAGTCAGAGTCAGCCACGCAAGTTATCAGTCAATGTTTTTTCCTGTTTTTTCCCTTTATTAGCAGAGGCCATAGATTCATATCAGGGATCTTCACCTTTTGCTTGCCACTCATGCAGAATGGTCAAATACATTAACATAGCATACCGACCCTTTCAATGAGCATACTGATTCCTTCTAATATTATTACTCTATGGTATGCAGAAAATATAAAATTCATATTGACCCTTAAAAGTTTGATTTTGGTTAATTTGCACTCACTTAAGTGGAGGGCCAGGGCAGATGGACTCATGCTCCACAGTGAACAGTGTTGACTTGTTGGTTGTATCCTGTCTTTCTCTCTCACTCTCTCTCGCTCTCTAGCGCCCCTCTCTCTGGCCCTAAGGTCACGAGCGCTGATGGTGCAGGCCGCTTTGCTTTTTGCCTGCCTCTTCCCCCAAGCAGCGTTTCAGCTCGTTGCCAGCGCGGATCTGAATGCGGCTTCTTCATTTGAGCTCCCTACAAACAAACAATCGATTTAACAGAGACAGAGGGAGAGAGAGAAGAGGGAGTGAAAAAAAACACAACCGCCTCTGACCCTGCAGTCTGCAAATGTTACACATGAAATCACTGTTTAGTTTTTTTTTACACAACACACACACATGCCCCAGGACATGTCACCTCTCCCCTCTCAAAAGTCAACTGAATGAATAAAGAAATGGATGGAGCTGATAAAGAAAACAAAAAAACAGGCAAATGGAAGAGAGTGTAGGATTAATTCAGTGGGCAGATGGGTCCTGGTGTCAATTTGAGCTATTCTGATCCGTGAATTGAAACTAGAGCTTCAAGCAAGCCCCAAACCAGTGGCCTTTGACCTCTATGACAGACACAATACTGATAGTCTATGTTCACTTTTCTGCACACTTTGTTTTAGATAACATCACACTGGCTTTTTCTGCTCGGGGTCTACTTAAAAACTCAACCCTTTAGGTCAAACAGTTAGCATGCATAGCCATAACAGACAGTTGCTCATACTGATGTTGCTATAAGGCTATGCAACACTTATATAACCTACACAAGTTTATCCTGGAAATGAAAAGTCTGTATGTTACCTTGGATTAGAATTAAGGTTATTAATTACTGCCCAGAAACTAATTATGTCTAGTTAAAAGCATGTTTTGTACCAGTTGGGGAACCCTTGTGGAAATCTTGTTTTAAGTTCATAAAATTAAGCCCCCTTTAGACATTAAGACTGAATACACTGGTCTACTGGTCTACAAGCAAAAACCTTTCTAGGTTTAGGTCACTAATAAAGAAAAAGTAAGTCAGAAGTGCTGATTGGCTATAGTTTCCAAGATATAGTATTGGGTCAAAATAGGAAATTTATGCAAAATATGGCAAAAACGGTAGTTTATCAGAAGGTACAGTGTGTCTACAAGCAACCAGTTCTATCTGAAAGCCTGTCTGCACATTTCAATACATTCATTTTAATGTCTAGAGTTTTATCATAAAATATGTTTTGATTTCACATAAGAGAGATGCCTTGAAATTATGTGCATCTGATGTCTTAAGATATTTCTTGTTTATTTCTTGATGGATAAAGAAGTGCAAGTAAAATATTTTCAAAATATAAATATTATTTTTAAGCAAAAATGTTTAAACCTATTGTATAAACAGATGCAATTTTGATGTAAAACAATATAACTAAAGGTCCCATGGCATGAAATTTTCAATTTCTGAGGTTTTTGAACGTTAATGTGACCTCCCCTACCCTGTTTAGGGCCCCCCCCATGGCTAAAAGTAGCGAAATGTGTAAACTGAGCATTTGCGATTCTTTTCTGCGTTTGAAAAAAAGACAGCCCAAACAGGCGATTCTGAACAAGGGAACTTTCTGACGTCACACTTGCTGAAAGGTTTCCACCCCCCATCTCGATGTCTACTCACCGTCTCTGGAAATCACACCCAGAGAGTTTGGACCGCGAAGGAGCTATGAAATGCGAGATGCGGGTTTTTATTTGCCTGGAGACACGTGAGAGTGTTTCCAGGCTCGGATGTCCTTTATCCGAGCCTCCGAACCTCTGAAACAGCAGTGGTTTAATAATTTATTTTCTGTGGAAATGTGTTGTTTTTTTTAATGGAACACATCTCATATCTTCCTCCGCGCTTAAAACACGGAAGTGGGTGACAGCGCACAGCTAATCCAGGAAACAGCGGCGTATTTGGCCACACCCCCAGCTGCACTGGCCTGTCTCTGTCCTCCACATTTGCATTCAAGCAAAATGCCCAAAATAAAGTGTTTCAGAGACATATTTATGACTCTGACTGTCTTCATGAGGCTATCTCATGCACTGAGGCTTGATTTTGAAGAAAAATTAATTTACAGTATTAGGGAACCATTAAGGAGCCATATAAAAGCATCAAGAAGTACCATGTTATGGGATCTTTAAATATCTGGAATACATTAGCTAACCAGCACAGTTATCAATTGATTTTCAGTTCATCTTATCAATATAAATGAGATTTAGCCACTTTTATCTCAAAAGCAGATCGAGTCCAAAAATTTGTCTTATCTGTTAACTGATGAGCCTGGTGCAAATGTAAAATGATCTTACCTAAAATTATCTTACATAAATGTAAAGGTGCTCTACATAGCTTTTTGGTTGGTTCATCAACTGCTTGTTTCTATGGATATGTCATTGCTCTGTCTGGAATGTTCAACAGTGTGACATTAAACAGGTTCTACCTTTATCTACATTCTACCTTCTACATTTATTTAATTACAGGGGATTTTATAGCTCAAAAATACTTAGAAAAACTGACTGTGACTAGGGTTGCCTCTGGTTTGGTCTCTCTGAAGATAGAAAGGTTTAATATCATACTGTGAAACTTTCTAGACAGAGCAATAACATCTCCATGGAGAAAAGCATTTGACAGGTCTTCACCGGGAAAGTTACACAATTCACCTTTAATATAAAAATGCACTTGCCATAGTATTACTTGGTATTGGATTAAAAATGACTGGTATTGCCGATTTCTACTAGAAACTCTGATCCAGCAACCACAACACTTCCACTTCACACTGGAACCTACAAAACAAAAGCAGATTGGCTGCTATGTTGCCAGTGCATAATAAGGTCCATTATGATGCTGAAGAGGCGTCTAAGTGAACACTCAGCAGTGAACCATCCGTCACTCTTTTAGTGTTAAATAAGCCATGTGAAGGACTGTTATCCTTTCTGGACTAAGCTTCCATTAATCAGTCCACTTCACCTGTCAATACAAGCACTCGCTTCCAATCAAACAACCATTACTGCACACAGCATTCCAATAAAGATCTTTGTTTCTTATTGAGTTAATCAGCTGTTTGTACACACACGGCTGCCTGCCATTGGAGTGTATATTGCTGTGCTCGTGCATTCGGGCCTGACACTCTGTGACTTTGAATGTGGAGGAGGCGTGGGCTGGAGCAATATATCCACAACTCTATGCAATTACAGCAGTGTAGAGACGTGATTGTTAGAGAGTGCCCTTTAAAACGTGCACCACTGATCTATGCAAATTGGAAGTAATTGCAAGTGCGTGGATTATTATAAATGCTAACACTTGTTGAGTGATATTGGATTGGAGAGATATGATGGACTAACAGCGATCAAGCAAAACATGACCAACTGCCAACTCCATATTATTAGTGGTCAATACAGTACAGTAAGGTTACAACAGTGAAGCAAATACATCTCTCCTGCCAAGTTTCAATCAGAATCTGCGACTTATTTTGCAGCATCCTGAGCTGTTGGCATACTAGGGATGTCATGATATCAGTTTCTAGTTTTGTTGTTTGTTATGTTTTTTGTTTGAGTACATTAACACCACAAACAGTGAAATCCTTCATTCGCTATCATTCACATTGTCTAACAGATGACCCTTCCTCTAGTTTGTAAACCACTTTATGAAATCAAACAAGGGCCTACATTACACAAAAATGACTCTTGTGAACATGTTAGAATGTTGTTATCTTATCAAAAACATACCTGGAGTTGTGTATTTGTTTCATTCACCCTTTATTAGTCTCAAAAAGAGCTCAAATTGCCTTGTTCTACCTTGTGATGTCATATAGTGTTAGTTTTCAAGTTAATAGCTCCTTTTACCTTTAGTTCAGTAGAGAATGGCATTTCCAAGGTTGAAATTATCCAAATGATTCAGTTGTAGATTAGTGGAGCACTTCTTGTATTACGACATGACATCACAAGGTGCAACACAGTGTTTTCTGTTTGAGAGAAGAACTCTACATAATAGATCAGAAAATAGCGTAATATGGGCCCTTTAAATGAATGCAGCATAAAGAGTCTGTTAAAAAGCTATTTTTATTTATTTTTATGTAATTTAGCTATGCATTATCAGTATTCAGTTAACCCACATATCCACGTTAGACCACTGTAAATAGGTCCAAACTATTGCAAAATAGAAACATAACAACAAAAATACTTTGGAGGTAATCTTGTAACATTCTCAAATCTCTTGTTCAGTCCTTACACTTAATATACTTCACCCGTAAAATAAATAATCTGTGTTTTTCACTTGAAGTTACAGGTTCCGGATTGGTGAGTGTTATCCTCATATATGGCTCAGAGCAGGTGGGAGGACCCAAAGATCTCACTGCTTCTTTTTAAATGACAAACTCCATCTTCTTGCATTGATCACTTCTTCTTCTGTCTTCAGTAGACATCTCCAGACCTCCCTTCTTCCTTTCATCTCAAAGCCCCAGCTCCTCCAACCTGCCCAGCCGCTTCCTATTGATCCTCTCTAGTGATTGGTTGAGCAGTAATTTGAGATGGACATTGACGGATGAGTGCAAACTGTTTTTCTTTGCCTTCTCTTCCTCCTCTCTCAGGGGTGATGAAGTCATAATGCAAGTGACACAGCCAGACGGGAACCAGGGCAATGGAGTGGCTGGCCTGTGTAACCTTTTTGAGCCACTGAAAGATGTTGTATCCTGGTCACTCGCACATGATGGGCCCTCTTGGGTGCTCTGTGGTAGGAGTGTACATGAACACTGCAAAAAACCCTTTGGGCAAAATTTAAGAAATAAACACTTAAATCTAAAATAATGACTTAAATCAGAAAATGACTTAAAAGTAGTGAAATGATCTGTCCATGCAGCTAATGCAAGATAATTTTACTTGACAAGTTATCTTAAAATAAACTACCTCGACTAGAATTATGCACTCTTTGATCTAGAAAGTAGATAATAAATCTGGAAACAAGATGAATAACTTGATATAAGTTGTAAAATCTTGGCCAGATCAGGGAAATTTGGAGTGAATGCTCTCATGCAGGTAGAGCTGTGACATATTAACAGTTTATAAAGCACGTAATACAATACAACTATTTCAAATAACCTCAAGAACAGACATGCAATAAAATAAGTCAAATTTTCTTATAATATACTGTACGAGACTGAATATTCAAGTTTTCTTAAAGGTGCACCATGCAATTTTTCTGCTTGTCTCCATGGAGATGTTGTTAGAGAATGTTGTTATACTTCTATCTTGTATCTTGTATCTATCTCTTATTTATTATTTATCTTTAACATATGAACAGAGATAGACATGAACAGTCATAGATTAGTTTAATGCCTTACTGTGGAACATTGCAGGAAACATAAACATTCTCTATGGACACAAGCAGGTGGCAGGCTCTCAACCATTAAAATTAAATAGTGCACCTTTAAGTAATATGTAATTCCTCTTGTTGATCAGACCAAATTTGTTGACTGTAGTGATAATTGTCTGTGAACTGTTATTCTTGCTGCTATGATTACTGTGATTTTTAGACAAATATTTGATTTAAATTAGTTTTTTATGTGTATAGCACATAGTGGCTAAAGAGCAGACATTTTGATTAATATTTTCCATTTGTTTAGCAGGATGTGACCTAAAATTAGACGGGCTACCTATTACCCCAGACAGGACAACAGTGACTTTGGTTTCCCCAGCAGGCCAATCCCATGCACACACAGCTCTTCCAGGGGAGAGGGGAGAGCGAGGAGAAAGAGAGGGCTTGGTTGCGGGAGTAATTTCAGCGGATTGTGAGCGGACAGTAGCTCCGCTGGGAGAGCTGGCAATCATGGGGGAAACAATGTTTACATCGATCAGCTGTCAGGAAGATTTATGGCCTCATTTTGCTGTAATGGAGAATTAGTGGGGAGATTATCAGCGACTCAACACCACCGCTTGTTACCCGTGTCCAGGCCGGGCAATTTGTCTCTCCCCGGGAGCAGCCAAAACACTTGTGACAGCACCAGCACTTGCCCTAATTCAATCAAGAGAAAATGTTGGAATTAATTTGTTACAAGAAAATTTAAATATGTTCCAGTTGCTCTGCGGCCTATAGCCACTTGGAAAGAGAGCGAGAGGTAGCAGAGAGAAGGCGTCTGATTTATTGTGCCGGGCAAGATATTGATCCACTTCGATCGTGGCCTGTGCGCCGAGGGTTTAATGTGTAATAATTTCCAATTTGCAGCTCCTTCTCAAGATCATGGCTGTAAGGAGACCAGAGGAGGAGGCTGCGCTGCGGCCCCTCTGATTAAGGAGCCTGTTGCTAAGGCTTTGTCAAAAGCTCTGTTTGAATGGAAATGTGAGGTTATCTGTGGCAGCATCTCCCATGTGCCTAACACACGCTTGATTTGTCTGTCATGTAGACGGGCACAGCAAAGGGACAGCCAAGTAATAACATACAAGTCACAAATACTCAATCCTGCTGTCTCTGTTTAGAGGAGGACAAAACAGAGTCAGTAGTTAAGGAAAGGAACAGTCTCTGTCAATGAGATGTGGCCTGAACATATGAAGTTTGGATCTAATACTTGGGCAGTGTTGTCATATTCAAATGAACACTGAAGTCAACTATGAAATGAAGTGCATTTTTTAACCTAGTTTAGTGTAACTCTGTAAGCCTGCATTAGGCCTATGTGTTGGGTGCTGGATGAGGTCTGGCTTGAGGGTGACATGTGGCTCTTATATGTGGTGGGACCCTGGCTGTGATTTCTCAGACGCTTGAGGTTAGGGTCATCTGTTAAATGAGTGTTTTGTGGCTATTGTTCATCCCTTAGGCTTAGGTGCTGTGTGTCAGCGGGATACATGATCACCCTTAAATGCCCCCTTCCTCAGCCACAGCCCACCCCAGTCTCCCTGTACCGGGAGCACCCTAAGGACTGCTGTCAGCACACTGACCTATTGATCAAGCTGTCTGTAGCGCCGCTAAGAGTCCTCAGTGTGAGCAGGCTAAGGTTAACAGAACACAGGGAGATAGCCAGATAACCATCATATATCAGCAGACAGATGACACGGGCCAGACTGCTCACTGTTCAACACTGGGTTTTATTTCACCACGCTTTAGACTGCTTTATCCATTTTTCCTCCCACAATAGGTCAGCTATTTTGGTGCAAATGTTTTTGAAAGGTTTTGAGACTTTAACAATTATGCATATTCAGGCCACCTGCTTTCTTATATATGTTTTATATACATAGACATGTTGTGTCTGAATGCAGATATATGGTCCCTGGGGTTTCCTCTGTATAGCAGGATTTCACTTTTGAGTATGCTATTAACACAAGCTCTGTTAGTAAGCTCCTGGCAAAGCAGAGCAAAAATGCAGGCTCAAAGCATACACACACACTTGTACACACATATGAACGCAGATATGTTTCTGAACTCTACCTTTGGGGGCTCCCTGCTGAAGCCAACAGCCTGTTAAGAGTGAAGCAACAAATAAACGCCTCACTTCCCTCTTCCTCTGTCTCATCGCTTCTCCCTGTGTGTGTGTGTGTGTGTGTGTGTGTTTGTGTGTAGCTTACAGGCCATACCAGACAAGAGATAAATAAATAAAGAGCTGAAGCAGGCGCGGCGACCTCTGCAGGCCACACTCTCCTCTTGTTTATTAACATCTCAAGGCTTTCTTCTATCCCACTCTGATTTCACTTTTCTCTTTGCATCCAAAAATAGCCTACAAGACACTGTCTGTTCCCGACTCTTGACGTTTGTGTGGAACACTTTTTACAAATTAGCTAACAGGCTTGCCCTTAAAAAAAACCTACACACATTAGCATGAGGTAATTAATGCCTAATTAATTTCCTCTGCCACGCATGCATTTGGGCTGCCTTCCATGGCTGCCACAGGAGACTGAGATGAGGGCGATCATTTCCAGGATTCCCATAAATAAATGAATAAACATCAAGCTGGGGCCAGAGAGAAGCTGGTCCTGCCGAGTGGCCAGGTGTGCAAGGTTAAAGACTAACTATGTGGGTGTACTCACTCCTCACGTCCACATCCAACAGTAGCAGGTGCAAATACAGATGATCTGTGGAGCTCAGTCAGGGCTGCAGGCACACTCTGTGGACAAGACATGACTGTAAGACCACTGCACAAGCATAGGGAATATTCAGCATACAGAAATACAAAACCACATCTTCTCATTATTTATTCTACCTGTACGTCCTGCGACATCCAAATCCCTGCAAACTGTTAAGTGGAGTGTGCACTGGATGATGGCGATGCCCTCTCTCTCGCCTAATTTGTAGTAATTGGTTGCTCATTAGGTGAAGCAGGTCAGTGTCACGGGGAGCAGGCTGACGGGCCGCGGGGTTAATGACAGAGAAGAGACACAGACAGACAGATTAAAAACTCCATGTAGCTCCTCTGCCCACTCAGCTCCTCTGCCCACTCAGCGCCAGCCACAGGCCCAGCTGGATTACATATGCAGGCCTGTCCCATAGCCTCATGACAGGGAACTGAAGGACAGTGGTATTACAATGACAATAAGACAGAATTTTAAGAAATGTCTAGTTTTTAACACAAATTGTATATGCACCTTAACATAGGATGTATTAGATATGCAACAGACAAAACTTGTCAGCTAAATCGTTAATCTTTTGTGAATCACGTTTTACTTTTGGCAAAATTTATATCAGATGCCCGTATATCAGTATAGTAATAACATAACAGTATAATTAGTTATAGTGGAAGAGCTTTCAAGCCAATGCATTAGGCTTTTTAGGCCTAGGCCTATGCATTGGCTAATTAGGTCAAACAGTCATGTGGCTTACACCATGAAACTCTGTGCTGCTGCTGTTTTAGGTTTCATGACTGGTATCACCCATTAGTGATAGTGCTGGGCCACAGGAAGACTGATGTCACAGGGTGCTCGGACTGCCTTGTGGGCGCGTAGTCATTTTTCCAGTATGTGAGACACAGAGAGTGGGTTTGGGCTACTATTTTTTGCCCTGGAATAAACCACAGGATGCATTAAGTGGGCTCTATTAGGAAAAGGCTTGTGTTAACCTGATAGTGTGATGACAGTGAGATGTACAGACCTGAGAATGCACTTGTGGCCTAAAAAGGAGCAGGCACTTCCAGCTTAAATAGAGTCCTATCAGTCTCCTGGAGAGATGGAGATGGGTGTGTGTGTGCATGTGTTGTGGGGAGGTATAAGTGTTCTTCACATTCCCAACATGCACGTCTCCATAACATAAATCAATGTAGGACATATTTAGACATGATGAGTTTAGTGTTAAGATTAGAGCGAGTCTGGAGGAATAACTGTAAACTGATGATGCACGTATGTGCCAGGCCTTGTGGACAAAGATGTCTGTAATAGATCACTTTAAGAGTACAAGTCTGTAACTTTAGATTGATGTCCACATCAACAAACCTGAGCTTGTAAGAGCTCTCATGGTTATGTAAATCTAACCCAAGAATCTGTTTCATTTATCCTCTTTATATAGGCCTTTTCCCATCACAGTCTGGAATGGATTACAGTCTCTAATTTAGATTGTGTTTCATCAATTTTCTTTTGCAAAGATGCAAAGCATTGTGGGTAATTATCTGCTGCCAGTTTTCCAGACACAATCGGTTCGTTGTGACAGGTGAGTTATTAAATTGTCCCCCTGGACCTGATAAACATATTAATTTATTTCAAGATAGATAATTTCATCAATGCAGCAGTCATTCCATATACAGGGCAAATGTTGGCCTCTCCTTTTTAATTATACAAATATCACAATCGTCAAAATGACAATCAGATTTTAACGCATTTCACCTCAGTGAAGTTTTGATTAAAAGGCAGCCTAGTGGGCTTGCTTCCACACTACTAGAATTATTATGGGGTGTGTTACCATTTGTTTTGTTTAAATGAAATAAGTGGTAAGAAAATTAGAAACTTTCTGGCCCCTAGCATAGTCATTTAGAGGGTTTACAGGGAAACTTTTTAGTATAGCTGTAATCAACAAAGTGAAATACATTCTTAATGAAAAGGGTCTTTATGTATTATACTTGTCGCTCATACTTCCATATGTGATGTGTTGTATTGAGAGTTGGGGTGACAATTACCCAACTTTACTTCTTCCCCTTTTCAAATTGCAAAAACATGCGGTGAGAATAATGCATAAGGTTGGGTACCTGAACCATACAAACAACTTGTTTTTCAAGTCAAAATTTTTTGAAAGTTTTGATTTAGTCAAATTCGACACTGTTTTGCTTATACTACCATTCAATATCCAAAAACTGTTCAGTACGCAAGAAGTACACTATGAATTAAGGAGAAGGGGTACATTTAAAGCAAAGAAGGTAACACAGCTTCAAAAGAAATATAAAGAGTTTTTGCTTTCATGGTATAAGGGTGAGTGACAACACAGTGATAAAAAAAAAATGATATTAAATATGCAGTCATTATTTTGCTATATGTAAATATTTGTAAAGTTTTGTGATCAATGTACATAAGCAACCACATAATTTTGAAACTGTAACGAATAGGGGTGGGTTAATACAGTTTTTAATACATTTTTCTTCTTCCCACTCCTTTTCGAGAAATGTACTTTTCTATTGTTTACAGCGTATATATAATTGTTTCTTTCTTGGCACAAACTTGAAATAAATACAAATCAATCAAAAAAAAGTGGTGTTTATATTGTTGAGTTTAGGGTAGAAAAAATATTAAATTTGATTATATTTGTTTATTACATAGTTATTATATTTGTATTTTTGGTATATGTTTTTTTTTTTTTTAAATGCACACAGCATGTCATGGATGATACATTAATTGTGTCATTATTTCAAAATAATACTATCATAATATCATAATTAACAAAATGAAATAAAAATCAGTGCATGCCGTTTGCATTGTTACCCTTGTCTAACTCTCACAGATGGTCTGTATCACTTCACATTATACAGTAGCAATTAGTGCTGACATCTACAGAACACATCCATGTGCCTCTCCCAAAGCCGCTGCTCTTTCTCAGTCTGACTAAAAACATAAAACTGCCACTCCAAAACTCTAATGTAAATATATTCACTGAAGTAAGCTACAATATTTGCGTTTATATGACCAGTGACTGACCAATGTCCTTCGTGTTTTCAGTGGGATGACGTTGCAGGACACAGCTGTGGACCCGGAGCAGCTTCTGTCCAAAAGACTCAAATATTGTTCCAGGAAGCATAAAGATATCAGGGACCAGCCTTTATGTTGATGTAGTTGGTCAGCTGTGTTAGTTTGACATACACCATTGTCAGAGGTGGGTAAGGAAGAGACAAAATGGTCCTTTTTTTTCCATATTGTAGGATTTATACAATGTTTTCTGCAGATCACTCTCCACTATCTGTTGGCCAGTGCTGATCCTTAATAATGAAAAATTAAGCCAAACCCTTGAAAATCGAGACAAAAAAAAGACAGACATTAAAGGTTCCTTATTTTTGGGTGAACTATACATTTTTTTAACATTCTATGCCAACAAGCCAACATTTCAGATTCATGTATTGGGTGTTACAGGGAACATAGTAACCATAGTCATTCCTATAAGTCTTTGGAAATCTTTGCTTGAAGTGACCTGAGTGGACCAGGTCTTGGCCCAGAGCAGCATGATTGACAGGTGAAGACCACCCTCATCTGTGGAGGCGGGTCCCAGAAGACTGATCACTATCACAGGACATGGAGCAGATGCGATGTGACCAGGGAGAAGAACACGGCGGATGGGACACCACAACACATAAACACTTCAAGTTACAGGTTAATGATTCTTTCCAGATTTGCAGGATTTTTGGAGATCATTATAATTTTTTTTTATATGAATGATTTAATTAAAATGGCGACAGAGAGAAGCCTGTTGCTTGGAACTCTTAAACATTTAGCTATGTATATAACTAGTGCATTAGGAATCTATATCTTTATGTAATATGAAAATAAATTGGCTCATAAAGGTTGTTGAAATAGTTTTGGTTGTAGATGTTTAAAGTTTAAACTAATAACTTGATAAGAAATCACCAAGTTTGAAATGAAAGCAGAACATAAGGTCTATGCTGATCATTAAGTATCAATTAATCACTTAATTACGTAAATGGCTGCGAGTGTGCGGTGAGGCAGACAGGATCTAAGACTCCAACATCAGTTAAAGCTGTCTAATGAACTGAGCTGAATTCATCATGAAACACAAAATAATTAGCGCGTGTGTCTTGGGGGAATAGTTCAAAGCAAACCTCAAAGTGGTTTGGTTTAGTGAAGCTTTCCCTTCAAACAGGAACATAAACACATCGCTTAAGACTACACAGGCAGGAAAGCTGTCTCCCAGGCCTTTCATTTACAGCAGTAAATAATGATTCATCACCAAAAAAGTTTAGTGTGTTATTTATTTGCATCATACGATAGTGACCTTTGTGACGGCACTCGCAGATTAAAGTGACACTGCCGCCAAACAAGCTCCGAATCAACAACTGAACAGAAAGCCCAGTCTGCCGGAGCTTTGGCGAGATAGGCAGAACAGTTTGTTGGTTTTCTAAAGCTCTGCTGGGACTCAGTGTGGCACTGTGGCAGCACAGTTAAGAGACTCAGAGATCACTGGTGGCTCCACTGCTGGGGACCACAACGTAATTAAAATGACACAAACAAAGTGAATCTAATTAGGAATCCCTCTGCTCTAGCTCGTTAGTGCTCAGTGCTGCTAAATTATTTCCCTCCATGGAAATAAATGAGGCCACTTGTCTTTGCAGATTTGGGGGTTGCACTGTGCTCAAAGATGGAGTACATGCTAAAAGTAATTATTGAAGTGTAGCAGGCGGAGCCAAAAGCATTGTTGTAAATATTGAGACCTGTATTGGTCATTGGAGACACTAGAGCGCACCTGACACCTGACTTCTGTGTTTCTGAGGCAAAGGACATGGGGAGGGTTTGAGATTGTGACTTTGAGCTTTATATTAAATGCACCTCCACTCAGAGCAATGCTGGCTCTGCAGTGGGCCATGGTGGCAACACTCAGACCCCCCACACACACAACTGCTGCACTGAGGTAAGTGAATCCAGTGGCTGATAGTTTGGAGGGAGCCAGGGGAGCCATTGAGAGCCCATTAGGAGGTTAAGTGGAGGAAGCGCTCCATTGTTCTGCTGTTTGATTCCTGCCCTGTGACCCACACTCTGTGGCCAGAGCCTGGGAAACCCTGTTAGTGATGATGAGGGGGATAAAGCTCCACACAGTAACATACGCCACACTGGAACAGTGCACAGCAATGACAGGTGGATGGCTCTCAGCGGACACTGTCTGTCTGTACGGGCAGCCAGGTTTCCGGACAGACCACTGGAGCAGAGCAAGAGGCCATCCTGAGGGCAAACCCCGAATCAGACTATACAAAGTGTGGTGTAATCACTCACACCGCCTACTCACTGTATTTGTATATCATTTAAACACTAAAAAGGACTCCAGCACATTTCTAACAGGGAATCTTTTTTAAAGACTATTTTGAATGTATATTGTATTTTGTATGATGTTTTTTTTTCCAAGGGTTCATGTTATGTTTTATGTAAAAAATTACATTTAGTTAAAATGTTGTGACAGGAGCTCATGAAACTTAACAAAATTACTGTAACTTAAATAAACCAAATGTAAAAAATATTAAAAAGTCGTATAAAAATGATAAATATTTTGTATATTATCCTAGGAGTTTGGGCAGTAGAAAGAACTATGACTGGCTTTTCAGGAAAAGCAGAACCTGTAGGAGAGCAGAGAAGGAGGTGAGGCAGGATATCTTGTTTGGCTGATAGTAATCTGACAGCTATTAGAGAGGGGAGAGTTAGAGCGCTGCGGCCCCCCTCGGGCGGGTGGGGTGATATATGCCCCTTCACACTGGCTCAAACCACACTGACACTGGGATGTGTGTGTGTCTGTTACTTCATTCTTCTACATTCAATTCTCTCTTAGCCTCAATGGCCCCTCTCATCTCAGCCCTTCTGAGTATGTCCGTCCATCCGCTCCCCCTCCCTGGTTGCTGCTGTGCCACTGTACATTTCAGTGTCTCATTGCCGAACAAGACTTGCCCTTAATTTGACAGTGTCACAGGGATCCATCTTCATTCTCTCACTCTTTTCATAATCCAATCCTCTTTCTCTAGCATGCAATTAGTGCCCCTCCTCTTCCCCCTGCTCTTGTCGCTCTGTCCCGGTCCCCGCGTGGCCTCCGAGCAGTGCGCCGCTGCCCCCGCCACGCGGCCTCAATGATTGCTACAGCTTTCCCTGTGCAATCCATTTAGAGCCCGGGCCCTGTAATGAATATGTACATTGAGAGGGACCTCGGCAGGGGGGAGGGTCACCAGCAATCAACCTTGAATTCAATTATGCCAGTGAAGGTTAATGACTGTGCTCAGTGGTCAGAGGCACGCGCCACATCGCACATTAAAGCAGCTTGTCAGAACTGACAAGCTGGGGGCAGGGATTCACTGGGCTGGAGGGAGAGAGGGAGGGAAAAGGTACTGAGGGAGGGGGGCAGAGAAAACAACCAGAGGAGCAGTGCAGATGAACACAGGGAACAGGGAGGAGCTCCATGATGTTCACTGGCAGATAGATGGACAGAAAAATAAAATGGTGTCAGTCAGAGGTGCTGGATTACATTGAGGTCTATGGAACAAATGATGACGGTAAAGTTTTCTGCCCCCTCCCCTTGTCAGCTCCAGGTGAAGCTGAGCGCGGCAGCTGTAATATGATTAGTCTACATAAAGACGTGTGTGCAGTGTAATTCACTGCTCACTAATGAGGCCGGGACAGAGCCATTCCTCTGGAGGCTCTGCACTACTGCCCTCACCCTTCCCGCACCCCTGCCCCGCCCAACAGGGTGATACTGACCAAGCACATCTTCACACATCTTTTACACAGAAAACTACTGTACAGTGAACTTTAATCTTATCAGTACCCTGTATTATGGGGCAGCACCTAGTCATGGGTCAAGAAATGTATTGGGGATAAATACAATTCAGCACAACTTTGTTACATTGTGGCAAACTGGGTTAACCTTTAAACGGCACAAGCATTTTGACTACTAAAATATGCCCATAGTGTCTGTATGTTTCATCATATTCACGACAAAATGCAGCATTTTAAAATAATAAAACAACAGGTTTCAAAAGGCCTGCATAGAAAGAGAACTTTTGGACTGAGTTCACAGCTTAGCTCTGACTGTCAGATTATATGTCAGACAAAGCCAGGATGCCCTCCAAAAGTTTGCATTCAATGTGATAATTTATGCAGATGTCAAGAACAACTCCTGCTTTAAAAACAAACAAGTAACTTTGAAGTATGAGTTCTGCACACGTACATTTTTCAAAGAAAGAGGAGAAAAATGCATTGAACTCAAAAAGTAATTTACTAAATATTTTGTCATAAAGTAGGTGGACTGGAAAGGTAGATGTGTAATTCTCGGAGAAAACAGTCATTTTTTTTATAATGACAAAAAATACTTTGTTGTGTGTGCATGCATTACCCTAGCCACCCAATATGTGAAACCCTCCTACGCTGACTCCGGTGGTATCCATCACAAGGGAATATCCAAAAACAAATTTAAGGATGGGAGGGAAAGTTTGCCACACCAGCATCCTCTTTTAAATAGTTTATGTTGTTCACCGATGAAGAAAATATCAAATTCCCGATGAAAATGTATGGAAATTAGATCAATGCTATTACCACCGCCACTTTTTAAAGCAATATATTCTACTCAGCGACAGTCTATGTGTGGATGATAAATAGAAGGTAGTCACAGAGACTAGGGCTGGTCTTTTTTCCAGTGCAGCGGACCTACGTATCAGTTATTGCATTTCCACCTAACAGGATCAACATGCATACTAAAAATGCAGCTTCCTTAGAAAACCCCCTTCCCAAACACCTCTGTCATTCTCAACCTCTCTCCCTCCTCAAGCTCTTTATTTGTCATCAAGAATCTAATAGCGTTTTTGCCACGCAGAGATGTCAGGTTATCATAAATAAGATGATATTTTTCTCTCTGGGTGAAGAGCCTATGCATGTGCTCCAGACAGTATAGCTCTATAATGTTGATTTATCAGCTTGTCAGAAGAGAGTATCTTTTAGAGGATAATGCATCCGTCTGTGTGTGAGTGTGTGGGATATGGAGATAGAGGGAGAGAGTGAGTGACAGCTCTTCATACACTGGTCCGCTCACACATTCTGCTGTCACTGCTGCCCCAGACGTCTCGTGCTCATTGGTTCAGTCACATCAGAGCAGTTGAAAATAAGAGTTATTGGTCGGTCTATGTTTTTTTAAATTCAATTAGGATTTCTTTATTTTGGGGAAATTTTGTTCAATAGTTCTAATAGTTTTGGTTTGGCCATTTTATTTAATTGCTTACATAAAGGAAATTCATTATCTCTGTTTGACCCATCCTTCAATGCTGCTGAAGCAACCTGTTAGGAGCAGTTGGCAGCAGCTGTACAGGGGAACCAAGATGTCCAGATCTTGGCTGGAGAATTGTGCATACTCTGCACGTTTTAGGTTGCAAACTCTGTCCATTTAAATATGTTATACACATTTGTGTATTCTACTGAATTGATCAACACAAGATAATTAAATGACTACTTATTTTAATAGAGGGGCAATTCTAAAATCCTGAATAATAAACTATACACATGAGCCTACCCACTTTACATTCAATTTAGAGACAATGCAATTGTGAATATTCTGGGTATTTGGTTAGATTCCAGGACAGATAAGAGCAGAATGTTTCTCATTCTGTGCGCTGGGCCCACCGTGCACAGGTCTGCACAATGAAGTCCTCACATGAATGTAGGGAAGTGTGATAATTACAGCTATTCTGAGAAAGAGGGAATTATTGTTCTGAGGGAGGGAGGGGAAATCCATGTTTCCTATGTGGAGCTAAATATTTACCCTCATCTATGTCCAGCTGACTCATGCTCAGATGACAGCTCGCCACAGCCCGGAAAAGTCCCTCACTCAGCCCTTTCTGCACAAGTGTCCAGAGCAGGGCCTGAAACAGCAGCTATTACACAGCTCAGACACACGCGCACATGCACACGCACGCACACACACACACATTATCTGTTATCTGTTGCAGAGACACGCACACACAGCTTCCTGATCTGATTAGTGGACTGTGGTGCCCTGTTAGCCTGATGATAGCACATTTCCCATTTTCCCATAAGGCCGCTGTCCTACCCCTTGCCCGCACAGGACATTTACTGCAGCAAGTGACAAAAGACTTCAGGAAGTGCGGTAGTGTGTGTGCTATGTGTGCTATGAACTTCTACTTTCAACCTGACAAGTACATTAAGACCATCATTTGGAATTTGCTCTCTAAAATTTGGGAAAAAAAAGAAAGAAAAAAAAAGAGAATAGTTTTCATATAATGAGCAAAATTGTCTTACTTCCGTCTTACGTCCCCCTAAAGAAAACTTTATACATTATATTCATTGTCTATTACATAGCTTCCACCTAACCTTTTAACTTAGACAATCTTAGGAACAGGTGGTCAGATATTTCCTGCACAACATAAAGCCACATTATAGATTTGTATTGTAATATTAGTAGGAGGATATGGTCTTAAACAATGGAACAAGGGTTTATCTGCACAGTTCCTCACCAAACCCCATGACCTGAAAGCTGGCATCCTTCTGTCACCCGTGTTTAATATTTTTCCTTCTTGTTTTTCTTGTTTGTTCTTCCAATGTGTGGTCAGTCTGTCTTGATGACCTTAATAGAGCACATTGCATCACTGCACAACAATGCACAACCTAAAGCCGCCTCTGCTTCAGCTCCACACTCACTAAATAACCAGTTTACAGAAGAAAAGGGAAATGGAAAAAGAACTTCTGAGAAATAACAACGTTTATCCACCAAATGATTTGAAAATAGCTTCTATTGTCATCATTTAGTACAGGAAATTGAAAGTAACAGACACAGTAATGAATAGGAAAGGCTCATTAAGACCCTTTTAAAGTTAATTTAAAGAGTCTATACGCAATTAAATGGCTCTTATCTTGAATACACGTTGAATGCATTGTACATCTCATGGACTTCTACAACCTAAAAAAGGAGAAAAAGAAAGAAAAAACAATAAAAGGAAAAAAAGGGCAAATGTATTAGATTATGTCCTGTTTCCTTAAAATACACCTTGAAATGCATTTGTCTGATTACCAGTCACTTTAAACTGTTCCATTAAGAACATTCAGGAGCAGCCCTTGGTATTATACTCCACGTTGGAATCCACAGTGAAAGCAAAAGAAACACTAAATAATAAATGTCACTCCTTAAGCTGTGTTCCTAACATAAAATAGTAATGCTCCTAATACGCGTTTAATATCCCACGTTTGGTCCTCTGCAGGATCGGCTGCATACTAATTCCACACAGGAAGTTACTGTTAATTACATTTCTAAGTTCTATAATGTAGTTAGCATGCATAAATCATAATGCTATTTCTTGAAACACAATTTGTATTTTAAACAAAGTCAACATGTATTTGTAGTAGATAAGATATTGGCTTCTAAATGCAAAAGTTTTCAGATAAATATATCGAGGTTACATGCGCTGTTGAATATTCAAACACTAGTGTGCTATTAGAATATAAATACACATATAATTAGAGAGAGAGAGAGAGAGAGACAAACTTTTAGATATAACACAAACACAAAAAAGACATAACATTAAAGCCGCCTGCCTTGTGGTGTTATTACTATCAAGCTAATTATCAGTGAAATAAAAAAAGAAACCAGATTGGGGAAGGCAATACATCAGTGTTTCAATAATATTACTATTATTTGCAATACATCTAAAATTGTGATCAAACCAGTAAATGTCTTGGAATTTACAGTTACAACCTAAAATTGAGTAACTGCGTTTTGTAGTTTATTTTGACAGTGGGTTGACTGTGAAATAAATTAGAAAGTAACTAGAAAACTAGAAAATTGCCGCTTTTTTCTTTTTAGTTTTTATCAGACTTGTTGCAGCTTGAATGTAGATGTATTACACAGATGGTCATCATGGACTACGTTCAAAACAAGGAGTGACTGAGCATTCAGATCTGTTGCACCTAAATTATGGAATGCACTCCCGCTTGATCTTAAAACAGCAAAATTACAGATTTTAAATCTAATTTAAAGACTCACCCGTATCGGTGAGTATAGGTGCCACCTAATCCTAGGGGTGGTAACAGGATCAAACAACTTTTATGGAGGGAAGCCTACTGGATTAATGAATTGTCAACGACTGAACCTGGTAGACTAAATGAAGCACAGGATTTGAGCTGTTTTTTGTAAATAATTACTTGTAAATATTGCTTGTGTGGTGTGTAAATAGTGTGTTAATATATTCATGTTGTGGTTGTGAGATTGTCCAATTCCGAATGCTCTGCACTGGTCTGCGTGTTGTATTGTTAACTTGGGAGATTTATAATAATAATAACAACAACAACAACAACAACAACAACAACAATAATAATAATAATAATAATAATAATAATAATAATAATAATAATAATAATAATAATAATAATAATAATAATAATAATAATAATAATAATAATAATAATAATGCACATCTTCAAAACAACTTATTTGATATTGTTTTATAGACATTAGACAATATATCACCCTACTCTTGAGTTGGCAGCATGAGTTCCTCATACATTTGGTCTACAGTACCAGACCAGAGAGAATACACCACGAGAGCAGTCAGAAATGTACCTGCTACCTTTTATTTAACCATTGTATCCAGAAAATATAATTCTAATATTCATGAAAAATATGCTAGGATATTACTTAAATTGAAATAGCACCAAGAAAAATATATATGACACCAATAGTTTCTAGTGAGGTCAGAGGAGAGTGAATCGGGCCATGTTTCCGCCTAATCCAATCTACTACAAACTTGAGTGGCTTCCTCCTCTTGACTCTGTATACACTCTGAGCAGGAAATATGAAGCAAAACAAGAAATGTCAGATTATAAAACCAGAAATTAAAAGCTCGATCAAATCCGGTGAAAGAGGAAGTGAAAGTTTAAAAATGATCAGAGATATTCTGAAAGTCCACTTTAGTTTAGATCCTGTTTATTTTAGCATTTATCACGAGTCATGTGCACATAAAGAAAACACTAAGAAAGGGAATTTCCCAGTACACCAGAAATCTATATAATTACACAATAAGAAGCTTAATTAGATACAAGTTTGTTTGTTTTTTTGTTTTTTGTTTTTTTTGCTTGAATCAAGGTAAATAGACTGTTTTCAGTGGCTCTAATCTACTATTAAAGGACCAAGACTACCTATTGGCACCCATTAATTCTGATTTGTCTTGCAATCAATTTGATTATCGATAAGTCCTTATTCATTAGTTTGTCAATACCTATCGGCAACAGTTTGGCCCCCATGTGAACCACCAGTCAAAGTCTGTCTTGAGTTCTGCCACTGATGTTGCCAAACCCAGTCAGTGAGACAAAACACATTATAAATATGAGAGTCAAATAATCCAGTAGTGTCAAAACTCATAATAAGGATTAGCATAAAGATGGAGGAGCCAACAAAGGCTGATCAGATGGCTCTGTGAATGGCCATGTCACTGAGCACAAAGTAAATCAATTAAGCAGAAGCAATCTCAAGGGAAAAAGGTACATTTGCTGGTTGGATCCTATCTGCAATTCCCTAAAGACCTTTAAAAATACATACAATTCACAATGTAATCTATTTCCATTCAAAAGGTTAGCAGAGGTGTCTAAATGCCACCACCGGCGCGTCCTGTTATTTACATGACAAAACAACATAGGTGCACTGCACATGTTGCTAAATGTGCAGAAAATGAACAAATGATTTAGGATCATTTGAAACATTTTATAATAATAAGTATCTTAAACAAAAACACACATATTCCTCATTGAATTATACCAGTGAAACATGGTATTCAGTATCCTCTTATTTATGTGCATTACAAAGCAGGTCATGAAAACACAGGTTATTTGTGTGTTGTTTATGGGCATACCTGTTACCACAAACAACATGTTTCCAATGGTTTTATTTAGACTGCAAAGCTAAAACGCAATGTTCAAAGGTCTAGAGGGCCTACACTGAGGCAGGGGTTAGGCCAGGTGGTGGGTGCATGTGATGTGAACGGGGTGGGGCATACAGCTAGGGTACGCTTAGCCTTTTCAAGAGCAAGACCTAAACCCTGGCCCTAAAAAGTGCTCCACTGGGAAGAGCTTCTCTTTAAAATTTATGAGCAGTGCAGATGTTGGTGTGTATACTAGAAAAACCTTATTTTATCATATGATAACATCTAACACACAATACTTATGAATGTGATGTTTTACAGAAATATCCTGAAGGTCCTCACCCCATCTCCATCCATCGCTTGAACTTTGACCTCTCGCTGAGAAGCTGAGCAGAGCAGGAGGGGGGCTCCAGCCCTGGATGGAAGAACAGAAAAAAGAACAGTGTTTTAATTGACACCCTTTAAGTTAGCTATGAGATAATTATGGCCAGCAGCAGCTGTAGACGGTGCAACAATGGGTCTTATTAGTATGCAAGTGCATGGCTTTCGGGGTGGGCCAGAGTGCGTGGCAAGCTAACAATGTTGTTATAGGGGTACACACCATCACCTAAATATGTCAGAAGAATTAAAACTGCACCGAGCTGTATTTTGTGAGACTGACTTCACTGATTTTTCGTTTGCCTTGGAGCCCACACAGACCCCACTGCGCCCAAGAATATGTGCTTCTCATTTGGTCCTAATGCAGGAATTAATTATGAATTAATTAACATTACACTTTGGAAGGCTACATTCTTTCTGTGTAGTCATGAATGGGAGCAGAGGCTGAAGAAAGACAAAGAGGAGGGATAGATTTGTGGAGGAACCATAAGTCTAAGACTATCTCCGGGTTATGAATTACACAGTGTCTGTAGAGTTTGTTTCTCCCGGCGAGCCATTAAATATTTCATGGAGGGGAACAAATGCCAGCCCCCTCCCCAACCCGATACATGCTGCAATTAGAGGCCCATTATCCTCTTCAACCCTCACACTCTGTACAAACTGGGCCTCAAAAGCTCCAATAAAAAGCCCTGTGATGAAATATGATAACACCAATGATGAATAGAACACTTATCTGCAGGATTTATAATGAAATGACATAGTTTTGCTAAGCCGTGTATTTTTATAGGTCATTTCCCTTCTCAACATCATCAAAAACACAGGGAACCCTCCAGCTTCACACTATTGGTTTTCATTTATTTCATTTGATTTGACATATCATGCTTCTGTGCTTTGGCAATAAGGACACAACATTGCAGCATATTGGCAAGCTCATTTGCTTTTCATAGTGAGCGTTGTGTCCAAAAAAAGTGCCCCCTGGGATAAACACGTGTACGGGGAGTGCGGGCTCGCCGCCCCAGCAGCAGGTGGCCCATTGCTGCCTAATGAACACCGCAATCTGTTACTATCGCAGTGGTGCTTTTCACCAGACAATTAGGCGACTAAGCATGTCATTATTCCAGGCCAACAAGAAGAGCCTCTTCTCTAATTTCATCTTTTCATTGGTGTTTACTCACCCACACTCCCCTCATTAACGAGAGATTTTCCAGTCCATGCTAATTGGTTTCAATAACATTCATTTTAGTTGAAAGGAAACGATTCTGTTAATTGAGGAGCGCGGAGAGGAGAAGGGAGCGAGGAAAGAAAAAAAGAGAGGGTCTTCTTTTCATTTTCAAGTGCGTCCATGAGACGAGGCTTTTGAAACAGCGCTCCACAGGTTCACAGCTAATGAAATTAAGTGATGCCGGCCGTGGCAAAAAGGGAAGCCCAAATTAAAAGCAATTTATTTTCATTGAGGCATGTGGCACTGTTCGGGCGCAATTAATGGGCTGCGGGTAGACAGAGCGATGCAGAGAGGGAGAACAAAAAGCAGACACACGTACAAAGGAATAAATGACGGCATGGACCAGTCAAGAGAAAGGCTAGACTAGGACACAATAACTATAACTAATGAATATCGTTATTGTATTGAGTTTTACCCTTTTGTATGGGCTGAATCTAGAGAAACTTTATTTTACATAAACTTCTCTTAGAAAATCTATCCAGTGTACTGCTGTTCAATAATAAGTCATATATTTCAGTACAAATCTGACATTTATTTGAAACTGTATAGTAAGAGTAAGGCACATTGCAACAGAAAGATCCACAAACATAATACAAAATAATTATGAATAAAAGACTTATAGAGCAAATACAATAACAAAAACTATATTTAATCTTCAATTATTTATGAATTTGAGCTTCCTGTTATGCAATATTGTGAGGACTTTTTCAAGATTTTTCAAAAGATAATATTTTGTTTTAAACTGTTAATCGCCACAGCAATGGTCCTACTTTTACATCATTCTAAAACACATATGAAGGATGCTATAAGATTGTGGTTGTAGCTACTATTAGTCAAAGCCAATAGAAGAATGAGGAGTTGACACCTGCCTAACCAGCCGTGCTTGTGTCTTTAGTGAACGTTTAAACACTCATAGCAGGGGCCTCGCTAAAAACGTAGGAGGAGTTAGAAAGCAAGATCTACCTCCCGTCTTGTGTGTTGGTTTAACTAAAGCTTTAGGATATTGCCTCAGCCTATGTTTCATTCAATGAGTAACTTAAAGTATGACTAAATACCCTAGCAGTCTCCAAGGAGCTCTGAGTGCGGAGCTAGCAGATCAGTGCAGTTAATTTACATAGCATTTGCATTATGTCAGGACATGAGCTACAAATAGGTATGAGTGTGTGGCTTAATTAGAAATGAGCTAGGCTTTTCAAAAACACCCTTTTGCATCATAATTGAGTAAGCTCTGTGCGTAAGTAAACGGGAGAGGGGAAAAGATGGCTGTTTGCAGTGCTGTTTGCAAGCACAAGGATGATTAGTAATTATGATACATACCTACAGGCCCTTAGTTTATGACATGCAGGTAGAAGAGGGTTGGAGGTTGGTTAAAATTAAGCTTAATAGGAATAAACAAGTCAAAAAAACTGTTAAACCTTTACAATGAAATGCAGTCACATGTACACAGTAATAAATGACAGCAAACAACTAGCCCAAAGCTTGAGATTTAAAGCCTTGTTAGGAGAAAATATAGCTGTTTCTCACACTTTTTTGTCAGTAATTTTAAACAACACTAATCTAGGAATAATACAAATCAATAACAAACTGAAATGATTAATTTTCTAACAGATTTGAGGCACATTTGAACGAGCAAAAAGCTAAATGTTTGGGACAGGCCTGTGGCACCTGGGGTTACCAAGGTTACCGGTTAAATTCTCCCCACAGACACAGCTGATCTACATAATTTGGTTGTATCATTCACAGCGTCTCACAGCCAGTGTGATGAATGGCACCCGCACAAGATAATATTTCTACTTGGATGTAATAAATCTTATGTAAAGTGCTCTCGCGCTTATAAAGCAATAACAGAGAAGAGCTAAAAACACTAAGCCTGTCTATATTTTTTAGACTTTTTCACTCATTAGGAGACATACACAAACCCAGGATAATTTCAAACATATAAAGTGTATTGACTTTTATAGTGAGCCCAGGACATTATTTACAGTGATCGACTCCTGTCTGATGTTCGCCATGCTGTGTAGGCTCTGATAATGCCTTTTCCCTCAGAGAGCTTCAGTGCATATGTGTGCTGCTCTTGTACCTGTAGTATTGATTACAGTGGTGGCTATCCCCTCACAGACAGCCTGCAGTGTCCTGCTATTACTAACACTGCCCCTGGGTCGTGAACTCATGACCTCCTGCTGCTGAGCACTGTACGGAGGGGGCCGTGACCTCCACATGGGGATGGGAATGTGGATGTTATACTGAGCACTGTGCTCATGCTGTGTTTGCATGTGTTTACCATGCATTAATACTCATTAAAAGTGTAAAACTGAGAGGAAGTCTGGGAAAAAAGATCTATAGGGCCAAGATTGCCTATATAGTTGTAAGTTAAGTCAGTAACTAGCAATATGCAGTACTGTTTGGGAGCATAATATGAACTGCAAATAAACATGTATTTACATAATGACAATTTGTATTATGCAGTCCTCTTGTGCAAATCTGTGTGTTGTACTTTTATTTGAACAGATATTTAATGCACCATTTCAAATCATGCCAAAAAATAATTACAAAGGTTACTAATCACAATTGTTTACTAATTAAGTTTTCTATCTCCCTCCTCCTATTATGGCTCTTTTTAATAACCTATGAGTCAGGGGTACTTGACAGTAATGAATGAGTGATTTAGCTGAGGGTTATTGCTGCCCTGCTCCGGCTTGTTAGCATACGCACACACATTCACACAGACACGCGCATGCCCTAGCTTCCTCATAAAGGGGATAATTGTTCCATCTTTGCTTGCAGACACGTGGAGCGCTGTGTATTGACTGCTTGACAGGCTGTGATTCCAGTAAAGCTAATGACTTTCTCAATTCTCCTGCTCTATCCATCAGGCCTGAGAGCACCCCCGTCATGTTTTCAATTAATGAAGAGAAAACCATAAAAAGTTAAAAGGCTGTGTAACGCGGTGCATGACAGCGTGTAGACGCAGGCAGACAAGGGCATACGCACCCCACAAATATGAGACACACGGACGGGGACCAAACAGGGGGTGTAACCACGGCGACCTCAGAAAAAAGTGCCCCTGGCATTTCACCATGATATGCATACAACAGTTTTGTCTTTGTTGTCTGCTAGTTTGAAGTTTCATGTTTAATATATCACGACTTTGGCTTGTAATCATAATGTATGGGGTTTTGGTCAAGCACTCTGGCTCTACGGCGAAGATAAAGGAAAATGTCCAATATGGCAGAGGGAGACCCAGTAATGCCTTCCAATTCAAACAGGAAATTATAAAGTGGCTCAGAGGCTGATAGTTAGATGAAGCCAGGGTGATTGGATGGGTGCACTAATTATGTACCTGGTGTTTTTGAGTAACAATGGTTCATGCAATAGTACACACACTCATAGCCAATAAACAACAATAACCTGCTATCTCTTCTACTGTTGCTGTTTACAAATAAATAAAGCAATAAATAAAGAAGAAGTCAAGACGTATAAGTATGTTATACTTTAGATGAGTGGAGATTATTTCTGGGCATATACTATATTTTGTAAATCCTCACTTCTTTTTTAATGCTAACGAGGAGAAAAGTGAAAAGTTCCCAACCATAAAGGTTGCATTTCCAATAATATTTGTAGAAACATAAAATTAAGTATCTTTCTACCTCATGTTGGTGTTTACTCTGCCATTAAGAACTTGGATAATAAAAAATACAGTTGAAGGAAGATTTATGTGTCTTGTTGTGTTTCGTTTGCAGGTCTAAATCACCTTTGATGTGACAGCCGCATCGACCCTGTTCGCAGATGTTTAACAGCCCCATTCTTGAAGTACGTCGCCACATTTTCAGAGTCATATAAAACATGGATCACCTGCATGGGTTGGATTTAATCAAGAAAAAGGCTTATAGAGGACACTATGGCCTCAGTATAGTGGGAGAACATCATTTACTTAAGGCAGTAATTATTCAGCCCATAAGTGTGTTTTGTTGCGAGAATGCGCTCCCACTTCTGCTCTAGAATATAATTTTGAGTGGCTGCGATGGGAGTTCACAGCTTACCCTCTAGGTCCTTGTGTTTCCTGACCAGTAATAAGTGTAATCAGATGAAAATTTAAAACAGGAAAAAGGGAGAAGTTAACTTGTGCGGAAATCACCAGAGTGTCTTAAGCTCTGCCTGTACGCCTCTTCACTTTAACCAAATGGAGCTGAAGGTGAGGGAGCTGGTGGTGGATCCATGAAGACAGTGTAATGCTGTGTGGGAAGGAGATGGAGCCAGACCTGTCAATCATCATCAAGCAGCCCTTCTTCATGTTCATCGGTTTGACTTTGTTCATCGTTCAGGATAAGTGCAGCTCAGGCGAGACATCCGTTAGCATATTTGAGGTTCTTTGATTCCAGTGGTGGTTATTTTTCACGTCCCTTTGTGTGTGTTGAATGTGACATATTCGGTCCCACTAATGCACATGCGTTTTCACTTCAGTGTGCTTCATAGGGAGAAAAGGATTCATGGCAGCTGAGGATAAATGCATTTTTCATTATTATAGATTCTCTCCACTTCTCCGTTGCCAGTGAGTGCAACCTCTGCTTAAACATCTCTTCTCTGCCCCTCGGCGCTTTGACGGCTTTTGGATGTCGGCCAAGCAAAAAGTAATTTAAACATTACAGGAAATGAAATCCCACATTTCCAATTTTTACCTTAAGGTTTAACTACAATGAAAATGTCACCCATGAATTATGGAATCAAGCTGAAGTATACAGGTAAATGTCCATGACAAACAAGATGGGCTGTGCTTATTTGGGGTCTGTGGCCAATCAGACACTGAGAAATACTGGAATGATAAAGCAGAACAAGCTGTTACCTAAATCCCCTCCTGTTGATTTGAGTTCCACATGGTTCAACACACTTAAACTGACTGGGCATGACCACCTGAACTCTATCTGTGAGCATAATATCACGTATGGAGATGAGCTGTGTAACATGCAAACCTGAACTCTAATGCACTGAATATAATAAAAACTGACCAGGAACACATCACACAAGTTTTGGAAGTGGTATGGCTCAGTTTCCTTCAGTTATTAAACTTTGTCAAACGAACATAAATCCTTATACTTGCTCATTTTTTGCCCAAACAAAAGTCACATCTTGTATCACACCTGTGACCATTGTTTCAATAAGCAAATCTCTTTTGTTCAGAAGGCACTTTTGCTTAGTAAGTTGAACATTAAGCAGAAGATTTAAAGTGATTTGATATTGTTGTATCATTTGGTAACAATATCTGGTACAGATATTTGTTTTGCATAATTCATCACTGCATTTAGTGTTATATCTTATATTACAACATAATAACACAATAACATAATGTGCAATGTTCAGAGCTATCCCATAATCACCTGTTAAAGCTCGTCCTTGTGATATTTCATTCTAAGCAGAGCATTACTACAATCATAATACATCCACTTGATATGTCTCACACCCAGACCAAATTATATTTACTTCTAAATCACATTTCGGAGGGCGCTACGTTATTAGAAAATTGCATGTTGTGCGTTTGATTTATGTCCCAGCATATCTGGAAGAGGAAAAAAAGAAAAAAAAAATCTTGCCACCCTCCCACGCTTGCAGGTGAGATGAGTTCCTGCAGATTGCTGTTAGTGTCATCCTTCGGGCTAAGTGTTGTATATTAAAGAGACATCGCAGTGGATTGTCACCCTGGTGCCCCTCTGCCTAGCAATGGGCCATCTTTAATTACGGTCCGCCTGAGCTGGATGCATCAGAGAAGGCCTGACAGTGTGGCCGCTGTGTAGATTATTTTAATTTGCACCACCACGCCCCTAGGTGAGCGATGCAGCCGGCCTTGACCCTCCTCTGACTGCATGGATTAATGCCTGGTAATGACTGCTGAGGCTATCATTGCGGTGGGCATCATTAATTATCCTTATTGATTGTTGCTCTCAGAGATAAAGCGATCTGCTGACTGGAAAATAACCCTCCACGTACAAGGTCAAGGTAAAAAAGAGCGTCTCAGGTAATCGCACATAAAGAGCCTACATTTGTAAATAAATATAAAGCCACAAGTCTCAGCCCATTTGTGCTTGTTACAATCATGGATAAACTCTTATCTAGTGGTTCTGAATGACTCTCTTTTATGTGCTAAAAGAAAGTTTTGGCTTAATATTTTCAGTAAATTTAAGAGATATGTTTTAGATAGCATAACTGAAACTGTGCACATGATATTACTAAATATTTGTGCTAATGTTAACAAAATCTTATTAAAATGCATGTGACATGACCTCTTTATATGTGGAGGTTTGAGGTTTCAGTGGCTGGATGGATGAGACTGATTTTACTATGCAAGCACTTTGCATCCCAGTTTTGTAAAGCACTTTAGAAATGCAGTTTGGTTAAATAATACTTGTCATTTTTATTGATGTGTTTAATTTTAGATTAAGAGAAAAAGTAACATTGTACTTCTTTTTGTACGGACACACCTCTGGACTATATTGAATATAATATCATTTATAATAGTAAAATAGTGCAATAGTGGTTGTAGAGAAGGGGTAGTTTGAGGACGGCACAGGGTAGGTGCTGGGGAGTGGGATGGCTGGTGTAACATATAAGGGCATGAGCTGAAGTGCTTGGGCATATTAGGTTTCTGCCAGTGCCATAATGGAGCAGACAGCAGGAAGTGAGCGCTTTATATTGACACTACATCACAGCGGCTTCATACACAGAGGCCGACTTTGTTACTTTATTTAACTCTCTATGCGCTCTTTATGGCTGATGCCTATTACAAAAATACTGCTATCATTTGTAATCTTGAGTGCATAATTTAAGCTTGCTTTAATGTGGACATTTATTCTTGATGTGAAACTGTAGAACATGTATTTCTCTCTTGACATTTGCTTGTGTAATGTAACTTCATACTTTTTTTTTCTGTTTTTACAAAGCAACACTGGTATAGGCCAGTATATATACACTATATTGGCAAAAGTATTCGCTCACCTGCCTTGATTCGAGTATGAACTTAAGTGACATCCCATTCTTAATCCATAGGGTTTAATATGATGTCGGTCCACCCATTGCCGCTCTAAGAGCTTGAACTCTTCTGGGAAGGCTGTCCACAAGGTTTAGGAGTGTGTTTATGGGAATTTTTTACCACTCTTCCGGAAGCACATCTGTGAGTTCACACACTGATGTTGGACGAGAAGGTCTGGCTCGCAGTCTCCGCTCTAATTCATCCCAAAGGTGTTCTATCAGGTTGAGGTCAGGACTGTGCAGGCCAGTCAAGTTCATCCACACCAAACTCTCTCATCCATGCCTTTATGGACCTTGCTTTGTGCACTGGTGCATAGTCATATTGACGAGGAAGAAGCCCTCTCCAAACTGTTCCCACAAATTTGAGAGCATGGAAATGTCCAAAATCTCTTGGTATGTTGGAGCATTCAGAATTCCTTTCACTGGAACTAAAGGGCCAAGCCCAGCTCCTGAAAAACAACCCCACACCATAATCCCACCTCTACCAAACTTTACACTTAGCATAATGCAGACAGACAAGTACCGTTCTCCTGGCAACCACCAAACCCAAACTCTTCCATCAGATTGCCAGATGGAGAACCGTGATTCATCACTCCAAACAACACATTTCCACTGCTCTTCAAGTGGCGGTGTGCTTTACACCACTGCATCTGACGCTTTGCATTGCACTTGGTGATGTATGGCTTGGCTGCAGCTGCTTGGCCATGGAAACCCATTCCATGAAGCTCTCTACACACTGTTCTTGAGTTAATCTGAAGGCCACATGAAGTTTGGAGGTCTGTAGCGATTGACTCTGCAGAAAGTTGGCGACCTCTGTGCACTATGCGCCTCAGCATCCACTGAACTCATCCCATCAGTTTACGTGACCTGTCGTTCCCAATTGCTGTTGTTCCCAATCGCTTCCACTTTGTTACAATACCACTGACAGTTGATTGTGGAATATTTAGAAGCGAGGAAATTTCACGACTGGACTTGTTGCACAGGTGGCATCCTATCACAGTACCACGCTGGAATTCACTGACCTCCCGAGAGCGAGCCATTCTTTCACAAATGTTTGTAGAAACCTAGGTGCTTAATTTTATACACCTATGTCCATGGAAGTGATTGGGACACCTGATTTTGATTATTTGGATGGGTAAGTGAATATTTTTGGCAATATAGTGTACTTTGATCAACGGTCTATATATTGGCAACAAGTAAATGTTAAAAGGGCTTCTTATTCTGTGCTCACTATTGGTATTAAAGGTATAGGGTTGCTGTGATCTTTGGGCCTCCATCTTTGTGGTTCATGTCTGCCCTAATAAAGAGTATTTGGTTTTATTCCATAGCCAAGACTGGCAGAGCAGGTAAGGCGAGATAAAGGACTAGTCTGTCTTTTTTGTTAGCACCTATTTGAAGTGTATCACAAGGAGCTTTCCAAGGCTTGAAAATGTATTACAGGACAGGAGCTGTGAGAGTTGTCTGCTTGAGACGTATGGCGTGAGAGTGTGTGAGTGCAAGCCCATTGTATTCAGCATGGAATTGCTAAGCAGTTGCCCGAGGCCATATAAAGACAGCTATGGGCAGGTATGGCCAGGTATAACTGGAGGGCATCAGACTCTCTGGGGAAAAGATCACACAGACTGTACGTATCTGTATAGCCAGTGTCTGATTGGTATGGTCAGTGCATCTGTGTGACAAAGAGAGAGAAAAGGATATCTCCAGCATGATATAATCATATTAACATGGCATGTTAAATTGGCTTGGATTAGGTATCTCTGTGGCTCATTTTGAAGATGTAACCGAGTGGAAGAAAAGAAAAACGAGAAAGAGAAGTCAGACTGTGTTGTTGTACAATCAATACATGACCACAGCACTGACAAGAGAGGCTAATCAGGCCAAAGGCCTGAAGTGTGGCTACAGCACTTTACAAAGGCACCACAACACATTTCTACACACAGGGAGACATAGAATGTGTGCCTCATGTCATATTCACATGGTACACTCTGAAGTGCACTCCTGATCACTGGCAAACACAATGATTTTCTACTTATTTAATAAATCAGCAAAGTCCCATGCAGGTGTGTTCTGTCAACAGAGTTTCTACTTTAGTATCCTTTGAGTCTAAAGTCACTTATATATAACACTTTTGAAGCACACTGTTTATATTTTGTCATAAGAATGCTCAGGTAGAGTTTTGTGTCATCTTCCTATCTTAGATCTAGTTGAGCCTACACATGCACACACATGATAAACAGCAACACCCAGATGCAAAACAATGCAGGCATGCAGGGGTGTCGTAGCATGATGCCCATCTATCTTTCTGACATCTCCTAACCCAATCCCACTGGGGCTAACCAAATTCAATCCTCAACATTAGATAAGCACACACCCCCACCCCTCTACACGTGTGTGGGGTGTACCTTTGAACAAATCACACACAGGAGCTCTACATTGTTTCTGCAGTTAGCGTGCAGGTCACAGGACAAGGCCGAAATCAAGTCTAAATGCTAACAGGCAAACCGGACCAAAATAGCCGACA
Organism: Paratrypauchen microcephalus; assembly: GCA_036785185.1. Classification (NCBI taxonomy): domain Eukaryota; kingdom Metazoa; phylum Chordata; class Actinopteri; order Gobiiformes; family Gobiidae; genus Paratrypauchen; species Paratrypauchen microcephalus. The sequence continues at coordinate 590,721 of JAVJIX010000054.1, read as the reverse complement.
GTAGAAGATAAAGTTCATCCCCTCTCCTTCTTAGTTTCTATTGTTTCTCTTCGTGTGCTCCCTGTTGATGGTTTGGGCCTCTCACTTGGTGCCTATTGGAGAAATGCCTCTAGGTTTCCATCGAACACAGAATTTATCTTATCATTGACAACTGCCTATTAGTCCAAAAGGGTCCACGGGGCCAGTGTTCCCATGGCAATGACATGGTGACATTGCTGGCAGCCCTGAACTGCCTGTTGCGATAGGGCACCCTGGTCCTCTCCTCAGCTCACCTCTGCTCTTTTACTTAAGCATACAGACTTTGCTACCAACTTGTTCCCCAAAGCAAAGCAGCTAATTATGAAATTCTGCAAATAACTCAAGTTTGGGTGATGGAGGTCAAGTTGACAGTGAGTCATTGAGTTGTGTGTGTTTTTTTTACATGTTTATATGTGAAAAATGTTATTCCTCAAGCAACATTTGTATTTAATCAATCATTTAGCAATAGAACAAATTTAGTTTAGTTGTTTCCCCTCAAACACGCAAAACACATATGCCACTTGTAAGTAAGGTGACCTTGAGGGCTTTGAACGGGCTTTAATTATTATTATTATTATTATTAGACATATTAATGAAATTGCACCAAAACAACAGCAAAAACCAAAACAAAACTGTATGTTCAAAATGTTGTTATTTAGGTTGATAATTACTGCTGGGGCGGCAGTAGCTCACTTCGTAGAGCATTCGTCCACAGATCCAAAAGGTTGGCATTTCAAATCCCGCTCTCGACATAACATCATTGGTTGAGCAGTCAGACCCACAGGTTGGCTGTACAATTCCCACAGATGAGTCCCCCGTTGTGTTCTTGGGCAAGACACTTAACCCCACCTCGCCCCAAGTGTCTGCATACACTGGTAGCCCCCATGACTGAAGATACATCAAGGCCGGTTGTGTCAAGCGACGTGTAGCCGTCCTCCCGTGGACCCACCACCTGCAGGAGGACCCATGGAGGCTCGTGCACTGAGATTTGGGCAGCAGATTTGTCTGGACTGCTGCCTCCCCGACACGAAGACTCGGACAAGCGTATGAAAATGAATGAATAATTACTACTATTATTTATTAATAATAAAAGTATGTAAATTAAAAATCTCTGGCAATGTGGGTGTCTGGGCATCTGGCCTTAGCTTCTGACATGCTTAGCTTCTGATGAGATCAGGCTTTGACAAGAAGATTTGGGCACGTACCATTGTAGTAATAAGTAAAATACTGCGTTGTATAATTTAGTTGTGCTAGGCCTACTTGATGTCTTTATAAGCTGGTAGGGAAAAAACTAACTGACAATTACTAGAAACACATAAATGGCAGTGTTGAACTTAAAATTCAGTTTCCTTATGTTCCCTTATGTTATTACCCATGGTTCACTGCACATAACAAGGGCCTAATGCATTCAGTGGCAATGTAAAGACTGACCAATGTCCAATTAGAAACACAAAAGATGAAATGTTTTCTGCTAAGGCATTTTGTATTGGCTGTTATATGATGTGTATTTCGGCATGTATGATTTGTACACACACTGGGCCCACCCTGTTACTGTGGATAGAGGGGTTTCTCCGCACTGTGCACAGGGGCCCAGCTCTAATAATAGAGTGTAAATCTTGGTCATTACTGGTCTGACAGGACACTGTGTCATCATTGTCTGGCACTCAGGAGGAGGCTTCAGCTTAAACACTGCTGTTATTATGAAGGTCCACCACCTGTGTAGTTTGGTAATGACAGACTGCTATTACTGTGAGTACACCACAGTACAACAAATTCAAGTGCCATCAACAAATACTCTGAAACTGAGGCAGATCTGAAAAATGGGGACTATGAATGCTTTAAGAATGGCTTATTTTTATTTTTATTTATTATTAATGTATCATCTTTTTAAATCGTGCAGAGAGTATAGTAGAATGGAATAGAGACCCAGTGGTAATATGGTTAAGTATGATATGACACAGGTGAGACAGGTGGACAGGAGGAGAGGGAGCAGCCCAAGAACATCAATGTGGTTAAGCACAAAATCACAAAAAATAAGAACATACAGGTCACTGCTACATGTGTAAGTAATGGTGTCTAAAATAATTAAGTACTTAAATTTGTATTGTCAAAATATCCACCACAGTTACAAGAATCTCAAATGTTGGACCCCTGAAAAAGTTTTAGTATTTTATTGACAAGGAGGTCCAGTATTCATTACTAGACCAGATATGAAACAGACTGCTACATAACACTATAAGAGCCCTTTAAAACCACAGACCAGTGGGACTGACATCCCATATCCAGTTCAGCAGGAAATCATCATTGGTCTCAATAACAGCAGACCATAAAATCACATTTGGGCATCCATCGATTTTTATTTCATAGTAAATGGCAGCTAACAAACCGTGGAGCCCAGTGTAAATGTGCTCCTGATAAACAGTTAAAGAAGTCCATCCACTCTGCCGAAGTGCGGCACGAAGCAGAAAAATCAACACTAATCTGATAAGAGGCAGCAAAACAAATTCTGCTGTTGTTCTCTCAACATTGAACCCAGGGGACAGCACCAGGGAGCACATGGGAGGAGAGACAGATTACCAAGGAGGAAAAAACAGAGCAGTGCCAATGAAGAGGAGCAGGAAAGTTAAAATAAAAGAATGGTCAAAAATGAAGAATGACATTTAAGTTAACGCTTCTGTAAAAGAAGTTTGAGTAATACATGTTTGTGTATTTTAGCAATATTTTTGTCAAACAATTATATTAGAGATTTTTAGTTTCAGATTTTGAATATAATGATGTCATACTCCCAGATGAGGGCAAGAGACAGTTTTCCCTATATGGTATTTTCAAAAGGAAAATCCAAAAGGAAAATCCATAAATCTTGAACCAAATCATTTATATTAGTGATTAAACCCTCAAACTCAATTCCATATAAAATAATATTAATTTTACCTGCACCCCTTCTCTATTAAATGTGTACTAAATTATTGGACGCATGCCATTACTACCATCAGTCCCAGTGAATACACTGTCTCCATTCAACAATGAAACCATAAAATTATGGACTTTATTTAAGATACTCAATAATACCTTTATACTGGGGTTATTACATTGTGGTGTAGAAGACAATATTAATAGTGGTGTTTTGTAGGTAGCTCCCCACCTCTTCAGTTTTGCTTACTTCATCCCTTCCTCCTCTCAGCTCTTTATAGAGAAAAATGCCAACATCCACAGAACCGTCAGATCTGGGGCAAGAGCCTTACTTTGGTACCATCTAATTGAAGTGCCTTTCTATGTTAGCGTCTGACAGCCCCTTTTGACAACTGATGTATTTTTTGAAAGTGAATCACCTTTCTTTGGCTTTGACTATTTCAGACAGCGCAGATCAGTGAGGGTCAGGCTAAACGCTGGGCTCCATTGCGAGTTACTGCTGCCTCCTGCCATCACAAAGCTTGTCATTCATCCTATTCTCCTAATCTCTCTTTTAGAGAAAACCATCCGCTGACCAAAGCAATAGCTATGCCACTGGAGAATGGCATTGCCATACAGTGACTAGAACCAAATAACATAAGAAGAGTCTATAGTCTGTATTTAATGCAGCCACCAGAGGTCACACAGCAGTGAACTCACTGTGCTGGTCACAGCCTGAAATATATGGAAGGTCATCTGGGGTAAAAGATGTAGGTCAAATTAATAAAAAGAGTAAGGCTTGTTGCATACAAACTGGAGGTAGATTTTGTTTTCATAGTACACCTCATTTGAGTTGAATGGTGTTCAGTGTTGAGATCTGTGATGCCTTGGTGGGGGTCTGCTCTTTAGTTTGTGTTTTTGAATTTTTATATTTATGATTAATGATTTATGGTACATTGGATAGGATTTAAATAAGTTAAAATATTAGCCATAGTGCTGCACATTTCATATAGCCTGTAGGTTTTTCATCTCGTTCCAAATTTTTTGTAATTTCAGATTAACTTGTTTATCCAGCCAGGGCTCATCACTGGAATCCTGCCACACTCACTGAGTAGAAATATGGTAGGAATCAGGTTTGGGAAATTTCAGAAATTCACCCCAATTTGTGCCTGTGCTTCTTCTTGGCATTACCCCTCTTTTCTGCTCCAGCTCTGTTTGTGCCATATTATGAAGAACAGATTTTCCATAAAGAAAATGAAAGAGGAAAATGGAGATTCCTACTGCCTGCCTTCATCACTGTTTACTGGCATGTTAAAGATTGTAATAACATTGGTCAGGGCAGAGATTTTTAATTTACATGCTTTTTTCTGATGTGTTTGTTATCCAGCTGCATGGAGATATGCGCTGGCAACACAAGAAAAAGGTGTAACCACATTTGGACAGAGACGAGAAGAAGGGCTGTAAGGTCGTGCACAGTAAACACTCCTCAAATCACAATGCTTGACTTTTGTTGTACATTCTTGTTTCACCTAACAATGTGTGTGTATCTTCATGTTTTCAATAGCCATTTGAGGTTGAGTAATAAAAACGGTTATAGTCACGACTGTAAATATTGAGTTAGGGAAAGAACAATTCAGAAATCCCCCTTCAGAACAACCAGTCCTCTCTCGTGCCTTACAACTACTCCACCACGTGCCACTGGTATATTTTCTTTGGGTAGCTGGCCATAACTCTAATTAGCTTAGATATATTGGATTTTGATCAAATGCTCCAAAAAGTGGCACATGGGCTAGATGCTTATTTAAACTGTAATGCTGAATACACAAATCAGCGCAGTGCTGTTAGAGTGGCTTCCTGAGATGAAGCCAAGAGAGTCTTGCCGTGCTCAAGGTTACACAGCCACAGTGCTGTTCCACTGAGCTGTGTAACCATAACAGTTTAATGACATGCTATTACAGAGCTATCACACTTAAAGCATCATGTTAACACCACAACCGCGGCCTCAGCCCCTCGCAGACAGTACAGTGGACCCGATTTACTTAATACATAATCTCACTCATTTCATTTTTTTCCCCATGTTTTTCATTCTATAAGATGTATTGACAATAAGCCTATGGTTTCAAAATGGTAGCCAAGGAACTAAACATGAGGATGATTAAACATGTTTTTCTTCTCTTTGTATGAGCCTTAAATCATCATAAAAAACAAAAATGTTCCACAATAAATAAGTCATTTTCTTGAGTCAAATCATCAAAGAAACAAGTGAATCAACTGTTAAGTTAGATCACATATTTTAATGGGTCACATCAGACAGAATGTAATATATGTTGGGCCAATAACGCCAGAGTACAATGTCACATTTTAGAAAGAAAACCTAATATTCAAAAGTGTAGCTCACTGTTTGGGTCTTTTGGTTTGTGGATTACTTAAAATATAAATTATTCTCTACTGCTGAAAATGGGAAAGAAAGGTTTTGTCTCATCTAGAGCCCACACAAAACAAAGCATTTTTAATTTGAAGGGCTTAACCCTAAACTTGATAAATGGCTACAATGGTAAACCAGCGTCAAAACTTTTAAGCATGTCACTTTTGATTTATTTTTTTACATTTCCATTTGGTTCCGAATGATCCTGGTCTGACAGTGTTCTTTGAGCTGTGGCCATGCTGTTTACATTCAGCAGAGTTATGATGGAGACATGTTGACAATAAAGGTTGCCTGGACACACGAGACATCTGCTCTCAAAGTCTACAATACTCTAGATCCAAACAATTGGCAGAAACCGTATTCACCGGGGCAAAGCATGGGGCAACATCCAGCTTCAAAAATGGAAAGAATGAGACAAACCAGATCAAAGCCAATGTAATTTGAACATTTTGATTTGGTCGCACCAGTGATTGCTTTAGATTGCTTGGCACATTCTGTTTTATTGTTACTCCTGCCAGTACTAGGATTACAGTTTCATATTGCCATAACATCAACATTACATAAGAGCTGTGCCGGCTAAAGTAGCCATCAGCAAACTGACTGTGACATGGGAGTCTTTACACAGAGTGTTGTCAATAAAGGATTTATAAATAGACACTTGCCACTGGACATAAGAGCCTCAAAAGGTTTTCTATTGAAGCAAGTGACAATGGAAAAGAAAAAGTATTAGATTTTTGGGTTCCTCAAATGTTGCCAAATGCACCGTTATAACTGTTCCCACAAACAGCAAAAGACTAGGTTGGAAAAAAGTTACAAAAAGTCAAAATCCCCTTCTGCACCTGCTCTAACACAAGGCCTCAGGTCACCGATGGGAAAACACACAGATCAAAAGTGATCATTCCAGTGCAAGTGTGTAGAAATATTGAACTTTTCACATTGAGTTACATCAAAAAGCAAAAAAAAGTTTGGAGTGCCTAATCAATTTACCAAAAGGTTTTTGTTTGACTGCAGAGCAAGAGTCAAATCTTTGAAACACAGAGGCTGACATCTTTAGAAGAAAAAAAAAAACATGCAATGAACCCACGCTTTTGTATTCTTTTGGTCTTTGTTTGTAGAAGGTTTTATAAATGGAGGGGGAGGTAGCTGGCTTTGAGTACCAACCTCAAGAAGATATGTAGCACACACACATAGAGAATTTTGTTCAGCTTTTAAACAAAATGTATAATGCTGTTAGATATTTCAAGTTACTGATTTCAATGCCAAATGTCAAATCATTCGTTGATAACTCGGGGGGTTCTTTATGCTAATCGGACAGTTAATATTCTGATGATATGTCTACATGAATCCTGAGTGCCTCTTTATTTCCCAGAGATGGTGTGCGTCTTCACATCGAGACGGAGATGGAGCACCCAAGGGCGGGCTGGTGCACTCGCTCACTCCCTGTTTTACCGCAGGAAGTAACACAAAAGAACAGTAGGAATGTTTATGAACACCTCCGATCCCCCAGGACCTGCGGGCTGACCTGATTATCGCCTGCCTGTAATTCCACAGTCGGCAAGGTGCTGCGACTCCTGGAGGGGTGTGCATGTGTGTGCTCCATCACTGGATAGGTATCATTAAACATCATTAGGGGCTTGGAGGAGTCTCAAGATGCTTTGTGCTTTTTCTGAGCATCTCTGTTTCTGTCAGATGCATTCGAGGAAGATCACTAACAGCGCAGCCCTAAAGACATACACATATTTAAACAGGCGCATATATATATACAGTTTTTATCAGTCAAGTTTGTTTTGATATGGCATGCAGTCTTTTTCCATGGGCCCTGACTGTGGCCTTTGTAAAAGAGGAAATCAAATAACAGGCCCAATAGGAGCAGGGCTGCACGCCCCTCAAGCATATACAAACAAAAATAAACCCACGCTTGTCTATAGCTAACAATAGGACAACTTTTACTTCAAGGCCATGGTGAAGTTGGTGCCTTCATTTACAGGTTTCTGCAAATTGGCATATTCTCATTAATTTCCCCAGACAGCTATTTGTAACATTTTTTAAGTATTCACTGCCAGGAGGTGTCGAAAGTGATTCTGGTGATCAGCTGTAGGGGTTTCCAGGCTGAAGTGGACATGAGGCAAAGTTTAACTGGTTTAGCGTGTGCTGTTGTAAAGAGCAAACAGCAAGGACCGGCTCTCCAATCAGCTCAGTGACCTACACAATGTAAGAGAGAGCAGTGCACTAGCCAAACATCTCTATCCATCATTGGACACAACACATCCAGGAGAAAATAGGAGGAGAGGGCACAGAGAGGAGGCCAAATTGTAGCTGGGTGCTGCCATCTTCTGGCCACAAACCACACAAGAGGGCTGTCTGGGGAACATCCTTATTTTGCTACTAATATTGAAGTTTGTTAGTTTTATATGGATTGCATATGAAGACCTCTATAGAAAGGTTCAAGGTTAAACTTCACTTTAAGATCCAATGTAAGAGTTTTCAAATTTTAAATAGATAAAACTTCTCAGGCCTGTCTGTGTATCTTTAAATGGAGTGATATATGGTGGAACTTCAAAAACCTACAAAAGGCAGTTTTTTGAATGAAATGGTCTGACCTGTATGTCCTGAGGTATGCTGTACAGTAGTTTGCGCAGCAGTAACACTTCTCTAGCTCAACATGTCACGTTAATCCGCGGTGATGTTGGGTGAGTTATTGTACCGAGTATCAGGCTCCTGGATCCGCTCATAGGTTTGGTTTGATCTTTTATTTACACTGCTTTTTTGTTCAAGATTTCAAGACAATTTTCCCAGCTTTTTATAGTCAACAAAGTACAACGCAAAGGCCGCTCTCTGGAAGGTACGGTGCAAAGAGAAAGAGACTGCTGCTTTGGCTCCCTGCTTCAGAAACAAAAAGTACATGAGTTGAGCCGCTTTGGACAGTAGATTTGTCCGGTCTGGATGATGGGGACATGACAGCGAGAAGAAGACAGTGCTCTAAAGGAATTGAAACACATAGAGACAGGCGGAGCATTACATAGTCAAGGTGGAGGACACTGCATATTCACTCAAGTGGCTGTCTGCATCAGAGAGCAGAGCCACTACCTCAAACTATTATTCCGCCATTAGTTTTCTGCAGGTCACGATTGTGGCATAATGCAATAGCATTCATCTATTTCATTCATTTAAGTTCTTAGAGGCCGACACACAATTTAATTACCCATCCTCCTCTTTGGCTGTTGGAGCGAGCAAGCCCTCGCCCTCCTCCCTGAGCTCACTCACTTCTCGTAAAGGATCGAGGGTGGTGAAACAATGATGGATAGAGTCTGAAAAGTGCATTATTTCTGATGCATTTTTGATTATTTCTAGCCTATCCCTTTTTCAGGTAATGCAATAAGCCTGATATGCCTTGAGTTCTGTCAGAGACATGGAGATTGCAACAGCTCTGGCTGCTCTTTCTACCGCCGTAAAGTCATTGTTTCTGAAACAAGGACTTCTCTGTTTTTTATAGCTCCTTTACTCTTCCTCTCCCTTTTTTCATTTTTGTCTCGGTCTGTCTTTTTTCTACAGCCTTTGTGATTTTGTCAGTCTATCTGTCTCCAGCTCCGAGACATTCTCATTTGGACCGGTGCCTCGGATGCCCCATAAGGCTGCCACAATAGTTCCTCATCGAAACAATTCCAAGGACCTCTTCAAAGTGAATGAATCAATAGTGCTCATATGTGAGGTTAAAACCAGGGTTATGCCGCTGATATTGTTCAACTGCAGACACGCCTTTAGCCTCGAACACACTAGCCACAGAAAGACCTCTTTTGTGGTTAATACAATCCATTCCCCAAATGCAGACTATCAATGTGCACAAATACAACCCCACTATGCCCCAAACAAATAAATATATATTTAAACAGCACATGCTTAAGGCAATGGCTCTTGTGTCTAACCCAAAATCAAACAATGCAAATGTTTCTGATGTTTCAAGTGGAGCAGCTCTAAGCTTATATTGATTCAAAATCCTCTGCACTATTTTAATCTATTTGTGAGTTCAGTACTTGTCATACTGATGTTCCTATAGACCATAAAGTAATTGATGCTGAATCCTATGTATCTATATATCCCATATAGTTCCAGCCTCCTCATGTCACAGGCCCATTTATTATCTTGGCTCCATAATTATAACCCTTTAGTGCAAATAATGAATTTAAATAAATCAAAACATAACCTTTTACTCTCTCCATGTTTGTCTTCTTATTAACTGCATAATAGCAGATAACACAGCAACGTGCAGAAGTTTAATTATTTCTGCATTTTTTATGGATAAGCGAGTGAAGGAGGAGGCCTCTGATGTGACCTGTGTGGGTTTGTGTTTCAGCACTTTTAATAGCTACTGAAAGTAACACTGGAATATTCAAGTACCACCATTTATCTGTCTGCATATGTATCTCCACTAACTCATCTTTTATTATGGAAATAAACAGGCATAATGTTTTTAACCTCACACATTACAAGTGTCAGAAAATGTGTTATTATTCAATTATAAATTATTCTACATTAAAGTATCATCATTATCTCTATTATAAGATACACATTGAACATTTTTATTGTTTGAGGATCAAAATTGGTCACGTTCCACAACCAATAAATATGGATTGCACCAACCCAATTCAGTTGTGTAAATACAGCATGGGATAATATCAATAAACTGTAGTATTTAATCAGAAATGTCAGTGTGTTAATATACTGAATGTTAAGCTAATTTTTTATTTTTTTTTTTTTTTGAGTAACTTTCCTGGTGTACGGTTCACCACCTGCTTGTCTCCATGGAGATGTTATCACTTAACATGAAATGCACCTCACTCACCTCTTTCTTGCACCAATGTTTCCAAAATCATCATCTTTGATTCCAACACTGAAGGTGAAGTGCGGCAGGTGAAGCCGTCCAGGTGAGGCTTGGCAGGAGAACGCAAAACAATGTACAACATGAGGCTCTGGCATCTCTCTGAAAGAAACACAAAACACAATGAAAAAGGTGCAAATCCATGATTACTCCAAGTAGCCATTTGGGCATAGCTATGAGTACCGAATAAAATAAAAGTGCATACACTATATAATAAAGTTTGATTCAAAACACAGAAAAAGCTAATCCTAGAAGATGTACAAGAAACAATTTTGTGCAAAGGTTAAATACATACATTAAGAATCCTCTAATAGAGTCTCTCTCTATATACAGCTCTGGAAAAAAATAAGAGACCACTGCATTTTTTCTGAAATCAGCATCTCTACATGTATTACAGCCATTCCATTCCAGCGTCTGTTGAATTCCAACACAAACACAAAGCTGAGCTACTTCAGTTCTTGCACCAGGAGTGGAATAAAGTCACCCAAGAACAATGTGAAAGACTTGTGGAGAGCATGCCAAGACGCATGAAAGCTGTGATTAAAAATAAGGGTTATTGCACCAAATATTGATTTCTGAACTCTTCTAAAGTGTAAACATTAGTATTATGTTGCTTTAAAATTAATTTGATCTTGTTTCTTTGCATTGTTTGAGGTCTGAAAACATTGTATCTTTATGTTATTTTGACCATTTGTCATTTTCTGCAAATAAATGCTCTAAACGATAATATTTTTATTTGGAATTTGGGGGAAATGTCAGTAGTTTATAGACTCAAACAAAAATGTTCCTTTTGCCCAAACACATACCTATAAGTAGTAAAATCAGAAAAACTGATAATTTTGCTGTGGTCTCTTATTTTTTCCAGAGCTGTATGCGTGGTTAGATTTAATCAATTACTGTTAATAATCACTGTTCATGTACATTTCCCTATGAAAGAGCAGATGCTAGTTTTTTAAATTAATTTAGATAAAAATGAAAAAACAGAATGGTAATGTTTTTTGTGCACAATATCACAAGAACAAAGAAGGAGAAATGAACATGGTGGGGCATTCAAGTGACAATTATCTGAATTTAACCCAGTTTTTTTTTTGGAACATAAGTAAGTAGGTATAAGTAAGCTCCTTGTGCTCCTTATCGCTAGTATTTTGAAGCCCGCTGTCCCCACACACAGAAGCACACAGGTAGTAGGCGCCTGACAGGCCCAAGGTCTCTTGACATAGCCTTTCTCAGTGACATTTCATCAGAGGTTGAGTGTGGCGTCCCTCCCTGTTCCCCGTCCGTGTGATTGGCTTTGTACTTTGCTGTCGTGGCGATGGTGGAGAAGATTGATCACACTGAGGTAGTTGCGAGTGTTAGGGGTCTTTTAAAGAAGGGACAGGCTGGAAAGGTCAGACTCCGAGGTGAAGACAGTGATATTGACTCTGCAAAGGTTCACTCTGATGAGGCTCTAATATCTGAGATCTCAAGGCATGGTACGGACAGGACCGCACACAAGCAAAAAAAAACTGTACCCTAATAGTTCTGAAACTACCAACAAACTCAATAGTTCCTTTGAGAAATATTGTGTAAAATCACACATGAAATTGCTGAAATGGCTGTACTTTAACCCAGAGGTCTTCAACAGGGGGGTCGCGACCCCTAGGGGGGTCGCAGAGGTACTGCAGGGGGGTCGCGAAATCTTTTGATTCAAAACTGAGGAGAAACTTCCGCTGCCTAAAAGTGACTTTGCGGGCAAAGGCGGGTGCACTGACGTCACCATCTTTGAACGAATCAGAATCGCGGAGTCCGTTTGTAACCGGAGGAGCGAGCGTGGATGGAGGGTGTCCAAATGGTATCGCGTTGTATAGGAAATACAGAGAGATATCATTTGGCTGGCCAGGTAAATTTTATAGTGTAAAATACAGTATTAACCTGTGTATTATTTCCTTGTATTGGATGTACCATAACAGAGTAGCAATGTTTATACATGACACTAAACTCAATTTAATATAAAACACAATTCTATGCCGTATATATAGTAGGGGGTCCCTGGCCCAGTTCGCCATCTGTTTGGGGGTCCCTAGCCTGAAAAACGTTGAAGACCCCTGCTTTAACCAGTAACAGACAAGGGTACTTTTTTTTGCACGCGCACAAATGAGTCACAGAATGAGGAATGCTTAAATAGTACTCAACAGGACTCAACTGGCGTCAAACAAACACTATTAAGCTGTACTTACAACACTTAACACCTTTAACAATGTATTAAGTTGTACTTAAGCAGCTACAAAAACACAAATAACCCTGATGCAACTGCCTGGATAAGTTCACAATGTTTGCAAATTCTCATTAAATTCCAAAATAAACAAGCATCAATTGATTTCATCTGGAAAACTGACTTCAGTATATAATTATTACTGCATTTGGTCAAAGGTCATTTCCAGTGTGTAGTTAAGTTAATTGCATTTCCCACTGGACAAATTATTTTTCCAACTTAAAAGGCAGTTTAGATGTTTCCAACACACTATTTGATGTTGAAATTAGACTTATTCTAGAGTTATTTTCTTTAGCTTAATATAATTGTGGTTTGCTCAATTATTTCTTATGCCTTTATCAGGGACAGAATACATAAAAATATGTTTATGCCAGGTTTATATAATCAGTCATCCAATAAATCCATTTTGTAAAATTTGTTCCACTATCAATCACACACATCTGTACACTATTTACATATATTTACACTGACTGTAGTTGTCTTCTTTTATGTGGTACTAATGTTTAGCTCTAACTGTGCCTGTCTGACTCCTGTCCTGTGCATAATGTAGTAGGACTAAAGATATTCTTGGTCAACTGAAGACATGCCCTGCCGATCGATTAGTCAACTAAAGGGGGGCATAACAAATCTCCCAAAACTATTACATATCTGACCAAGATTCTAACCAAACCTGCACTCACATGACAATAATTATATACAGCTCTGGAAAAAATAAGAGACCACTGCATTTTTTTTCTGAAATCAGCATTTCTACATGTATTACAGCCATTCCATTCCAGCGTCTGTTGAATTCCAACACAAACACAAAGCTGAGCTACTTCAGTTCTTGCACCAGGAGTGGAATAAAGTCACCCAAGAACAAAGTGAAAGACTTGTGGAGAGCATTCCAAGACGCATGAAAGCTGTGATTAAAAATAAGGGTTATTGCACCAAATATTGATTTCTGAACTCTTCTAAAGTGTAAACATTAGTATTATGTTGCTTTAAAATGAATTTGATCTTGTTTCTTTGCATTGTTGGAGGTCTGAAAACATGTATCTTTTTCGTTATTTTGACCATTTGTCATTTTCTGCAAATAAATGCTCTAAATGATAATATTTTTATTTGGAATTTGGGGGAAATGTTGTCAGTAGTTTATAGACTCAAACAAAAATGTTCCTTTTGCCCAAACACATACCTATAAGTAAAAAAAAATCTGAAAAACTGATAATTTTGCAGTGGTCTATTTTTTTTTTTCCAGAGCTGTAGAAGTTTATGCAAAAAATACAAAAAAAACAACAACAGAAAAGTGTAGAAAAAAATGCAAATTAAACTCATGATTCACTTCCAAATATTCATCTAACTTCGTACATATCTTACTGTTGCTATTGCAATCCCATATAAATCCCTCAAATTTAAATAAAATTTGTCAACTAATAAAAAATGTCAAATAGGTCAAATAGGACAGCATCAACCGATCAAAGGACTACAGACCTACTATTGAGTCCCTCTTTACAGTTAAGATGTCTCCAATTTGATAAAAGATCTGATGTTGTGAGTGGACTTATTCATCTTAAATGTGAAATATCTCTTATGTGGTACTTTCTTTCTCTTACTCTCCCTGTCTGACTCTTATCCTGTACCTCCTGAGTTCATAGACTGTGGAGCCACTCTTGTCTTTCACTGTTCTCCCTTTTGGCTATGTGCGTGTCTGTCTTTGCCCCCTTCCCAGACATCTCTCACCAGTGGCTGCTGCTATGTTTTCATCCAGGACATTTCCTATCATTGTGTCTCAGTCCACAGCACCGTGCCTGTGTGCTTCCTCCTCCGTCTCAGTCTGTGCCCGCACCCATTCGTCTTGTGGCCACCTGGCAGCGCCCGCTTTGCCTCTCAGCGTTTCCTCGTCAGATGCCTGGGCCTACACTCTCAATCTTTCTCTCTCCTTGGCGTGTTTGGGGGGGGAACCTGCCCGACTAATTAAAGGAAAACAAACTCTATGCTTTCCAGGCGCTCGCTGCAAAACACTGCTTATTAAGGAGTAAAAAGTCAAACTTCATGATTCATTAAGAAGAGGAAGTGTGAGCAGACTGGACAGATGAGTGGGACTGGAAAGCAGCAGGGAGAGAGGTGAAGGAGGAAACTATTCACTATTGGCTATGCATACGGCTACATATAAAGTCCACTGTGTTCTAGTTGTTACTTTACTCTTTATAGTAGCTGTAAATGAGAATCTGTTCTCAATCAACCTACCAGGATAAATTAAGCTTAAATTAAGAAGAATGTGATGTGGTTTCCTTTAGGCAGACACTTATAATAAATGTTAATTTAATCTTGTTTGCTCTTGGGTCAATCATCATTCTCCTAGAAAACAGAAATTCACATGTATCACATTTTGAACAGGGTGTAAGACAAGATGCCAACATAACAGTGTATATGGGTTTGGGTATGCCACAAATGTTCAGTGACTTGTGACTAATTCAGTAGTGCTAGAAGCGATGATTGTAGTAAAAGGTAATAAGGTAATAAAAAGTACAGATATTTAAATTTACTGCGCTTCATACAAATGCCATGATCTTAACTTGGGTACAGATTGTAAGGCTCTAAACATCACAATGCAGTAGAATTTTAATGCTTTTTAATATTCTAGCAAGAGCAATGTGTTAATAGTTGACAAGTCAAAATTCAAACCATATGAATTGGAATTTTGATGGGTGTTCTTTTCACTGAGGTTTGTGCTTGGCATTAAAAAGCATGTCACTATACATTGTGCACTTCACCATCACCTTGTAAAGTAGTACAGACATGAGCAGGCTAGCTAAAGTTAACCATGATCTGTGTGTATTTAAATGTGTCTGTTTGCACGGCCATTCCTCTCTCCTCTCCTTCAGCCTTTCCTCAGTGTGATGTTTTCCTTTGCCTCTAATGAGTTCTAAGTGGCCAATACTTTCTTCTGCAGGAAACTCGTGTCAAACTAATTAACTTTTAATGAGAGGAAACCCACTGATTAGAGTGTTTTTCTTGGCAAGGCAGCCTATTAATTCTGTTGGTTTGAGCAGCAGGGCCAAGGAGTGAGACAAAAAAGAGGGCCTCTATGCACCAACTCTTTTCTATCTTTTATATTCTAGCACATGCTTAAGCCGGAACCCCTGCACAGTCTGTTGGACCAGCTGTTGAAACAAACAAGCTTTAAATCCACGCCACAGAGGTCCTCCATCGCTGTCCAATACTTCCCTCTATTGGCCGAAAGGAAACTTGCAATCCAAAACGCTGTAAAGAACACTGTATACAGCTCTGGAAAAATTAATAGACCACTGCATTTTCTTCTGAAATCAGCATCTCTACATGTATTACAGCCATTCCATTCCAGCGTCTGTTGAATTCCAACACAAACACAAAGCTGAGCTACTTCAGTTCTTGCACCAGGAGTGGAATAAAGTCACCCAAGAACAATGTGAAAGACTTGTGGAGAGCATGCCAAGACGCATGAAAGCTGTGATTAAAAATAAGGGTTACTGCATGAAATATTGATTTCTGAACTCTTCTTAAGTGTAAACATTAGTATTATGTTGTTTTAAAATGAATTTGATCTTGTTTCTTTGCATTGTTTGAGGTCTGAAAACATGTATCTTTTTTTTTTTTTGGACCATTTGTCATTTTCTGCAAATAAATGATCTAAACGATAATATAAAAATGTGCCTTTTCCCCAAACATATACCTATAAGTAGTAAAATCAGAAAAAACTGATAATTTTGCAGTGGCCTCTTATTTTTTTCCAGAGCTGTAGTGGAGTGAACTTTTACAAACTACAATGATTTTTAAGATGCGCGAAAAGTCCCTCAGTCGTCCAGGTAGAATCCATGATAACAGGAGAAGTTCAATTTGTCAACTGGACAAAGTTTGTTTGGTTGAAAACGTTTCGCCGCTCATCCGAGAGGCTTCGTCAGCTCTAATAAGAATACTGGTAAGACACTTGCTTATATCTTGCTGTAGGGAGGAGCTACCTAGCTAACTACTTTCCGGAACTATCTCATTGGTTTCCGTCTTTTGTTTCTCTGGCGTCTAGTTGACGATCTCTATTCATCCCTACACGCCTGTTTTTCACACCTCTGGCCCTGTCCTGGCTAACCCTATTGTTTCCCTGTTTGTTTGATCTAGGCTTAATAATGGAATTGTAGATGGGATGCAAATTATGTCTTACTCCACCATTTCTGTTCAAAGAAGGATTCTCTTTTTTGACAAAAATAGCCTCTTTAACTCCCCTCTCAAACCAATTCTTTTCCCTGGCTAAGATCTGAACCTCACTGTCCTCAAATGAATGACCCGTGGCTTCTAGGTGAACCAGAGTGAACCAGAGTGGACCGTCTTCTGCCGTATATCTTCACCTAGAAGCCACGGGTCATTCATTTGAGGACAGTGAGGTTCAGATCTTAGCCAGGGAAAAGAATTGGTTTGAGAGGGGAGTTAAAGAGGCTATTTTTGTCAAAAAAGAGAATCCTCTGAACAGAAATGGTGGAGTAAGACATAATTTGCATCCCATCTACAATTCCATTATTAAGCCTAGATCAAACAAACAGGGAAACAATAGGGTTAGCCAGGACAGGGCCAGAGGTGTGAAAAACAGGCGTGTAGGGATGAATAGAGATCGTCAACTAGACGCCAGAGAAACAAAAGACGGAAACCAATGAGATAGTTCCGGAAAGTAGTTAGCTAGGTAGCTCCTCCCTACAGCAAGATATAAGCAAGTGTCTTACCAGTATTCTTATTAGAGCTGACGAAGCCTCTCGGATGAGCGGCGAAACGTTTTCAACCAAACAAACTTTGTCCAGTTGACAAATTGAACTTCTCCTGTTATCATACAATGATTTTCTATTCTATTTCTATTCTAACACACTTACTTCATACATTTGCTTTATCTTTAATCATATCTGTAAACCAGGTCATACAATAATAACAATGAATGATTTAACTCATGGGAGAAATTTTTGGTCCTCACAAAGCAAAAATGACTGTATACACATTTCAGTCCTCACAATTAGATACATTTTATCTAATTGTGAAAAATTTTATTTCAATTTAATACCCTACTTCACACATGCCCATTCTTCCCACACAGTGATGGGAAGAATGTATTTAGTTAAAGAATACTGACAATCAGAGTACTGTATTCTGAATACACAGAATACATTTACATCAAGGACACAACATAGTACTAATAGTATTAGTAATAACAGCTTTATACTTGTTTCACCGTTTTTATAGCATTTCCTATCACTAATTGGAAATGGAAAAATCACACATGCTTCACCAAAGGAGCAGCATTGTCTGTTTTTTGTACAATTTGCCTCAATTACAAGATCAAATACCATCATGTATTCCTTTGATTTTAGAAAAGTAACTGTATTCTGAATACAAATAGAATAAAGGAATTATTATTCAGAATATGCATTCTTGGTACATGTATTCAGTTACAGTGGTACCTCACCTTAGTTGAGTAGCTATTTCAATGGAAAAGGCCTGATCCGTTCCAAGGTTTTTTTTTTATAGTGTAACATTTTTTTTTTAACATTGTGTTCTGCTTCCTGATTGGCTAAGAGACTGTAGAGCCATGATTAAACGTGGAATAAACCAGGTCTAGACCAGAACTAAACCAGGTCTAGACCTGGACTGGACCTGGACTAAACCAGGACCGGACCAGGTCCAGACCCGGACCAAACCGGGATCAGACCAGGATTAAATCACCCCGTGCGGCTTTCCGCTGGCCTCGTGCGGCTCCTGCGCTCGCCCGCACGTGCTCGGCCCCGAGGGGGAGGCACAGCCCAGGCGCCGCAGCTCCATCCCGCGCCCGCAGCCTTGCGCCGTGTCGACGTCGCTTTTTGATCCTTCGATGTCGGCTCTTCCTATCATTGTGAAGCAGAATTCACCAAGCGTTGGATTGTTCACTCACTAATAAGGAACGTGGGGGCGGGGTTTAGACCGTCGTGAGACAGGTTAGTTTTACCCTACTGATGATGTGTTGTTGTGTCTCCGCTCCCCTCGCGCGTTCGGCGCTATATTGAGCCGTGCCCCCCCACGCTTCACCATCAACACATTCCGTTGAAAATCTATGAAAGTTCGAGTGTTCAAACGAGAGAGAAATGCGAGAAAAGCCCAACTCCAGTCTGATAAAAGCGTAGAATGTGTGTGGTGAGGCATTTACAGCCCTAAAACATGTAGAACAATTGCAAAATACAAAGTTGTCCTACCTCGCGGACCTCTCCCACCGCGGGCCACCTCTGGAACCTAACCCCGTGTGTGTTGATAAAGTGTATTTACATTTCAGGGCGTGCATTTGAGCTCGCATTAATTTAATTTTTGAGATTTTGCGTTTCGTAACTTGAATTTTCTTTTGTATCTAGAGACCAAAATTTAACGTGAAAGCGTTTCGTATCATTCGTAAGGTGAGGTACCACTGTACTTCCCAACAGTGTGCGTACACACAATAATGCATGAGTCTAAAATAAAATTCTTCGTCAAATATGGTGGAAAAAAATCATCTAACTTGATTAGCTAAGACAAAGTGGGAGAAGTGGGAAAATCAACATAATTCCTGTTTGTGTAGAATCCCTCAGCCGTCCAGGTAGAATCCATGACAAAAGGAGAAATTCAGTTTGTCAACAAATACATTTCACAGCTCATCCAAACTACTTCTTCAGTTCTTCACCCCAGAACTGAAGAAGAAGCTTGGATGAGCTGCGAAACGTATTTGACCAAATGAACTTTTGTCCAGTTGACAAATTGAATTTCTCCTTTTGCCATAATTCCTGTTTGATATGTATGAACTGTGAGTAGAGTACTTTTGATGGGCTGCTACTCTGCCTCAGAAGCTGGAAAATATGTCTGTTTCATCTACAGTTAGTTTGAAGTACTGGAGCTCTACCTTTATCTGTCACAATATGGCAGAGGTTTGTTAAAGTAGTTTGGAAATAAGTCCCCAAAACAAACAAATATGACACAAGCCCAGTAGCTGATGTGGTTTCAAAGCTTTCCCATTCCCTGAAAGATCAAGTTTATTTTGTTTCAAGTTGTGAGCCCACTTTGCCCACTGAAGGTTCCAGGGTGAAGAGGGAGAGATGCAGAGGAGCAGAGAGAGAAAGAGAGAAAAATGTGTTTGATTTGTCAGAAGATCTTTGATTTACTTTACAGCTGTCAGGATGCTGAAGAGCTAGACCTCATCAGTGACATTTATCTTTCTCGTTTCACCTGAGGCACTAGACGCTGTTCTCTAACACACTTCAGACAACACTGAGAAGATCTGCTCATTCAAAATATAATTAATAAACAATATTAACCAGCTGAATGCAGGTTTAAATCAACCTAAACATAGGAATAAAGTTTAGATTTCTAGATATTGTTGCATCTAAAATTATTATAATGTTCATGATTGTAGACCAGATTTTTTTTTTTTTTTGCAGATAGCTTTTAATTTAAGCCATCTGTAGATCTGCCCTTGTCTTGGCCCATACAACCATAACGTGGATAATAATATAACTGAATTATATGAAAAAGTTATAATACTCCACTAGCTTCCTGACTGTTGGAAAACACATGCAGATGTACTCAAAATATCAATTTGTCTACCACGAGAGACACTTTGACTCATATCCACCACTGACAATAAAATAAATCAATATTTCATTCATTTTTTGTCTCCACCTAACTTTTAATATCACTGCTTCCCTCCTTGCCCTTAAACCTCTCTGTGGTCATATATCTGCTATCAGCCCTGACTCGCTGTAAAAATCTCAAATTTCACAAATTCTTGCAGTCTTTCAGTAAAACACCGACCTCTCAACTCTCTAAAGTGCAGTCCAGCAGTCACTGTGGGACTCTGCAGATGGGCCCTCACTCCTCTGACAAGACTGTGAATGAGGAAATGAGAATTAGACATTGGTCAGAGAAGCAGGATCATGTGTTTCTCCCTGATGTGAACCTTTGGAATGAGCATACTTTCAAATAAGAAGAGAGTGTGACAGACAAAATCTCAATGCCTTTCACTTCTTCATGCGATGTATGCCACTACCTCACTGTAAATACTACTGTTACCTGTGCAATAACCTGCTTCATAACCCACGTGCAATACTTATACTATACTATATTATGTTCAATCTGTGAAATACTCTACTTACACCTTATTTAATCCTACCTGTACCTTTGTATTTTATTATATTTTATTACATATTTTTAATTATATTATTTGCTTTTTCCCCTGCACTTTTTTGCAACACTTTTTTACCATGTACTATTACTGCATGCTATTAGTACTTCTCGACTATCTTAGCGAGTCAGCGGTTCTCCTGTTCCTAAGCATTTCATTTGCATTGTTGATCTTGTGTTGATCCTGCATATGACAAATCAACAATCTTGAATCTTAAAACTTCTACCTACCTTTTTGAGTATGAGCCTCATTTGAATCATCTGTGGCCATACATATGTAAAATAAATGGCTGTCAGCAGGCAGCTGGGTCTTTTTTCAGTGATTGGAACATTGCATCAGACTTATGACAATTGAATTAAAAAAAAAAAAAAGTGTATTATGCAATCTCTGATCTATGTTATGGTGTCATTTCTTCATCAAAACCATACCTGGAATTTTGCAGTGTTTTGTTCACACATGCTTAACACACACACATATTTAGGCTGTGTTCTCAAATTCTCCACCTTGTGATGTCATGTGGTAATACAGTAAGTGTTCCACTGTGTTTTTAAACTGCACACATCTTCACTAGAATCATTTGAATGATTTCAGTCCTGGAATTGCCCATCTCTATTGTTTTAAAGGTAAAAGGTTGCTGTTAGCAACCTTTTACCTTGTGATGTTCTACCTTGTGATGTTGTGTCACTACACGACATCACAAGGTAGAACAGAGCATTTTGAGCTTTGGAGATGCAGACACACTAATAAAACGAGTTGCTCAAACATGACATGACTCCAGCAAACTCCGGCTATATTTTTAATGAGATAACAACATTCTAAGATGTCTGAAATGGGACGCAAAAAGGTCTCATTTTGCGTAATAGAGGACTTTTAAAGCTTAATGTGGTCTATTGATTTTACAAAATCAACAGCCCTCTCTGTTTGTGGATATCCTAAATGGGAGACAAGGACAAGATACAAGACAACAGAGAATCAGGACCCAGGAGAAAGGGTGTAACTATTCCTTACCTGGCCGGTGTTTCTGAAAAACTACAGAGGAGTTTCAGACAATATGAAATCCCAGTATATTTCAAACCCACAAACACTTTAAGACAAAAACTGGTCCACCCAAAGGACAAAACACCGAGCCACAAACAAAGCAATGTGGTCTACTCCATTCAGTGTAGTGAGGACTGCAGTGAGCGCTACACAGGAGAAACAAAACCACTTCACAAGAGGATGTACCAACATCGACGGGCGTGCCAGAGTGGACCTTCATCTGCCGTACATCTCCACCTAGAAGCCACTCCTTTGAGGACAGTGAGGTACAGATCTTAGCCAGTGTTAGAGCCATTTTCTATGTTATATCTGCGTTGCTATGCGTTGCTATGCTGTACTTTGATGTACTTTGATCTTTTTGATCTTCCACTTTAATCTTTGATCTTTAATCCTTTAATCCCTTATCTAACTTCAGTCAAATTGAAGGGTAAAGTTACAAGCTTTAGAAATTCCTTTTTTGTTTCTTTTGTTGTTCCTTTTTTCCACTCTGTATGACTTTCACTTTAGTAAAGATAGAAAAGACAAACTTTGGATTCAAGACTTTATTTTTGTTACGTGCCGCATCGGAAAGAACCTTCGAGAGGCTCAAGGCTAGTGAGTCAGTGTGCTGCACTCACAGCCAGAAAAAAAACTAGTTTGAGAGGGGAGTTAAAGAGGCTATTTTTGTCAAGAAAGAGAATCCTTCCTTAAACAGAAATGGAGGTCTCAGACATAATTTGTCTCCCATCTATAACTCTATCTCAAACCTAAATCAAAACAAATAAAACAATAGGGCAGCCAGGTCAGGTCCAGAGGTGTGAAAACACCCATTATGGCCCTGAATGACTATGCTAACAAGATCCCACACAGAAACTGAAAACAAATAGTTTCATAGTAATGCCATTGTAGTTAGCTCCTTCCTGCACGAAGTTATAAGCAGTGTCCACCAGCACTCTAGCCAGAACTGAAGAAGCAACTTGGATGAGCAAACGTAGTTGAATTTCTCCTTTTGCCATGGATTCTACTTGGACGACTGAGGGATTCTACACACAAAATCAACAGGTGTATACAATCATGACAAGAAATGCAGCATTAGAAAAACGCCCTTCATTTCCAGCCTGGCATTTTAATATTTAGCTCATTCAACACGTGTCTAAGTTGAGCTTTCCTAATCAATGATCTCACACTTACCAGTTGCAGTGTGATTGCACGTTGAAACCAGTTTATTTCCCCAATAAACGTGAACTTCAACGTCACGTGCGATGCTGATTATGTGCAGCAGATGGCGCTAGAATACTAAATATCAAACACAAACTATTAAACGTTTTATGGTAAATCTAAAGACATTACAGCCAGGCCTGATTGCTAGACAAGAGCTCTGTTTGTTCACTGACAGTCATCCAAAGACATACTTATTATTATTAATTGAAATAATAAGATGATAAAGGTAATTTTAATCTAGGATAATTCGCCTGTTTGATCAAATTTACATAATAGAACCTACATTTTAGCTCACACTTTAATTAACTAAATAGCTAAGTCAAAATTATTTCAATTGGAGGAAAAATGCTGTGTACTGCTGTGTACCAGTAGGTGTCACTGCTAAACCCCACTGTGGTAACTGAGGGACCTACTGTGTAAATGTACTCCACGTTTTCCTGAGGGACTGGATGATGATAAACTGGTGTCATTTCAGCGCTCCCCTGCACATGCTCATCTCCTCATACTGTAGCAATATACTGCCACAATTTATATCAAATAAAGGATCTCTTCTTGCATCATTTCCTAAAGAAAAACATTCTACCCACCCACCCTCAATATGACAAACGTAGACTATAAATTCATATCAGTCACATAGAGTAGGATTAATTTGAGCCTTTCAAAATAAACTCGTCCGCTTTTGTCCATGCGTACTTTCACTACGATTCTAATTTGTGCTTTTATTGTGATAGTTTTAGGCGGAAGCTGGGCGGTGATTTCTGTGAAGCCCAAAGCGCCGGGGCATCCTCCGCAACCTTCTGTCTGTGCTTGACAGAGGCCAGTGCGTGTGCGCTACGCGTGTGTAAACACTGAGTTGGGCTCATATGTTCGGGGAGAGGACCAGGTCTGACCGCTGCAGTGATTACCTGTCAGAATCAGCCTCAGTGACCGCTCAGATGACGAGATGGCAGCTGAATCCACCCGGAGATTCACCAAGAACCTGCTGAAGCCGGGGAGCGCCGCGGAGATACGGCAGACGGCGTGCAACGCGGTCCGACTCTCCGCAGTGACGGTGAGTAGACCCACTGAACACTAAAACATGGTGGCACTGAAAAACACCTGTAGGCCCTCTGGTTCCGAGGAAATCCCGTGTGAATCTGATCTGGATGTATACGGAGCATTAAATGTGGACTGCGTAGTAAGTGTAGTAGACGGAGTTGACATTGACATTCATGTTGCATCTTTCATAGTGGAGGATGAGCGCTGCTGCAGCTCTGCCTCTGTCCATTGATGTACTGCACTGGCTGCAGCTCCATATCTTTAAATGGACAGTGCTTCGTAGGCACAGGAATTACTACAATTTTCTCTGGTGTTTTGCCGAGCAAACATATATTGGGTGGACGATCAACGGACATTTTTTTTTCATGGGATGGTCTCTGAATGAAATTTTGAAAATGTGTAGTGTGCCATGACACATCTGCCCAATGGTGATCAAAACAGTTAAAATGGAGGCAGCACCGGAGTATGATAGACCAAGCTTTGCCTTATATGTTCAACTATATTTTACTAGCGTGCGCGTGTTTATGTGCGAGATATGGAGATTATAGGGAGAAAACGATTATCATATCTTACCATGTACAAATGCAGATATTCACCAGTAAAAAGGTCATTATGTTTTTTTTAATGTCCTTTTGATTAATTTGCCAGAAGGCAAATCCTTTGCCTACTGTTGTGTATGCTTGTGTATGCTTGTGTACTGTATTATGTGGATGGGCAAGTGAAAGGTCACTCCACTGTAGCCTCACACCCTCCACACTGCACTGTGTTAGTGTGTCAGTGGGACACTGAGCTAAACGCTTCTTTGATTGAGGGAAACTGTCACTCTTTGGTTTTAAATTGATCGACTAATATCTATTCATAGATAGGATGTTTATTAAAGTTTCTATCTGTATCATTGCTATGTCCATTGTTGCAAATAATGCAATGGTTTAGTGAATGATTGTTTCTGACATGATGAAGAGCTGGGCCTCAGCATGCAAGACCACTCTGAAATCAATTGAAATAGTATATAAACAAGCTCTTAAAATTTTAGACAAAAAAACAAAGACCCACCATCACTGCATTATTTTGAAGAAACACAACATAGTAGGCTGGGATAAAATGATAAAATTTGATAATTGTATTCTTGTGTACAAGATCAACTTAAATGGTGGCTATTGGACAATCGGATCTGCACACAACTGAATTTAAACGGCACCTTTTGCACATGAGGCAGGGACTGCAATCATATTTGTATGTAGACCTGGAAATAAGATAAGATAAGACTTTATTGATCTCACGCAGGAGAAATCTACTTGTCACAGTAGCTCCAGGTAGGGACAGTTTGAACAAGAAAGAAAAGTGCATGCAGGCAAGAATGGCATAAAGATAAGTAATAATAAAATAAGTAATAATTCGAATAAGTAATAATAATAAAACAGTGACAGGGAGAGTATTGAAAAAACAATATTGCACGTTGGAAAAAGGATATTGGTCGATAGGAGTATTGGAAAAAAAAAAAAAAGATGTTAATGCTGTGCTTGTGTAAGTAGTGAAGTACGTGTCTGACCTGTACATTTTAATACTAATGTTGTAAGAATGTGTTTTATAGTGTATGAGTGAGAGATGCATCTGGGAGTGTGTATTATAGACTTTTGTCATGTTTTATGAATTGTGCGAGTTATGTGGCTGGGTCCAGCAGGGGACTGAGGATGGAAATTAGCTTTGGCTACAGTCCTGCATATTTACAAGTACATGTTTGCCTGTTACATAATTTTGTCTTTTAATATGTCCCTTTAATAAATAAATGCAATGCAATTGTATTTATATTAAAGGGACAATGCATATTAAAAGAAAATAAATAAAAATAATCAAATAAATACATCTTTGTTACTCTAAAAATATCATCAATGTGTTCATTAAAGGCAATTAATTAATTAATTGCCTTTGTGTGTAGAATCCCTCAGTCGTCCAGGTAGAATCCATGGCAAAAGGAGAAATTCAATTTGTCAACTGGACAAAAGTTTATTTGGTTGACTATTGGTTGAATATTTCGACCAAATAAACTTTTGTACTTCTTTTGAATTTCTCCTTTTGCAATGGATTCTACCTAGATGACTGAGCATGAATGGAAATTATTGACAACCTGCTGGGTGAAGCAGCACACAATGTCGTGCCTCTAATGGCATTTACTCTTCAGTTTTTTCAACTTTGGGATTTTAAATATACAACATATTGGTGGGTACAACTTCTCAAAGGCAGGACCAGTAGTCTTTTTGTCATAAACTGATGTAGCTTTGTTGTCTTGACAGTAGGCTCTCTTTGTTAAAAGTTGTAGTAGTTAACGTTACATTTTGTAACTATATTACAAGGCTCATCAACATGTACGATTTGAAGTATTACATTGAGTTGTTTTTAGATCAGACTAAATACCAGACAAACACATATGTCGTCATTACTGTTTCTTTTCTAAACCCGTGCAATGACTGTGATAGGTATTGTACTTTTCAAACCAATGTGGTTATCATAGGGCATACACATAACGTTTCCTTTAATTAGTCATCAGATAAGACAAAAGGATGTGTGCAGTGCAGCTTTCAAATCAGACTTGCACAATGGAGCAATTGCATTTAAGTGTTTCCTTCCTTTGTTGCAGTTTGCACCTAATTTATGACAAAATCTCAAATAGTACAACCTCCCCACTCCTACTCCACAAAGCTACTACTAATCTGTGCAGACTGAAAAATCACTGCCAGGCATGTCTGCATGTCTGGAGCCAAGTGTGTGCCAGTAAGTCATGCACAGTCATTTATTGGTGGGGGGCATGTTGCGGAGACTTCCCTGTGTGATACGTGCTGTAGGGTGCTGTCATTGCCACTCGCTGCTGTCCTCATGACACATTATGTCTGCTGCCTGGAGTCAACTAACTGACCCAGCTTATGACAATATTAACATCTTAAATTGGGGTCTTGTGTGTCTGAAATGCACACATTTATTTGATGAAAACATAAATGGATGTAACAAATTAAACATAGTAAAAATGTGAATGTTGTGGTAGCAGAAAGTAACTGGATTAGTCTTTGTAATTACTCCACAGTCATGGCTCCGTTGCCACGACAACAGAAAAAGGTCAATTAGGATGGAATTTTTACAGGAAGTCCTCCTCTCTCCTTTGGCATATCTCAGATCTTGTTTATTGTTCTAAAAGCCTTTTTCCCTTTCTCTGAGTTTTGATTTCACTTAAATGTGTTACCTGATTCTGCCACATTTTCTCTTGTTTTAATGTTTAGACTTTGTGTAATTCTGCTTGACTTCCTTTTGTAAACAGGGTGCAGATTGTTATAGGGTCTCTCTGTCTCTGCAAATGGAAAAGAGGTAAAGGTGAAATCTGATAAATAGGCCACTTGGTGCACTTGGTACTCAAACAATGAAGACAGAAATAAAATAATAAAGAACCATATTATAATTGTATCGTATTGACAGATTTATTATCTTTCTCTTAAAGGGTCATGATCCTTATATCCCTATATATAAAATATGGGATATATTTTAGAGAACTATCCAGAGAGACGTTTGGTGTATCTGTATGTCATACAGTATAGTCTAGAAGTCATGTATTCACATTGATGTCATCACACATGTCCCTTGCTGTAGGCTAAATGGCATTTCTCATATTAAGATGAGTTGATATTTGATTCTTAAACTGCTGATGGGTTGTTTAGACTACTTTCCAAGTGAGATTAAAGAGGCCATTGTAGATGAATAGCCATTTGTTTTGACTAAATCACAGATAGTACCAGGGCACTGTGAAGACTTTGCGGTCTGTCATTTCATTGACATATTCACAGTACAAGGAATTAAATGAAAACAAATGTAGGCCCTTGCTGGAGCCATTGTCACTGATTGAATTAGACCACTGTAAGTAGAAAGTGTTCTGTAATCATGGTAGACATATATTTGTGCAGTGTGTGCTGAATGAATTTGTTACTTTTGACTTGAAGTGTTAGACTAGAGATTGTTGAATCCATGGGCAAATAGTCAGTTTGGTCTGTGTGGGCCATCTCTGTGCAGAGAAAGTCTGTGCCTGTATGTCCATGTTTGAGAGAGGTCACATGAGAGGAGGAGAGAGGTCCCTGGGGCACGGTGCATTGTGCCAGCCTAGGTTTACAATAGGCTCTTTGCAAAAGCTTCACAGTCAGTGAACTGCTGCTTTCAGACTTAGCTGACTGGCTCTGCCTGACTGGAGCTTCACTTTTATCCATTTGCTTTGATTCTCTTAAAGCTCTGTCCATCTCCCCTCTCTATCCTGACACACACTTTTTTCACGTACCCTTGGGATGGATAAGGAGGAGGAGGTCCACTCTACTTCACATAGTGGTCTAAGAATAGTTCTCCAACTCTTTGCTGAGTGAATTGCTGTGTTGTGTCTCTGCCTCTCTGTGAATTCCAGAGTAGGAGGCCTGAATATGCTAGTGCCATTATAGAGTGACCCTCATGCCCCCATGCCCTCACCAGCTCAAACTGCACACTACTGTGTGACACTTGTAAATTATGTGGACTTTCCCTCATATCTTTGAAGGCTATCACCCGACTCTGCTTCAGGGAACTACATAATTGGGGAAACAAAGTGGCTTGGTGTAGAGAAAATGTGTCAACAATTGTCCACCAGGCCACCACAGCATCTTAAAGATCCCATGACATGGTACTTCTTGATGCTTTTATATGGTGCCTTAATGGTTCCCTAATACTGTAAATGAATCCTTCTTCAAAATCAACACTCAGTGCATGAGAAAGACCCATTTACACAGACGTGGTCAAAAAATATCTCTCTGAACAACTCATTCTGGGCGTTGTTGCTTGAATGCAAATGGGAAGGACAGAGATAGGCCAGAGGAGTGGGGGGGCAAATGCGCCGCTGGTTCCTTGTTTTAGCGGTGCGATGTGGGCTGGCCCCACTTCCGTGTTTTAAGAGCGGAGGAAGAAAGGAGAGCTGTTTCAATGAAAAAAACACATTTTCACAGAAAATAAAATTAAACCACTGCTGTTTCAGAGATCCAGAGGGTCGGATAAAGGACTTCCGAGCCTGGAAACACTCTAATGTGCCTCAAGGCAAATAAAAAAACGCATTTCGCATTGCGTAGCTCATTCGCGGTCCAAACTCTCTGGGCGTGATTTACAGAGACGGTGGGTCAGGGCTCTTAAGTCTCACGCTTTGAGAGTGTGACACACGCAATTCGACGTGTTCACACGCCACACATGGTATTTCTCACGCTGAAATTTTTTTAAGCAATTCAAAACTGTAGCCACTGTTCACAGCGCTTCTGTGCCCAGAAAATCTGTAAGTTAATGCAGGCACCGCGCGTTTTCAGCGAAAAAAAGGTTACTCACACACCAGTACTCGAGTTGAGCGATCAGCTGTGAGGCCGATCGCGCACAGCTGATCGGCCTGTTCGCTGATCAGCTGATATTTACACGGCATTTCCAAGACAATAAGGATCCTTAACTTGCTACGTTAATGCTACGTAAGAAGAAACTCGGGACACGGGATAAGTTCGGGATATGTCCTTTTCTCCGGAGCTCCGGATTATTAAAGACCGTGACACGTGCATACATGGATACGAGTGACCGCGTTTTTATGGGTGAGTCATATCAGATTATTTCTGCATCTATTTCGGCACTAAACCAGGACTAAACCAGGACTAAACCAGGACTAAACCAGGACTACACCAGGACTACACCAGGACTACACCAGGACTAAACCAGGACTAAACCAGGACTAAACCAGGACTAAACCAGAACTAAACCAGAACTAAACCAGGACTAAACCAGGACTAAACCAGGACTAAACCAGGACTAAACCAGGACTAAACCAGGTCTAAACCAGGACTAAACCAAGACTAAACCAGGTCTAAACCAAGACTAAGCCAAGGCTAAACCAGGTCTAAACCAGGACTAAAACAGGACTAAACCAGGTCTAAAACAGGACCAAACCAGGACTAACCAGGTCTAAACTAGGACTAAACCAGGTCTAAACCAGGACAAAGCCAAGACTAAACCAAATCTAAACCGGGTCTAAACCAGGACTAAACCGGGACTAAACCAAAACTAAACCAGGTCTAAACCAGGTCTAAACCAGGTCTAAACCAAGACTAAGCCAGGACTAAAACAGGTCTAAACCAGGACTAAACCAAGACTGTGTGTGATAACATATCCTGTGCATTATTGAATGATAATATGGACTTTTTGTTATAAAAAGAGTGAGATTTCCCCCCGCTCCTCGGAAATCTCACTCCTGCCAATCTTCAAAACTTGAGAGCCCTGCGGTGGGTAGACATCCAGACGGGGGGTGGAACTGCATTTTCCGTGTGATGTCAGAAAGTTTCCTTGTTCAGAATCGCCCGTTTGAGCTGTGTTTTTTTCAAACGGAGAAAAGGACCGCAAATGCTCAATTTACACATTTTGCAACTTTTAGCCATGGGGGGGGGCCTAAACAGGGTAGGGGAGCTCACATTAACGTTCAGAAACCTCAGAAAGTGAAAATTTCATGCCATGGGACCTTTAACATAAGCACATTTTAGCCTTTTGTCTACCTCTGGACTGCCTGTTTAATGGTTTCCTATTGGCTTTGATCAATCCTACTGACCCACTAAACCCCCTTTTAACATGTCAGTCTTTTTAGGTTTGTCAGTGCAACATAAAATAGGAGCTGAAACATTTAGCCAGTATTAATGTTTGAGCTGCTCCGTGCACGCTGAAGCACTGGAAAAAGTCATATTAATGTAGATTATATGAATGAAGAAAAAATCTGATTCAAACAGATGAGAAGATGGAGAGAATTTCTTTCTTTGTGTTGCCTTATTCCATGCACTCAGTGGAGCATGTGTTATTTGTGCTATATGAAGACATGGTCTTGTTATATATTTAAGTATGCAGCTATGATTGACAGTATTCAGGTCTAAAGAATTTTGCTGAAGTGTTATAAAATCCATTCTTCTACTCCCCCATAAAACATATCAACATCCACAAAATAAAAATCCTGCTAAGTCCCGACCCTTTTCATCTCAAACATGGAAATTGGACACTGGTGTCTGATTGACAGATGTTTAATTATGACATTTTCAATAAAAAAGACAAAGCTGGGCCTTGATGATGGATTTACAACACAAATGAGAGCTTCTACATTGTCCTCTGCATGTTTTGGTTAGGATCACATTGAGTGGTTTTGAAATCCCCTGCATTTCAAACCATTTGGCCAACTCCTCTCTGTAATATTTTAACTGACTTGTTCTTTGGTCAATTTACTGCGCCTTCAGTGTCAGCCAAAGCCCTGTAAAAGAGATCTGTGAAAGAAATGGGAGAAAGAGGTCAATGAGTGAGACAGACACAATCATAAAGGGGGCTTGGGTAATTTAGGTAGAGGATTATGCATATGAAAACACATGAGGAAAAGTCCTTAAAACAGCTGGGTCCTGCGCCGTGGGGACCATGGGGAGAAAGATCTGCTGAGTGGGCGTCTGCCAGATTCGAGAGGTCACGCTGAGGTCACATGTAGGCTTTGTGTTGGTGTCATGTAGGCGTATTACTGCATGATTAATTAAGATGTAGCTATTCAAATACTGTTTTTCTGTACTGCTGTTGTCAGCGTTGTGATTTGCTTTAAATCATAATAATAAATGTTCAAGAATACTGGTACAGTATGTGTTTCTGGCCTGAGCGCCTAAAAGTCAATATTAACTTACAGTTGGTGTGGGTGAAATAAGGTTCAAAGTAAGGACACATTTTTCAGCTATAATAGTTGAAGATAGGATTTAATAAGAAGCAGCACAGGGATAAAATACTCACAGACCTGTTACTGGGTTTTGTAAAAATCAGGGAAAGGTTGAAAGATTCCTGATTGGCTACTTGGAAATATGGCACACAAAAAAAACTCAGAAGTACTGATTAAAGCAAACTAAATATGTATATATATGTAATATATATAAACTTAATATAGAGAAAACCAAGATTAAATCAAGGCTAATTTAAAGGGATATGCCACCCCCAGGTCAAATTTGGGCATCTCCCCACAGTCCAGAGACTAAAACAAGTGATGAAAAGCGTTTTCCTGGTCACCCAGCCATTGTCCGAGTCTGTTAGCACTGACCGCCGCGCGAGCTGCTGCTCCTCCGCCTTAGACTGGAGGCTAACGTCGCCAGAGAAAGATTTCGGCCAAAAGGAATTAATTTGCTCGATAATTTGCCCGTGTTGATTTGCACATTTATTTGCACTCGATATGAATGCGCACTACACAGAAAGTAATTGGGAAAAGCATCGAGCAAATTAATTTACTACTGTTGCACATTTATTTTTATTTTATCTTAACTCCAATGCACATTCTACTGCACATGACCAATTCACCGCTGTATCTTCCATTGCACATTTTGATGCACACTGCACACTTTGGAAATCTGTATATAGTATAGTTTATTTATTATGTTGCACTGTTTTAAGATTTTAGATCTTAGACTTTAGTTTTAACTTTAGATCTCTGTCTTAGATAGTTTTTGTTGTGTTTTGTCTTCATATTGTATTTTGTACACTGTCTTTTTGCACTACCTGACCAGAGAGAAACGAAATTTCGATTCACTGTATGTTGAACACATATGGCAGAATTGACAATAAAGCTGACTTTGATCTTTTGATCTTTGATCTTTGAATTCCTTTTGGCCGAAATCTTTTTCTGGCGACGTTAGCCTCCAGTCTTTTTTTTTTTTTTTAATCTTTTAATATTACAAGGTACACAATAATACACACTTCAGGTACATAACAGTACATATTTATCACCACAATAACATACACAAAGCACTCAGAAGACACATCGGGGGATGCGGGCACGGGAATAAACACCACTGGGCACAAGGGCTAAGAGAAACAGGGGGAATGTAGGACCAAAGGGATGAACCTTTGCTCTCCCCCAGGGGCCTGGGGGAGAGCAAAGGTGAGGCAGTGCAAACACATTTCTGTGTTTCCCCTGCCATCGGATGGCCAGTCTCTTTATCCGGGCATTCGCCCCGTCCCACCAGTCTATCAGAGAATCATACACTTCAATTTCAGTATCGAAACAGTCGTATAACCTCTCCATTTTCCAAATGAAGCTGGGATCATCCAGGGGACCCATCTAAGGCGGAGGAGCAGCAGCTCGCGCGGCGGTCAGTGCTAACAGACTCGGACAATGGCTGGGTGACCAGGAAAACGCTTTTCATCACTTGTTTTAGTCTCTGGACTGTGGGGAGATGCCCAAATTTGACCTGGGGGTGGCATATCCCTTTAAATTAGCCTTGATTTAATCTTGGTTTTCTCTATATTAAGTTTATATTTTTCTTGTAAAATGGAATCGGCATTCACATAGACATCATTGGGTCAAAGAGTATATTAAAATATTGCAATAATATCAATATCACAGTACGTGTTTTCCACTCTGAAGAAAAAAGACAAGACATGACAAATAAAAATATATAAAAATCAACCAAAAATAAAATTTACATTATGGCATATTGCTGATTGCTGATTCAAGACCTAATTTCTGCACTATACTTGTAGCATTTCTAAGATAGGGTTAGTGCAGGAAGTATTGCTTTTGCTGTGTCTAATGTAAATCTTTTTAGATACTTTGCGGTAGTAGATATATTGGGATGATGTGCTGATGCTGAAACTGGAATCTTAATTCATGGATAACCACAAAGCTAATCTGTTGTGTTAGCATATGTTAACCTTATCATTGTTCTCATATTTGTGGACTGAAACATAGTATTTGTATTTTTCCAATCCTGAATAAAAGAACCACAGTAAGTATTGTCCCATCTGTCTGGCAGTGCACAATGAAGAATAACTGTCTATTTGAGTAATGATGAGCCACAGTAAATACATTAATATTGGAAAAGCTGAGACGGCAAAAAAAAGCATGGTAGATTTTATATTGCAAATCAAAGACAGCCAAAGAGATGAGTAGTTTATGAATGGCAGGCTGAAGCAGGCTATGGGGCCATGGAGGTGGAGAGATGCCACGTGGGAAAGCGAATTAATGAGGCATGAGCTGAGCTGAGAGAGGCTGTGTGTTTGTAATGGTAAGAAAAATGTTTTGGGGCTGATTGATGTATTATTTTTTTATCAGGTCCTAGCTTTATTCATTTGTTTTTGTTTTGATTTGATTAGTTTTTTTAAGATATGTCTAACTAAAAAGCAAATCAAATCAATCAGTAAAAAAAGAAACTATATCTCTATATATAGTATTATGTATTGCAATTTTTTTCCTTTATTCTCCTATTTACTTATTTTATTATTATGACTTATCGCTTTTTTGTTCTAACTTTCTTTGCACTAAACTGCCTGGAGCTACTGTGGCAAGTGAATTTCTCCTGTGTGAGATCAATAAAGTCTTGTCTTATCTTATTAACAATAATAATAATAATAATCTTCTACAGATAATAATCATTCTGCAGATGTTATGGCTTCTGAAAGCATAAAGCAATTACATTTTATAACCTCTGAACATTTATTAGCAATTGCATAGTTTTGAACATGATATTTATCGTGTTCTTCCTTCATTGTTGTGGTGCTGGGTCTGTATGCTTTTTAATAAGAGGTGAGTTCAAGGGGAATGGAAATTTTCCCCCTGTTTCTGGCAGCTGCTCTTTACTTCCCCTTTTCTCCTCTCATCTGTCCCTGTCTGAGGTCCCTCCCCCACCTCTGCTGCCCCAGGACCTGGGGTCGTAGTTAAAGACATTTTAATAACTTCCTTGTCTAAATAGACCAGAAACCAGGACAGTCAAGAATGTAGCGTGGCATAGAGCGCACCCTACAGGTTACAGCAGTGAGCTTGCTATGTTGATTCTTTGGCACTAGATGGCATTGGCACAGTATGTCTTTGCCCCTTGTTCCATGCAGTGCCTGTACAACAAAAGCCCAACATTCCCAAATCACATTGTTTGTATTAAGTTGAGCTGACTAACTAACTATGGCATGCATGTAATAATCCTTTATCTTAGTCTGACATTTCCAGACAGTTGCTGAGTTTTGCATCTGGATTCAGTAATTTAGGGGTCAGTATTGTATAAACCCTTTTGAAGCTGCACGGACGATTGAAAAAAGTCTTAAATCTTGCCTGATGTGACTTTTATAAATCTTTGGTTACTTCAGGTTTAAAAAAACAACAACTAAGAAACATGCACCAGGGACTACAGGCGGACTTTAGGCCTAGTGCTACAACCTGGCACAATGCATCTCTCCTGTTAAGGTTAATGTATATTGTGCACTGTCCCTGTCTCATAAATAAACTAAATAAATAAGTAAAAATGTAATATTTGTCTTCCTGTTTATGCACCATCTTATGTGCTGCAGTGCTGCTTTTGCAGGTTGAGGTTTTACTGCATACAGTGGTTACACACAAAATGTTATTGTTAATATTAAGGTGCATGTTTTAGTTCTGTTTCTTTAAAGAATAAAAATAATGAATAATAAACAACATTACATATCATATTATAAATGCTAATGTAAGCTAAATAATAAGTTACCGGGGTCAGTGTAGTCTATGCATGCTATATGCTAGTCCATGAGGGAAATTATTTGTGTGGTGATTTAGAAATAATGAAATATGAGAATGACATAGTTGCAATAAATATACTGACCTTTTTAGAACTGATCATCTCTTAACTAAGGTCAGACCATTGTTCTCCGGGAACCTAGAGCCAATGAGTGACAGCATCCTTCCTTTCGTGGTCACCATGGGAACAGCCTTGTGTTTTCCCAAGTAATTTTAGTGGAAGAGCGTACCACATCAAACGCCTCTATCATGAGTCAGCCTGCAGCACTACAGGGAACCTAACTACAGAGGAACAAACTGCTTACAAGGCACTGTAACAGGTTAAATGGACTGTGGTTTCCTCCTTGGCCTAGTTGGCCGAGATGTCCTTAGCCAGTAAAACGCCTTGTATGTTTTTCTCTTCAAATGCTCTGTGCTACATTGTCCTCTCGACCCAATCTTCTGCAGAATCATTTATACCCAACTACCGCCACACTGTCGCCCTCAGCAATGTTCACTGTGAAAGCTTACCTCAAATACAAGAGTTACATGGACAGAGGCTGTACAGCTGGAAGACATTAGTTCTACAAATGATGGCGGCGCATTGCCCTGTACACCCCAATGATGTCATTCCCACTAGAGTCAGGCACACAACCTCACCAGGGTCTCAGTAAGAACAAAGCATATGCATACATGAAAAGCATGCGTTAAATGATGCACTCTAGTTTTAAACTTATTAATAATATAGAGGTTGTCAACTCAGGTATAGTTATTTAAACTAAAAGGAAGTCTTGTCATCCCTTATCAAGCTGCAACAAAAAGTAAGAACACATACATTATAAAGTCTGCAATTATGTTGGCAAATCCTTTGTTTGAGGGATCCAGACAAAAAAAAATGTGCATCCAGTGCAATGGGTTCACAATTTAGGAAACAAGAGAACGCATTCCCTCTGTTACCCCTCAAATTAAACATTGTATTGCTTAAAGTATTTACCTCAGAAAATTAGAAACATTAATAAATTATAGGTTGATAATGAAATAATTCATGTGGATGGCTTTTGTGTCCAGTATGTTCTCAAAAGAGGCAACCAGGAATTATAAAAAAGGAATTACTACTGCACAAGTATATCGATAGATCGAATTACATTTCAACAGTAGGGTCAATGCTTTGGCAGAGATTGTTTATGCTTACTTACATTGTAAACGTGTGTCGTTTGAAGTGTTTCTGCACATTTTTGTCTCCCGATTTCATTGCATAAATAGTTTGGGTGAGAATAAACCAGTCGCCTTTGTAGTGATTATATCTTGTTTAGATCCAGAGTGAATGAAAGCAATATGAGCATAACATGGGGACAACTGGCATCTGCTGGGCATGTTTGTGTGGGCTTATTTGTATGACCGGACTATTGTGGTGTTTCTGGCATTTCAACAAGCTCATTTCTGTGGCCCTCTTTGTGTGTTTTAGACTCAAATGATCAGACATGTTGTTATCAAATGCCATTGGTTCTCACTGAAGGCTCTTTAGTAAGTTGGTGGTAGGCTGTACTTACTTCTAACACTTTGTACTCTCTTATGCTTTACTTGGTGCACTACTATACAGGGCATGTTAATGTTTGCAAACTGTGTGGGAGAGGCATGGTGGTTGTCTTATGTGCAGATGCTTTCACTGTGGACCCGTAATGCGTGCTGTTTATATTTAGCTATGTAAAGTATTATAATGATGAGCACTTGCAGAGGTGGTGGGTGGGACTGTGGGGGACATTGACTTGGACACTGACGACCTTAATGATGACCTGGCATCATCACTATGGTTACGTGCTTTCTAAAGGCAGCACAGTGTTTGCAGTTTGCTGTGTGACTAACTTGAACATGAAATGATGCTGATTCAACTTTTTTTTTTTAAAATGCACACAGGCAAGAGCAAAGTTTCATATGAAAATCAGTAACAAATAACTATAAAGTAAAAACATGACCTAAATTTCTTACAAAAATACAAACTAAATTGACAGATAACGTTCAATGAACATGTTTATAAAATCACAGATCAGGCAGGGCTCTTCTCAGTCAGTACTCATGTTCACTGAGTAGAGAGTAGAATTTCACCACAACAATAACATATGGTTGCCAAGTGATTTTAATGCATGCTACATTAAAATTGCCATCTCATATTTTCTATACATCACATACATGGTAAATCAACAAAAAATAAACATTATCTTCAGCAAAGCCTTTATAAAGCCTTTTCTTTATTGTGGTGTTGCCGCAATATCCTTCAATAATATTATAATACAACGCATTTTAATCCAAACTGTAACTGAACACGAACAATGGCAGATGAGATGATGAAAGTGCAGTGGTAAAAGTGATGGATGGGCCCAAGCAGCAGTTCAGCAGTGATGTAATGGAACATGTTGTTGTAGCCAGCGTCCTTTTGCCTCTCCGAACATTGAACCGAAGTCAGGGGAATTTCATATGGAAGCTCTACCCCATAACCCTGCATATCTGTGCACTCACCCTCTTTCCCTTTTCCATTCAATAGACCCACATAATACTCCTAGGAGAGACAAACTGCTCTGGCAACTTCCAGTCTGGAACATGGTACAGTTTTGTCAGATGTTTAGCTCCAAAAAGGCTGGGTTCTGTGTGGTAACTTACATTTACAAGTACTTTATTAGGGGTTTGTTGTTCAGACTAACTTTCATTAATCCTTTTTTGTCTTTTCTAATGTACCATAAGATGCTAAATGTCGACAAGTACTTTTCTGTCACAGTTTCATGATTGCAGTACTTTGTCCAGTGATAAATGTGAAACTCAAAGGATTATTATTGGATTTGATTCAAGTCGAGGTACTGTTGTGAGATGCCTCTGCCTTGACAGCGGATTATACTCTCTTTTGATTTCTTTATTGGATCAGTAACATTCTTTTTATGCTTTAAGTGCTTTTTTAGTGCTATTTGGTTCTTAAATCCCATATTATAGCACAGACTTTGTGTAAATGCATGTGTGAGTGATTGAGAGAAAATGGGGCAAAATGAAAATCAGCAAAACTCCTAGTGTGTGAGTGTGTGCTGCAGCTGGTTCTGGTCAGCTGACAGCCACTGCAGACTGTGATTTGTTGGTGAGCTGGGCTGAACCGCTCACATCTGCAGTCACTGTGTGTGAGAGAGGAAAGAGAGAGGGACAGGCTGCTGGCTGGTAGAGCTCCGCCACTGACTGTAGCAGTGCAGCAGAGAAGCCCAAGATGGAAAGCAAGGGCTAGACTTAACCAAATGACTAGAGCTTATGTGAGCTTCAGACCCGGTGTAGCTGGTTAGGAGCTGTAGAGTATGGGTTGTTCTGCCAGTGCGGTGCTGCTGTTGCGCTCAGTGGGAGGGCCAGACTGTGGACACATGTGCGTGCGACAAGACCAGATGTCATTGGACGCGGCCACACCTACTCTAGAGGCGTACAGCGCGACTACCACCTCACCGCTGACAATCATCGTCATGGTAACCTGCACAACTCTCTGCACCACTCTCACTACAAGCATGGTGTGCACACTTTTAAACATATGGAGTCCAATGTGGAATGTGTCTAGTGTCTAACTTTCTGCTGCAGAGGTTGATATGTGTTGATCAATGACTGGGGTCTGGTTGGTTTCCTCACTGTGGCGGAAATGGAGGGGGGGGGGGGGGGGGTAAAGTGGGGTCAGTCATGAGGAATCCAGTTTCTGTGGGAAAATTAGCTTTTTCTGCCTACATATCGTAGTGATGTTAAAAATAGCCATTCACACTAAAGTATGAATAAGAAGCCCCAACATATTGACTTGATAAAACAAATTAGTTTGAATAAATGCAATGTGATCTGTTTCTTCACACACACTCTGGTCAAGTTTATGATCAGCACAAAGTGTATTTTTACATTACTGTGGTAACTGGTTGTCTTTGTCAAACTCAAAAGTATAGTAAGTGTAGTGTTAACATTTTAGTGGGATAAAAGCAATAATATGCAAATAATATTAACTCATATCCTTAATGGCCTTTTCTTACACACCTTTTTTTTTTAAATAATTGTACTGACTTAAAGGAAAAGTAACGTTATTTTACAATCTGAGCCTTCTTTCGGTAATAAAACAAGTCGTTTGACTCACCCATAGCACGTTGGTGTCATTTGGAGCTGTTTGGTAAAAGTTATGTTGTAGCGTATCCGTTAGCCTGAGTACTCGGGGCATTACTTTGCGGTCTCCAAATAACACAAACTTTAGCACTTTTCAAATCATAGAAGCCTGATGTCTTA
Organism: Paratrypauchen microcephalus; assembly: GCA_036785185.1. NCBI lineage: Eukaryota > Metazoa > Chordata > Actinopteri > Gobiiformes > Gobiidae > Paratrypauchen > Paratrypauchen microcephalus. The sequence goes on along the minus strand of JAVJIX010000054.1, from coordinate 551,002 downwards.
ATCTACGATTTCGTTTGAAGCAAAAGTGGCCTGTAATCCGAGATTTAGCCATAGTTTTCAGCTTTGCGTTTCATGTTTGGGTCCCGGGAGCTGAGAGCACAGTCCGCGCATGCGCACTGGCGTCCTCATCAACTCGAAACTATGGCTAAATCTCGGATTACAGGCCACTTTTGCTTCAAACGAAATCGTAGATTAAGACATCGGGCTTCTTTGATTTGAAAAGTGCTAAAGTTTGTGTTATTTGGAGACCGCAAAGTAATGCCCCGAGTACTCACGCTAAGGGATACGCTACAACATAACTTTTACCAAACAGCTCCAAATGACACCAACGTGCTATGGGTGAGTCAAACGACTTGTTTTATTACCGAAAGAAGGCTCAGATTGTAAAATAACGTTACTTTTCCTTTAAAGCAGTATTGTTTTTACTGATTGCTCTTTAACTATCTCCACACATTTGATTAGATGGATTTTTTAACACAGCTGGCTCCTGTGAAGTTCAAATCACATTAGATTTACCAGTCTATCCCTATCCTTGTGTTGCTGTAATGATGCATGGCAGATGTGTTGTGTCTTCTGCAGCCCACTGTCTCTCCCTGGACCTCCCCTCTGCCCCCCTCTCTGTCACTGTGTTTCCAGGTATTCACATCAATATTGAACAATTTTCCTCACAACTCCACTAGCTAGTGTAGTGTTTAGAGCCACTGTGACCATTGCAGCAGTTTCGCAACATCAGCAACATCATAAAATTGGTTCAAAACGGGGCAATAAATACAAAGAGGAAATCAAAAGCAAATCATGCAATGAAGAGTAGGGTGTTTGAATAGATGAGAGAGGCACTGAGAGGGGGTAGAGACATGAGCCAACAGAGGCAGGTGCTGTGCAACAGGGAGGATGAGGGGCAGGGCTGAGCCACCACAGAATACTGCAGTGTTCACATGTAAAACACTGGGTCTGAGCTTTGCAGTTCAAAACAGGTCATACCAATACTCCTCTGAGGAGTCTTGAACTTTCTACTACGTGCAGGACTAGTCATTTACTTTTAAATATTTTTTAGTTAAGTTTTTATTCATAATTAACATTCATTTTTCTGCAGATTTTTCATTTGGTGACACTGGCAACTCTCAAAATCAAAACTTCCTCTATATTATAACTTCTGTTCTGCTATGAGGTTTTATGGAGGAAGTGAATTTGTGTGTGTGTGTATCATAATCTATGGTCTGTATGGATAATTCTGGCTTAACAAATAGTCTGCACATCAAGATGTCACAGTCACATTCAGTTATGTGAAGCCTCTGTCTAGGTGGAAGAGCTTATATTACGCGCAACCATGGTTGGTTATGCATCCATTAACCTGGTTGGTTGACTATTTGGGGATTTTCTCACTGTTAGCATGCTGTGGTAAAATTTACGTTGGACGTCAGAGATCTACTTCCTCTACCTCCACATGCACTCAGAGACTGCTCTAAACCAACTCATTCTCATTCTGCCTCTTGATAGAGCACATGACAACAATATTGGCATGATAACTTATCTTGTGTTTTAAATTATACTATTGATTTGAGACAATGAGTTTCAGAAGCAAAATTACTTTCAGGAGAAAAACAAAGAAGCGTGTGCGCTCGGATTTCACTCGGATAAGTATAGTATGTTTGTACTTTATTTTTGTTTGGAGTAATAGGGTTTTTTGTCAATATTGTAATTGATTGTAGTATGATTGATATTGTAATTTACTGTAATATTATTGAGTATTGTTTTGTCCATTTTGTGAATGCGTGAAGAGAAAATAGGCTGAGATAATGATAAGACAAATTCCCCCAAACTTTCAGTCATGCCATATGAGTGATAGTACAACATTCAGTTCTCAGTGTCACCAAATCATGAAAATCACAAATTCAGTTTTGTTGTTGTTTCATTTTTTAAAATATAATTTTATCATGAATATGTTTTTACATCTTCTCAGTTTGCACATTACAACTAAATATTCATACACAAAAGAAAATGTAGCTTCTGATGTGCTGAGTGCATTTGACAGGCTATGGACCTAAATTGTGAGTGTGAGGGACCATGTGTGACTGACTTCCTCTACCTCAGACCACAGCCTAAACTGCACTGGCTTTGCTGTTGCTGTAGTATAGCAGTACTCAAGTACTTGTTTGCTCTTGGCTCTGGTGACAGAAGTCATATACTCGTATATATATTGCATTTCACTCTCAAAATCAAGTCACAAACCCTAAAGCTGTTGTACTCACATGAGCTCAGGTAACCTTATCACACTCTGGGCGTAAACAATTTTTTTAATGCCATGTTGTAACTATGTTGGCATTTCCTAACTGTTGTTCCTCAATAATATGAAAAGTTATATTTTGTGTCAGTAGAAACTCATTCTCTTATAACAATAGTGCTTTACTTCCTTTATCACTGTGACTAAAAACGTCACAGTATCATTAGCTGCAGTTTGAGTTCACTTTCATTGTGACTCGCTGTTGGCAACACCTTTTAAAATAAGTGCGACTAAAACTGAAGTGTATGTCACATGTATGTTCACAGCAGGAAAAGCCTAAGCTGATTGACCCTCTAGACTATGAGGCGGTCATCTCAGAGCTGGGGGATGAGCTGAAGGAGGATCCTCTCAGAGACCTGCTCCTTTTTCCAGACAATGACTTCAAGGTCAGACTTGTGCTTTGTGCTAAGTATATCTAGAATGCACTTCTGTAGATGATTGTAATAATACAAAGTGTTAGCTAAAGGATTTCAGAGATGACATTTTCTGTCTTTACAGGTGTCTACTGTGCCTCAGGAGAGGCGAACTCTCCAGTCGACAGTCCCGGAGGGGGCAGAGGGAGAGGCTGAGTGTCTGCTGGTCAGACAGGTGAGGCTGAGCGGGCTGCTATGGTTTGCAACTGTTTATGTACTCGAGTACTGCTACACTATGCATAAACTTTAAAAGTATTTTTTGGAGAGGCTATGACAGTTTTGTTTTGTCATTTTTATAGTAGTATGATGGTAAAATACAGTTTTCAGAATGTTTAGTATTCATGCAAACAATTCACCAACAGTTCAAAATCTTAAATTTAGGTTTGGAACATCAGCTTGTCCCCCCAGAGTGTTTATTTTAGAGCCTGTGATGGTAGGACCATCAAACCATCAAAAAGAAAAATTACAGCTTATGATATTTAGGGCCAGTTCACCAGGAAATCTAAAGGAAATCAAATAAAAATTAAAATAAAGAGGTGTAGCATAGTTTGGACTGATTCAGACACTGGAACTGAATTTATGATTTATGATCAGATTTTGGTAATGAGTAATTAGACCAGATATTTTGGGTTTAACCTGATATCTGAAAAACAGACAGATCATAGGTATGATTATTTTGTAAATGTACATACACTACACATCTCAATGTGCTAACTGTCTGATCTGCTCTTTCTCACAATGTTTCAGATTCTCTTAGACCCACTTTTTATTGTTTCTGATCTTTTACCAGGCCTGTATGTTTTATAACTCCGACCTGAATGTAGTCCAGTTTATGCACGAAGACTACGCTGGAGACTACCGCCTCCTGCCCAGGTACTGCACTCCTCGATATAATCTCAGTGTTGTTTAAAAGGTAAAAATATACAAGTTCAGTATAAACAAGGACTTAGCCCTAATCTTGATGTCATAAACAAGAACAAGATGGACATTAGACAAGATGTTTTGTTTATTTGTACATCTATGGACAAGCTTCTACTCTCTCCTTTTCATTTCCGATCATTTATTTAAATCATCCTGTCAGTCAGTCGGTGTTCCCAGTCCCACAGAGGCTGACCCGTGCAGCCCCTCTCACCACAGGAATGTCCCTTATGCCACTGTAGTTTTGGGTCTGTTCACATGACCTAATCCTTAGTGAGCTCAGAGTCACAAAACTAAAACTAATTAAGTCTGTTTGAATAAAAACTTTTTAAGGATTACAAACACTTTAAAGAAAGGCATAAAGGCTGCCACACATTACAGGATTTTTCAGTCATAAATATTTTTTAAACGTGTGACAAAAAGTGCACGCCACGGACACGAGGACAATGTTTGTTTATTCATTAAATATGGCACAGTGCACATTAATCAACATGTGTTAATACAGCATGGAAATGTGCCATCTTCTGTGATTTTAAATCTCTGCGCAAAGACTGCAGTGGGATATGGCTGTGTACCACAGGCCTAAAAGTTGTGAGTGCACCTGATGCCAGCTATTTCCTGTCTACAGTAAAATGACTCACTTTGGGAAAAGTGATGCAATACTTCAGATACATGATTTTTAATGCACAGAAGGCTGGTGATAAAGTACACGGAAAGTATAGTCATTATTGCTCATCTGCAGCTTCACCCCGATTCGAGCGCTGTGTGGATGTAAACAGACACATTTTAGGAACTACTGTCGCCTTTTTACTTTTAAAGAATGCTTTTTAAACTGGATTAATAGCGCAATTTTGTGGACTGGGTATTATTATTTGCGGAGGACAGTTTGTATGGATAATATGGATGAAATGTTGCAGTTTAAATGTACAGCTTTACGAGAGGTGGGTAATAAAATCATTATTTTCTCTATGTCCTGAGTTTGTACATGCTCCTCTTTATCCGTCACACACCTGCCCCTAATGCGCTCTTTTATTGCTGTGGTGATGCTTTGTGGTTACTATATGACAGAGCAGCTCAGAGTCACATTGACCCCACACACGAGGAGCGCAGCTGCTTCAAAATTGACACAATGTCGGTCACACCTTCACAGCCTAAATCGGGCACATTCTCTTGTAGTTTGTAGCGGCCTTAAAGGGATATGCCACCCCCAGGTCAAATTTGGGCATCTCCCCACAGTCCAGAGACTAAAATAAGTGGTGGAAAGCGTTTTCCTGCTCACCCAGCCATTGTCCGAGTCTGTCGCCACTGACCGCCGCGGTATCTGGTGCTCCTCCGCCTTAGACTGGAGTCTAACGTCGCCAGAGAAAGATTTCGGCCAAAAGGAATTCATTTGCTCGATGCGTTTCCCAATTACTTTGTGTGTAGTGCGCATTCATATCGAGTGCAAATAAATGTGCAAATCAACACGGAGAGCTTGCCTTGGTCATTTTGGGTGGGAACTATTTTCCAGTGCGTAAGAATACAGCCGTATCACGCAGTACGCTACCAGGGGAATCCCAGTTACGCACCGGGAAGGGAGTTCCCCTGTTGCACAACGTGGTGCGTGATACGACTGTATTCTTACGCACTGGAAAATAGTTCCCACCCAAAATGACCAAGGCAAGCTCTCCGTGTTGATTTGCACATTTATTTGCACTCGATATGAATGCGCACTACACACAAAGTAATTGGGAAACGCATCGAGCAAATTAATTCCTTTTGGCCGAAATCTTTCTCTGGCTACGTTAGACTCCAGTCTAAGGCGGAGGAGCACCAGATACCGCGGCGGTCAGTGGCGACAGACTCGGACAATGGCTGGGTGAGCAGGAAAACGCTTTCCACCACTTATTTTAGTCTCTGGACTGTGGGGAGATGCCCAAATTTGACCTGGGGGTGGCATATCCCTTTAAGAAACTTTAAACAGCTGCCCCTCTCTCACTTATGTAAAGGTGAGTGATTATTAGTTTTTGACAAAGACTAGTGAAAAAAGTCAGCCAGTTTAACATTTCCAATATAATTGATAAAGTTGTTGTTTTGTACATAGTGTTTTGTATTTTAAGTACTTTTTCTCTTTTTACTTAGAAAATTATTCAAAGCGGAAAAGCTGCCATCCCATTCTTTTGAGATCGACTATGAAGACCTGGACAAGGATGAGGTAAGTAAGCAGCTTCTTGACAGAATGCTTTTAGTATGAATATATCACAAGCTGGAAACATCCTGCTACTTTTGTTAAAATTAGTTTAGGGCAGCTTAAGTTGTTAGAAATACTCTACAAAAGTGGTTAGCTAGCAGCATTTAAGCCATGGACATCATTTAGACAATGCAATAAGCCTATAAACTCTCCCTTCTCTTATCGATCAACAGCTTTCTGTTGTAGCATCTTAATGTATTTGTGTTTACAGGACACCACCTCTCTGTCCTCCTCCAAAGGGGGTGGGGCTGGATCAGGCACAGGATGCAATGGAGTGTTTCGGTCAGGCTGGCTCTACAAGGGCAACTTTAACAGTACTGTCAACAACAGTATCACTGTGCGGGTGAGGACAAGGCTCCGGCTTAGACACATTTTCTTCTGGTTTACACCTGTGTTGGCTCAAGGTTAATATTTTTGACAGAAAGCATTCAGCCAATACCAGAAGAATGGGTGTTAGAAACAATATACATTTTATATAATGCAACACAACACAACAAAATGAAAATTGTTGCTTAAGCACTGCTTGTTTTATTTGCAGTCTTTCAAAAGGAGATATTTCCAGTTGACTCAGCTGACAGACAATTCCTATATCATGAACTTCTATAAAGATGAAAAGATCTCAAAAGAGCCTAAAGGGTGCATTTTCCTTGACTCCTGCACTGGTGTAGTACAGGTATATGTTTAAGATCTCTTATAACACGATGTTTAAATATCATTTGAAACAATTTTCATTTTTCTTCTGCAGAACAACAGGCTGAGAAAGCATGCCTTTGAGCTGAAAATGAATGAGGTGACTTACTTTGTGCTGGCCGCGGAGAGTGAGCAGGACATGGAGGAGTGGATCAGCACCTTGTCTCGTATTTTACAAATCAGTCCACATGATGCACCTGTGCCGGACCGCAAGAGCTTGGATCTCACTGAACACCGCCAAGGTCAGTCCACTGTAAAAGATACTACCATGAAAACTGGTTAGAACAAGACTGAGCTGAATCTACTGAACACACTTGCAGCATCTGGCCACAGTTATTAAACAAAACTATCATAAATAAAACTGTTGTGTTTATTTTGTCCCCAGATGTGTTCGATCTGTCGTTGGGTGACAGCTGTTTTCAGGAAAATGAAGACACCGCAGAGAATGGGATCAATCCTGAGTTGGCAAAGGTTTTCACATTTGATGACTTTCTACATTATTTAATGACCAACATGATGTGTCTATGTACTTTACTATGTGATATTTTGAGACTATAAAACATGCAGACTTCATTTTTTTGGTTGCATATCCAGCAACCTCAGCAAATTGTAATTGACCAGATACATGGGAGATGACACCAGGAATAATTTTATTAATCCTTTGCTGATCCTCTTGTACAGTATGTTGCAGAAACAGATGAGGGAATTCGCTGTGCCAGGAGGGAGGAGAGGCTGAACCTTTTTTCTCTTGATCCTGACACCCCTGTATGTATAAAGTCTTCTGCATCTTTTTTAGGAAATATATGTATATGAAAAGATATATATAAATAATGTGAAAGAGTAAAATTTTGCTTGCAACAGGTTATAAGGAGCCCTCGATCTGAACATTCGTCTTCTGAGCCAACTGTGCGTCCCTTTGAGGAGAAGTTGGGCAGAAGGTTTATGATCACCTGTCGAAGCCTTAACCTTATGCTGCAAGGCTCCCTCAATGAAGTGGACACTGAGCCAGTAACCAATGTAAAAAATAAAAAACAAAAAACCACTAACTTGTTTTTTGTTAACTGTGATTGTTTTAAGTATATATCTGCCTGTCTTTCCAGGTTGAGCCTTTCTTTGTATCATTAGCCCTAATGGATATAAGAGAGGGCAAAAAAATCTCTGCAGATTTCCATGTGGACTTGAACCATGAGGCTGTGCGTCAAATGGTTGGGGGCAGCTGTAATGGTCAGGCAGTGGGGCTAGGAGGACAGGAGAACGGCCTGCCTTCTTCAGAAAAGAAATCAGGGGACTGCTACCTCAGTCTAGATTTGGAGCACTGGCTCTGCTTCCCGAAAAAGGTACATTTTAATCATTGCATATCTGTATAGTTGCCTTATTCTCATATGACTGACAGTTGCACTGTTTACTTAAAGGCAATCTTTTCTGTGACCAACCCCCACACGGACATAGTAATGGTGGCCAGAGTGGAAAAAGTGTTAATGGGAAACATTGCATCTGGGACGGAACCATACATCAAGAACACGGATTCTAGCAAGGTCTGAAAGGCAGTTGTTTTACATAATGAATTATTACAAATTATTATTATTTTTACAAATACTGTTAAAATATTCTGAGTAGCACAGAAATTGAACTAAACACGATACTTGCAGGAAGTGTTTGTTTAAACAGTTAAAGGGACAGTGTGTAAGATTTTTACCTGTTAATTACTGAAATTGAAGATACCCATTCAAAAATACATTGTTTTCCAAGCCTTTTCACTTCCATCATGAAATCAAAGTATTCTTTTGGACTTAGATATAGTCACATAAAAGGGGGATCTTCCCCATATAGAGGCAGCCATTTTGAATACGAGAGCCGCAGAAGGACATTTGGGCTCATCCTTTGCCTCGGCTCCGGCTAACAGCTGCTTAGCCGCGCTGCAGATGGCTCCCCCCTTCCCCCCTCCCCTTCCCCTTCTCTCCTTCGTTCCTCTGCTCCCATATGCAGCCAGGAGCGAAGGAGAGAAGGGGAAGGGGAGGGGGGGAGGGGGAGCATGCTGCCGGATCACACATCGTAATGGATATAACACGTATTTTGGACTAAATTGTTTTACTGGATTTTATTCGCTGGATCCTTATGGACAGATTGAGACCAAGTTTATGATGAAATACAGAGTTTGACCTGTGCAAAGCCTTCAAAGGTAAGCTAAGTAAGCTAAGTTTTGTGCTTTTCTGTATAAAAGCCCCATGTGCTCGGGGAGTGATTGTTTTGCAGGGAAATGAATTGCATAGTCAAAAAGAGGAGACTGTAAGGTTTCATTTGATGTGTAGATTGTCATGAATCATGATCGGGATTGTGTGTTTTCATGCGAAAAGAAAAAAAAAAGTGAACGGGGGACCGTTTTATGTATACAGCGGTGCGCGGTTCGTGCGCGGGCACGCGCGATGTCGGCGGTACGTCGCGTCCGGGTGACCCTCGAGGTCTGCCGTAGCCAAAAGAGGAAGTGGAATAGCTAGTAACCACCTATGCGCCACGAATCCTACACACTGTCCCTTTAAGTGAGTTGCCAGACATCGAACTTGCTGCCAGGGATACTAAATTGAATACCTTGTCAGTACATGTAGGGCTGTAGTAAATTAAGAGTTCTCATGTAACACTGTATTAAATTCACCTTCTTCCTTTGTCTATTTATCTTTACATTAAGTTTTTTCACTTGCAGACAGTACAGAAGATTATTAAATCTAACAAGCACTTCTGTAGCAAACTGGGAAAGTACCGCATGCCTTTTGCATGGGCTGTGAGGTTTGTTCTTATGAAAGATTGAATGTTAAATACATTCAAATTGCAATTTATAATTGTAGTAGCTTTAATTCTTTTTTACAGGTCAGTGTTTAAGGACAACCATGGAGCCCTGGATAGAGATTCTCGTTTCTCACTTCTTTTCAGACAGGAAAGCAACAAAATATCCACAGATGACCTGATAAAGCTGGTCAATGAATACAGAAGGTAAAAAATCATAAAGTCCCCCATATTAAACACTGGTAGATTGGTAGATTCAAATATTGGCTTTGTGCTGTATAATGTAAGTGTTGTAACAATGTCCATCTGTAATAACTAAAATGTGTGTATAGGGCTGAGAAGACAAGCAAATTACAAACTATTCCAGGGACTCTGGATATTGCAGTGGATTATGTGCCATTGGAGCATCCAAGTATGTTTCCTCAAATCTTACCTATGGTATTCTGTAATATTTTTGAGAGACATCATTCATTCATTCATTCATCTTCTTCCGCTTTTCCATTTTCTGGGTCGCGGGAGCAGCAGTCCAAGCAGATCTGAGAGACATAATTTACATTTTATATATTTCCAGATTGCTTGACCTCCTCTTATATCCCAGTAAAGCCATTTGAAGAACTGAGCAAGTACCAGCCTACAGTAGAGGTTGAGGAGTTTGTTCAAGACACAACTAAGTTCACCCAGCCACACCGTGTTTACAAGAATCACATCTACGTCTACCCTAAACACCTTAAGTATGACAGCCAGAAGAGTTTTGCAAAGGTAAGGATAAATTATGAACATGCCCATGTTTTGGTTTTGTCTATTGTGCTGCAGCTTTTATTTGTTGCTGCTTTGTTTGTGGAAAGATGCAGAACTGTTACAAAGGGCCTTTTGTTCGCAGGCTCGTAATCTTGCAGTCTATGTAGAGTTCCGCAGCTCAGACGAAGAAAGTGCCAAGCCAGTAAAGGTAATAAACAAAGTGGCTCTTTAAAATAACATTATTGTTTTTTTCAGTGATTTTCAACTTCCAAATCTTTTTGCATTTTTGTTTAGTGCATCTATGGCAAGCCAGGTGGGACACTTTTTACCACAGCAGCTTGTTCCACTGTTTTGCATCATTCTCAGAACCCTGACTTTTATGATGAGGTTTGTAAAAATGCATGGCCACAACAGTGTTTAGACTACCCTGTAAAATGAGCATTTTCAGCCACCTGCACAGGCACACTATATATTCATTATAATTTTCACATGTATCCTCAGGTAAAGATGGAGCTTCCCACACATCTTCATGAAAAGCACCATCTTCTGTTTTCCTTTTACCATGTCACATGTGACATTAATGCAAAGACAAATGCAAAAAGGAAAGAAGCTCTGGAGACATCAGGTGTGTTAGAGGCAATAAAATGTATTTATGACTTTTTAAAACATTTTCCTTTTTTTGTTTTCATTAAATATACATGTTTTGAATGTCTGACAAGCATAGAGCCTATATGTTGTGCTTTCTTAGATTTTAAAATGTTCTTAAAAAGTAACTTTAACTATACCTCTATATGCATAACTATATGCATTTTTTGTCACCAAACTACATTTAACTGTCTTGTATATTTGCTTTTTAGTGGGATATGCTTGGCTGCCGCTCCTTAAAGAGGGCCGTCTTGCAGCTCAGGAGTTCAACATCTCGGTCTCCTCAAACCTTCCACCGGGCTACCTGGGAATTAAAGAAGCCAGCAACACCAAGGTGAGCTCAGAGAGGTTATTTTAAGACTTTTATTAATATTAAAATGATGATTAATAATGCAAAGTTTTTAATTTAACGGATGTGCGTATTAGAGAAATTGCAATGTAATGTATTACATGGTGTCACTTTATAGAGCTGTGCAGATGTTAAATGGGTGGACGGGGGGAAAGCCATTTTTAGAGTGTCGACCAATGTGATCTCAACTGTATATACTCAGGTGAGGCAACACTTCAGCATCAGCATGTATATAGGTTTTCATAGCACTGTGTTTTAAATCTTGTATGTCTGTGCCAGGACCCCCACTTGAACAGATTCTTTCAGCAGTGCCAGAAAAGAGAGCTGGATCTCTCTTCACCTCCTACCTCAAACTTCCTCAACTGCCTGAAGGTTTGAGATGATCCAAAACAAGTATTCAGTATCTAACATGAAATACGCACATGCTGTAAATATAATCCACACACTGTTTATTTTTCTTAGGGTCTACTGAGTATGGAAAGAATCCCAGTCATTATTCGATTTCTGCCTGTGTTTTTCAACCAGCTCTTCAAGGTTCTGACTCAAAATGATAACGATGAGGTCACTACTGCCACCACAAGGTTGGTCATGGGATTGAGGGTTGAGTTTTACCCACAGTTCAAGATTTTAAAAAAATCCACAGAAATAAACAAACACAATACAAGTGCACTGAACAAGTATAAAGGTATAGTTTTGTTTGCCTCTTCTTGCAGAGTGCTGGTCCATATTGTTTCAAAATGCCATGAAGAAAACCTGGATCACTTCCTGCACTCTTATATAAAGGTAATTATTTCAGATGCTTCAAAACAGATGGGACAGCGAGGTATGTTTGTTCTAGGGATCTTTGTTCGTGCCAAAAAGTGCTTGCCCAGAAGTTTAAGAAAAAGAAAAAAGAGGGCTGATTCAGAAAACTAGGACATTTAGCATGCGTAATCAGAAACATGTGCTATAGTGCAAAAGTAGTGTAGTTAGAAAACCTTTATTTGTGACCATGGATAAATTTGGCAGCGCTTCAAGAAGGATGGTGGGAGGTAAAAGGAGAAGGCCAGCATGGCTAATAGAAACAAGGTTGCCATAGTAACATATTGGCGTAATGTTCACTACTAGAGGTACTCAAATTACCATAATATGTGCGTGCAGACAGAGAGCATGTTTCTGTGCTTGTGAACCAATACAAAATCAAATGTATTTGCATTTAAGCAACTCACCACTTTGTATTTTGTATTTAATAGCTTGTCTGATAGATGCCATTGCTAAAAATAAATAATCTGTTATCTTTTCAATCAGTACGTGTTCAAGACGGAGGCTCATGGATTCAGAACGGTCCATGAAGAGTTGGCCAAAGGAATGACCTTTGACCTGAAGAGCAATGATCAGGCAGCAGTCAAAAACATACTCAAGGTTCATCTTTATTAATTATGTTGTTATTTTTTGTTTGGAAAAAAGTAGTTTATGGCACATTTTTTTCTTTCAGTTTTCTTGGTTCTTCTTTGAACTCATTGTCAAGTCCATGGCACAACATTTGGTTGATGGTAACAAAGTAAAGGTAAGACGCTTCTAGTTTGTTAAATCACACTGAAATAATGGCGCCAAAAAGGACTACTTTACATTTCCTGTTGTTAATTTTTGCCCATTCAGCTTCCAAGGCCCCAGCGTTTTCCCTCATCTTACATGAGCCGCGTGGAGTCCCTTGTGGAAACTGTGTCTGAACACATTTTTTGGAAAAACAAGGACTTACCAGAGGAAACACGCATCGCTAATGGAGCTGTTGCTGCTTTTGTCAAGGTAAGAGATCTGTCCACTCAGTTAATTAAGAAATGGTTAAAGTAGTAGTAATAGTAGTAGAAGTAGTTTATCTTTGTTTGCCAACTAATACAATGATATTTCAAATGTGGTGAAATAACATTTTTACGTGAAATGACAAATTTTGGTTTGTTTCTCTACAGCGCTGTTTTACAATGATGGACAGAGGCTTTACTTTCAAACTCATCAGTAACTATATCAACATGATCACTGCAACTGACAGCAAGGTAATGGTTAATAGACTCTATAGTGTTCCTAAGTACTAGTGCATTTGTTTATAATCTTTGTCATTTCTGCTAGGCCTTATGCGAACTAAAGTTTGAGTTCCTGAGGGAGGTGTGTAACCATGAACACTATATCCCTCTCAGCCTGCCTTTACCTTCTGCGCGCATCTCGGGTTAGTGCAGTTAAATGTTGTAAATATTATGTTCTTTTTTCATGCATCAGACTGTGCTCCCATTCGTCAGTTATTTAACATCTCACTCTTTACTGTCTGCCATTTATTGCTTTTCTTTTTCATATCAGACCACGCATCCCCAGAGCCACAAAGTATTCATGGTAAATATGTCCATGCCTTGTAACATTGTACAGCTACTCTGCATGTGCATTGACTTTACGCTAATAAGTGTGAATATCGACAATTTGACCCGATTCCTGACCTATTGGTCCTCAGCTTCGATTCCTGAATACAACCTGACAGGAGAGTTCTGCAGGAAGCACTTCCTGACCGGCTTGTTGCTACGGGAACTGGGGCTGGCACTCCAGGACGAACAGGACCTCAGACATCTAGCATTAGCAACCCTCAAGAGTCTCATGGCCAAGCACTCGCTGGATGCACGCTACGCTACCAAGGTACCCTCAAAATCAGTGTTAGATGGAGCTGCATATAGTATATCACACTGACCAGAAAGCTGCTTTTGTTTCTTGCAATATATACTACACATTTGTCACAGTGCTTTTTTCCAAATTTAATATATGTGGCTGTTTCCTGTTCAAGAAACAATAAAAAGCTGGTCAACATATAAAATTAAACCATGTGAAATCTATGTTTGGTCAAACTTGCAGGAGAAACAGGCAAGAATCGCTTCCCTCTACCTTCCTCTGTATGGTCTCATCCTGGACAACATGCCGCGATTTTTCCTCAGGGACATTATTCCAATCTACTTTACCTCAAGTGATCAAGTAAGCTCTTTGCATTGGATGACTTGATAAACATAAACGGTGTATGTAAAAACACAAATTTAAGCTATCTTGCCTAATAAATGTGCTACAACTCTCCAAGGGCTCTCGGGACGACCTGAGTGTGAGCGGTGGCGTGGCTGGAGCAGTTATTCCTGTTATTCGCCATGGCAACTCGGTGGATGCCTCCTTCTCCAGAGAAGTACTGAACTCCATCACAGGTGAGCAAGCATGAAGCACAGATGTGTATCTTGTTGATTGGGCTATGGATGGAAAAAAAAAAAGATGTGAATGAGACATTTATGAAGACACCCCTCCCCCTCCATCAGCTTTCTCCTCCTTAGCAGTTGCCACGGGTAACCAGACCGACTCCAGGGGCTCTCTGATAAGTGTGGACTCAAACCCTAGCAACAGCGATAGGAACAGCGAAAAGATGGACGGATGTGAAAAGGTGAAAAATCTTGACATAAAATTATCAAATCATCACAGCCCACAAAAATAAAGATATGTTCCTGATCAACTATGCCTCATTTCTGTTGGATTAGTTTGCTAGGCCACAGTCCTTGATTGGCTATGGTTCGCGTTGTGACAAACTGGATCAGGCAGAGACCCGAAGCCTCCTCATGTGCTTTTTACACATCATGAAAACCATTTCTGAGGGTATGTTATGGGCATGTAGAAAAATCTGCATTTTTCATCTGTCTTTCTCATTTGGACTTATGTTTGAATGTTCATTTCAGATGTTTTGGTGTCATACTGGCATAGAGCCATCCACCAAGAGATCTCTGACTTTTTTAACATCTTAGAGTAAGTTCTTTGCATTGACTGTTAGCACAGCCTTGTGTGGCTGCACTATTATAGAATTACTATATTATTACTGAAAATCAGACTAAATTTAATAAAATGGATCTTGGCCCAACTGTAGCAGATGAAAGAAATGAATTGGAGAGGAGAAAAGCAGACCATAATTCCAAAGAGAGTGCTCTCTCCACTCAGCACTGCAGATTTAACTATCTGTGTTTCCTGTCTGGAGCAGCCTCACACTGTACAGTTAAATCCGGGATCAAATCCAGGACTTCATTTCAACTCTTAATGATTGAATATCTGTCTATTTTTTCTATAGGCTGTGTCTTCAGCATTTCAGGTTTCTTGGAAAGCGCCATATAGCCAGGTGAGTTGTATTTTTGTGTCTTTAGTTAAATGGGCCTTTATATTATGCAAATGTGTGAATATCTTATTATCTCAACATCTAGACATTCATGATCAGCATCCTGGTTGAATGCATAATTCATATGACAACACACACATACATCTGTTCATACATTTGCAAACGCACAGAGCAAGGTGCACATCAAGAGAAGAATTTGTTGTGGTGGGGGTTGGCAGAGGATGAGGAATGCTGTGTGAAAATGTGAAACATACTCTTTAATACAGCGTATATGTACCTGTGGACTTTGGGACTGCTATGACGTATTATAGAAATTGCTGGATCCCATTGCTTGTGCTAAGCCTGTCTGCAGCAGCCAGATATTTAACATTCGTTTGTAATAGCAGGCCCAGGGGATCACAGCCTCACAGTCTGTCTCTCTGACTGTTAGAGCTCTTTGAACAAAGTCTGCGCCAGTGTGGGCACCACAAGTGATGAATTACTCTGCAAAATTCCAAGCATCATAAATCTATAACCACCAAACTACTTTGGATATTATACTAAAATTAATCTACTATAGAAATGAAAAATACACTCCATGGTTAACCATGCTGTTGTAATCATCCTTGCATGTCTCTTCCCTTTCCCCATCCTTCCTGGCTTATTGTTCCTGATTCTAGTCTACATCAACATTGACTGCATGGTTTCCCGATGTTGGGTCAAGTGTTGCATATTAATGTCAGTATCCCTAGCTCTGTGAACTTCACTTTCTGGTGTCTATCATATATGGAGTGTTTTCCTTTGGGTAATACAAAAGCATGCTACACTGAGCATTTCATACTAACATGCAAGTAAAAAGCAGTATACATACACTCTGCTGTATTTACCCTCCATGTTCTGTTTCACATTGCATATCATCACCACCATCTCCTTTCACATAGCATATGTTCTTTCACATGTCAAACTATAACCACTGGCTGTATAACTTTCTATAGTCTATTTCCCACTTACTGTTGTAACCACAAAACTCAAATTAAGAGTCTGGTAGTGTTGCACGAATAAAATTATATTTTTTATGTGATTGCTAATATACTTATATGATTGCAAACCCAGTGCTTTTTGTAAAACTAAACTATTAGCTAAGGTTGTTAGTATGTTCATAATAAGCCATTATCTGACACAGGTTTGTAACATTTAATGAGTGATGGTCTTGATTAACCAATGTTAGCTCTGGTGTGATTGGGTCATAAACAGGAAACTAGCAGCGGCAGTAAAGCTGGCCCAGTCAACCCAAGCCAATGGCACCCTGAAGGCCTCTAACCATTCCTCTCAGCCCTCCCAACCCTCCAGTCTCCTTCCACAATGGTAACCACCCTCCACCTTAAGATGACAACACCTCTGTCTTAATATCTGTTGCTAATATCCATAGTTAAACACATTGATTATAAGGAATCAAATATACTGTACACAAATGTTCTGTTTACATGTTACACTACATCATGTAAGTGGGCACTGTGTGTTACACTCTGATTTGTAAATATGTATTCCATGCATGTCCCTCCAATCAGTGTATTGTTTACCAGCTCTTGTGTCTGTACTCCCATATAGCTAAGCAACAGTATTGCTAACATGGAGTTCTGAATCATTTGTTTGTAATTAAGATTTTCACATTGTAATTAGGTTAAAATGGTGTCACTTCTCAACTGTGATTGATGTTCCTTCTTGTCTAGGATGTCATCTGGAGATGGTCACAGACATGCTCGCTCCCAAACCATGCCCATCATCAGGGGCAAAAATGCACTCACCAACCCTAAGCTGCTACAGATGATGGAGACAGGTAACACATTTTCATTAAGTGTATTATTAAGACAAATAGTTCTAAACTATATTTTATGTGTAGATGGGGGTGTCCCAGAAGGGGATTCCAGCCCCACAGATGTAGAGGCAAACCTGTCCACAGAGGTGTCCCTGACTGTGCTGGATGTACTGGAGCTTTTTGTTCACCATCACAAGGTCTCTGCCCTGCTAACATCTCACCACATCTACAGCACATAGCCTGTCTGTATGCAGCATTTAGTCTTTTAAAACACTTTTTACGTTTTGAATTAATAAATTACAATGTGTCTAAAGCTTCAATAAATATGTGCATTAGTAGTAGTCCAGAATCTAGTGCCTATGTAAAATCTCCCAAAACAGATGAATTTATACAACTGCCACCTGGTGGTCAATGAGTGCTACAAGTGAGATTCTCTCATATGCAAGTTTGTATTGTACTGTACTTGCTAAATAGACGGTTATTTTAATAGACCCGTGATTATTTGTTTGCAGCCTGACTGCAGAAAGTGCCGCTGTCTGTGCCATTAACATGAAGTTGCAACACTAGCTAGCGATGTTATCGGTGCACTAAAACAGTTTCTCACCAGGTGTCTGATAAAATAAGTTATAATGCTAAATTAACATTAGTGAGTGGGATAAACTTAATGACCCATATGTGTGTAGGTGAGTGTGTAAATGATGAGACGAAATGGCTCCAACTCCAGTAGCCGGACATACTTTCATACCCGATCGACACAACTCGCCTAGCCTCTGAAACCTCCTGAAATTCTACAAGACTCACATGAAATAAGATAGAATACCAGCTCTTTCTGCAGGAATCATGCACAGAAGAGTGCATAGTCTGATAATCCCTCTATATGTTTGTTGTTGTTTTTCCCACAGAAACAGTTGTTGCTGGATGATGGGCAGAATGTACTGATGAAGAAGGTGCTGGACACCTACATGCTATACTTTCAGATCAATCAGTCCACTGCCACACTGCGGCATGTCTTTGCTGCTCTCAGACTTTTTGTTCAAAAGGTCAGTCATGTAAACTATAAAGGGAACATTGAATGTATATGTACAGCATTTATCTGTATATAATATGTTCTTATTTTTGTTATTTTGTGTAGTTTCCCAGTGCATTTTTCCAGGGTAAGGCAGATCTGTGTGGCTGTCTCTGCTACGAGATCCTCAAGTGCTGTAATCATCGCTCCAGCTGCACTCAGATGGAGGCGGCGGCCCTCTTGTATTTTGTCATGAGGAAGAACTTTGAGTTTACCAAGGGAAAGTCTATAGTCCGCTCACACCTGCAGGTTCTGTTCTACTCTGTATTATCCCATAAGAATCCATCCTTTATTATGCATTATGAAAGCATTTTCTAATTCACGTTGCATAACTTGTACATGTACATGCAGTCAAAACATAAAAGCACGCCAGTCCTGAATTCTGAGCATAATGAAAGGTTAGAGACCAGCCCTTTGCTGGCTCACTGAGGAGATAAGCATCTGTAGGGCCAAAAATGGAACCTCCTAGCGTCAGACATTGTTGTCTCTCTTGTGAAAGAAATTTGAGGATCTTGTTTGGTGAAGATGTATTGACTTCCCAGATAACAACCTTAGCGAGATTGCCACAGCCTGAATGAAACAAAAGACTACTCCAACAATGTTATTGACAAGGAACATAAATATAACATGATGAAAAGCTCAAAAAGTTTTAGTCTTTAGGTTTAGATAGTGTGTTGCAATTCTGAATATTTGTTTCTTTTTCCTTTCTATAAGGTCATCAAGGCAGTGAGTCAGTTAATAGCTGATGCTGGCATTGGCGGCTCACGTTTTCAGCAGTCTCTTGCCATTATTAATAATTTTGCCAATGGTGACGTGCATCTGAAGGTAATGGCAGTACAATTATATACTATCGATCTTCTTATCACATTTGTATTTGTCATAGTCCAGGATGATTCAATTTTTTATTTTCTTTTTTTGTGAATATAGAACACCCCATTCCCAGCAGAGGTGAAAGACTTGACTAAAAGGATCCGGACAGTTCTGATGGCCACAGCCCAGATGAAGGAGCATGAGAAAGACCCAGAAATGCTGATTGACCTGCAGTACAGCCTGGCCAACTCTTACGCTAGCACACCAGAGCTCCGACGTACTTGGTTAGAAAGTATGGCAAAGGTCCATGTTCGCAATGGGGATCTCTCTGAGGTAACCTTGTACTTTAAGTATTTCATTTAGAGCCTAAAATAGTTGCTAAAATTGTGGTTTGTTTTATTCTCAGGCTGCTATGTGTTACATCCATATATCAGCACTTATTGCAGAATCACTGAAGAGAAGAGGTCAGTTCATACAACAATTAAAATGCATTTCTAGCTACATATTTAAATGCTGTGAAAGTGCATTTTGCTTTTTATTATTTATTTTTTTTGGGCATTCCAGTTTCAAACTAAAATGAAATCTATGCTTATTATCGTATTGCCTTGTCTCTGCATTTTCATGGTTCTCTTTTGAACATTTCAATCTATTGAAGCAACTCACTTGGCTTGACCGCTTGTTCCTATGTGTGCATGTCAGTTTATCCAACAAATATCAATCAAAGCACTTGCCTCCATATTTCACCTGCTTTTTATGTTCATCCACTATACCAAAATGGCTGTTGCTCACCTTGCATGCTATCAGCTTATACTATTGCACAACCTGTCAGCTGATTTGAAGTCAAAACATGAAAAGTCACCATCCGCTCCTCCTACCCTCCTACCAAACAGGCTACTGGAGAGCAGACAAGACCAGGATTTCCACTGTGTCCACAGAAGAAAACCCTGTCTTTAACTGTAGCTCCTTACTAACTACCTCCCGAGAACCAGACAGTGAGTGTGTGCGCCTGGGGCCAACTGGTGGTGGGGCTTGGGGCTGGGCTATCGGGCACTTGCATTGCATTTTGTTATATCTGGTGATGTGGTTTGAGAGTTTGAGAGTGACATTGGAGGACCCAGCTATCCTGATTGGCACATTAATGTATCTGAGTTTTAACTTTTGCACTGAATTATAGGAATTATAGCTCAGTATTTTGTCCACAATTGCATGTTGTATTCAATGGTACTGCACATAAATAATAACAAATGGATAACGGAAGTCTATTTAATCCAGTAGTTCAATTAGCTTTTTTTTTTTTTTAACTTTTTTAATTTTCTAATTTAGATTTTTTAATAATCAAAATTATCCAGTAAGATAATTGAACTACTGAACCAGAATTGAACTAGTGAATGGAAATAAATTTACTTTTGATTTTACACTAATCTAGTTCATTGTTCTCTTTCTCTAATGTATTTCACTATCCCCCACACAGATATTGCTGTGTGTTTATATCTTATTCTTTATCAAATCTACCTTCATGTAACGAAATAAAAGGGAAATATGTGACTTGCACTAAATAATCTCTCTTTCATCAAAAACAGCATCCTTCTCTATGGGTTGGGCGGCTTTTATGTGCATTAGTCCAAATGTGAAGGAGGAAGGGGCTATGAAAGAGGACACTGGCACACAGGACACACCTTATACCGAGGTATGCTCTCTCAATAAGGACAAAAATACAGCCATTTGTGTGACAGGATTTTAACTTTTAAACTCCTTGCAGGACACTTTAGTAGAACAGCTGGAGCTCTGCGTGGACTATCTGTGGAAGTCAGAACGCCATGAACTCATAGCAGACATCAACAAACCTGTCATCGCTGTCTTTGAAAAGCGCAGGGATTTTAAGGCATGCATTTGCATCATTTTATTCGAGACAAATGAATAAATAATACTTAACTATGTATTATACTGTATTTTTAAATTACAGAGGCTGTCAGAGCTTTACTATGACATCCATCGTTCCTATCTAAAGGTGACAGAGGTGGTCAATTCAGAGAAAAGACTGTTTGGACGATATTACCGAGTCGCTTTCTATGGCCAGGTAAGACACTAAATAAAATATGTTGTATCGAATTTAAACATTTTGCTGAGAAACAACCAAAAAAAATACCTTTCTGTAAAAGGTCTTTTTTTGGCTTATTAGTATGAATAAATGTTTTGTCTTCAATATCTCTTTGTGCTTTTTTTTCCTTTTATTTAAAAAAAAAAAATCTTTATCAAGATTGTGGTAAGTCTAGTGGTGTGTCTTTGATCTAACATTTTGCTAACCATTCTTACCTCTCCTTTTTTCCTGCTTTCATTAACACTTTTACCTATAGCTTCCTCAAGTTTGCTGTGTTGTACTATATTTTTTTACAGCAAAAGTGGTCCGCTTGGAAATAATAAATGTGTTTAAAGGCCAGTCTCTATTAAGCCTCATTTACCTTTTTGTATTTTACCTTTAAAGCCTCCTGTAACTCTTAGGCAGTGTCCAAAACTAGACTGACATGCCTTCAGTGTTTATGTCTCTGTCAAAACACCATATGCATTATAATCTTGCAGTGCATGCCCACACTTACACATGAATAGTAAGTCGGTCTGTGCTAATTACTTGTTTTCCACTCATAGGGTTTCTTTGAGGAAGAAGAGAGCAAGGAGTTCATCTACAAAGAACCAAAGCTAACAGGACTGTCTGAGATCTCACAAAGATTACTCAAACTCTACTCTGACAAATTTGGAGCAGACAATGTCAAGATGATCCAGGACTCAAACAAAGTAGGTTTTATCTAGTCAAGCGGACATACATTTAACAATAACAAGTAATCCTGGGATCTGTTTGGTTGTTGAAAATAGGTGAATCCTAAAGACCTGGATCCGAAATTTGCCTATATCCAAGTGACGTATGTGGTACCATATTTTGATGAAAAAGAGCAGCAGGAAAAAAGAACAGATTTTGAGAGGCATCACAACATCAACCGCTTTGTGTTTGAGACCCCCTTCACTCTGTCTGGAAAGAAACACGGCGATGTGGAAGAGCAATGCAAGAGGCGCACTATATTAACCAGTGAGTTAGTCTGTAACAGTAATTATAAATGTATGCATGGAATCTGTAAGCAATGTTTTGTTCCTTTTGAATTTAGCAAGCTCCTACTTCCCCTATCTAAAAAAGCGCATTGAGGTAGTGGAGCAGCAAAGCACAGAAATGAACCCAATAGAAGTGGCTATAGACGAGATGTCCCGGAAAGTCTCTGAACTCAACCAGCTCTGCAACATGGAGGAAGTGGATATGATCAGGCTCCAGCTGAAGCTGCAGGGCAGTGTCAGCGCTAAGGTGTGTGCACCCAGTGCCTTTTAGGAATTCAGACCTCTCGTCAAATCTAATCTCATTCTTGTCCTGTATTTAGGTCAATGCTGGACCTATGGCTTATGCCCGAGCATTTTTAGAAGAAAAGAATGCCAAGAAATATCCAGACAACCAGGTCAAACTACTCAAGGAGATTTTTAGGTATTGCCCTGGCTCGCACCACAGAGAAAACAATATGTGCATTAATGGCTTGTATGCATTCTACTTATGTTTTACTGGGTGTTTGCAGGCAGTTTGCAGAAGCGTGTGGTCAAGCATTGGATGTGAATGAGCGTCTGATCAAAGAGGACCAGTTGGAGTATCAGGAGGAAATGAGGACTCACTACCGGGACATGCTCACGGAGCTGTCGGGCATCATGAACGAGCAGGTCTCAACATGAATAAACACAACTTTTAAGCAGCACTTAAGGCTTGCATTTATTTATTGCTTCCCAATTCGTTGCACATCATCTCAAAACATTTACTGCATTTTTGTATTATTGCTTTTGCTTTGATATTTCATATTTTTGAACATCTTCAATCTTAGCTCCAAAAAAACTGTTCTAGCCTCAAACAGCCCTCTGCCCAATCTGTCCAAGATTGGTATGTCATTTCACTCCACCTTTTTCTTTTGGACTCAACCTGTGCCGCACTGATACTTTTTATATTTAATTTTAAGGTACTTTTTTCTGTGTTTACATAATCTTCTAAAACTTTTGTCTAGATTCCTCAAACAAGACAACCAGGAACAGAACGTCACAGCGCGTTTTGAATGGGCCATCCTCAATGGGCCATCATCAAAGGACCACTTAACCCGTCATGGTGCCAGTATGGATTAAGAGCTTGTAATTTTCTAAAATTGTGAGACCACTCAAAGAACGAAGTAAGTAGGCCGTGGTTGTGGTAGTTTGTAGTCTTGTGATTATACTTGACTGTCTACTAGAAGTCAGACTGTTTGCTACTATTGTTTTGGAATTGGATTGGTTTTGGTCATTTGTGAATTATGAGTTCTTTTATCTTACCAACTGATTTATTAGTCTACACACAAACACACGCCTCCGCAATGCTTTTACGTACAGTATTTTGTCAAAAACACACAGAAATGACATGCACCTTCTCTTCAAATCCCACTCCCTTTAGATCAGTGTCCTTATTGAGCCTGAGGTGTGTTCAGCAATAGAATGTGTTAACTGAATACACTTTTAAGTCAGTTTTCAATCTCTGGAAGAGGTTATGAACGATGACCAATACTGTATGAATTGTAATATATTTAATAACACAGGCCATATTTCACTATTAAAATTGGATAGTTGAACGCACCTCTAGTTCCTGACTGAATGTAGAGCAGCTCCACATTGCTACTTTGAACCTTTGCTAACATTCACAAACTTTCTGCTTAACAGTTTTCAACTGGGAAATGTTTTTTGTAACATTTTTATCACTGAAATTGTTATTACATGTGCTGTTTTGAATTGTAAATAAGAAATAATAATATTTAAGTCTGTCTTTTTATATAAAATAATCTATATAAATATTTGTTTAGCTGAATTGAAAAAAGAACAAAACTGATGTTTTGTGTATAACGTTTAAATAAAAATTGTCCAAAGCTGGTGACGATACATAACTTATTACAAAAGGCTTGTGATTTATCCGGTGGCTAGTTTTAACATTAGACAATACATTAAATATTTGATGCTTCTTCAGATAATAGATTTTTTTTCACAATGTGACAGAAGTCTTGTCTGAAAGTGAAATCCTCTATCAAGTGTCAGATTTTTCCGATAGTTGTGTAATTACTGCTTAAGCAGAGTGCGTCTTCATTTATTAATGACATTCTTGGACTAAGGCTGAGGACATGTTCAATCCCCCCCCCCCCCACCACACACACACACACACACACACACACACACACACACACACACACACAGAAACACACACAGAAACACACACAGAAACACACACACACAGAAACACACACACCACACACACACACACACACACACACACACAGAAACACACACACACAGAGAAACACACACACACACACACACACACCTGTAGTGCCTGTGGACAAAACAATTACACTCCAGCTGCCTACTCCACATTGTGGCTTAAAGTCTCTGGCTTGTCCATTTCACTTGCCTCTACTTCTGAAGACCTACTGGGCTATAAAACCTGACTTTATACTGTCCAATCAGCAAAGGCCCACATTTAAACTAGATTCTGCTGCCTGAGCCTGAGCAGAAGGTCCATAGTCTATGTTCAGATAAAACAGCTCTGTTGTTTTGATGACTCATGTGCCAAGTGTACACACATAGACCACCTAAAGTAAATCTATGAGCTATTGTTGTCATTGGCTTCTAAAATCCACCTGTGCAGCTTGAACACAGCTCTCTCCCAGGCTGCAGGGCACATTTCATTTCCGACCCCCGCGTAGTTTTCCTGAAACTTTACACCGAGGCTGATGAATAATATATGCCTCGTGTAGCGCCGGGTGATCAGCGTAGCTTTTTCAGCTGTATAAGTGGTGAAAGGCGACATAATCTGCCCAGAACAAGATCTGGACTGTGATTGAAAAGGGCACAGAACCGAGAAAGACGCGCGACAGACAAAAGGGGCAAAGATGTTAAATCCGCAGCCGCACCGGGATGTGCCGCCGGTGTTCGGAAAGCCGTGGTACTGGCAGCGCAGCAGCGCCGTCATGGAGAGCACCCGCAGCCTGGCGCACGTCGTTATGGAAATGCGAGAGGAGATCAAGAAGTTGGAGAACGAGAACCGGGAACTACGAGGGGACTTCGGCCACCGGTCACACTGGGCTAAAGTGGCCCATGCGAGCCTGGCGTCCACGGCTGTGGTGGAGGAGAACCCGTTTCTCAACCTGAGGAGGAACGCGTCTGCACCGCTTTTGGACGGACCATACAAAGGTGTGTGTCATAGCTGTACTATTGGCACCTTTGTTCATTTTAAACATGCCTACTGCTTTAAAGACAATAAAAGCTTTGTTTTTTTGTTTGTTTTGTAAATGTTGACCTGTCCTAAAGGCATAGGCGTCTGCACATTTTATAACGGGTTTTTGTTTTCAGAGAACAGTGTAATGACTGTGCGGAGGTATTCTATGGGCTCTGACCTGCCTTCAGTATCTGTCAGTGAAGACAGAGTGGACCTGATGAGGGGAACTGACTCTGGATGGGACAGACTTCAAGAGGAGATCCATGGAGGCAGTATTTTTGTAAGTCCAACCAGAGTAGAAGTGGGGAAAAACAACAGGCACTCCTTGCAGGATTATGTTCACAAGAACAGGTATGTTTGTCAATATTATAGTGAATAATACAAAGCCTAGGCCTACAATAACTAGCTTTTCTTTTTTTTACTTTTCAGGGCCAAAGTAAAGACAGTCAGTTTCCTCTTGCCTGTAGATGACATTTACACCAACAGACCAGTTTTGTCAAAGCTCAAAGAGGAGTCAAGACAAATGAATCAGAATCCATCACTCAAACAGATTCATGAAGATGATGATGATCTTGGGTCATAGCCAAGGAGACAAAAGGTGAACACTTGGCTTTCCTTTAGGTCAGTGTTTTTGGCCCCTGCGGAGGGAGCCAGGGGACCTATTTTATCACACCTGACCACACAAACAGAGGACTCTGGTTACAGGTGTTGTTTTCATCTGGAGCTTTAGAGGCTAGGTCAGCAGTGCTGAGACACATGGAGGATCACATATCCAGACTCACTCTAAAACTGGGCACACACATCTGATGGCCCCTTTACACACCCAAGTCTTGTGTAACCTCACTGCCATTGTTTTCCGTATAAGATAGACTGTTTGGATAAGAGGTACATCAAGTGCTTCTTTTGACTGTTGCGTTTTGTAAACGAAATTATTTTTCTATCCACATTCCAAAATGTACAGATGCATGTGCAATATATAAACACTAAACAGTATTTTTTTTGCAAATCTTAAGCTATCTTTATTAATCAGATTGATGTAGTTCTGTTCATTTTGGTGAACAGATGTGCATCAACCATCATCATCAAAAAAAACTCCTTTTGGTTAATCATCTGTTGTATTATCTTGTTCTATCAGTTAATTATGTAAATCAAAAAGTTATTTTGAGTAAAAAAAAGTGGCCCTACATGTTTTCAGAGTCGTGGTGTTCTAGTATGCCCAAATGTGTGCAAAATGGAGCAATTCTATTTACACCCCCTTTAGAATGTGAATATGGAGTGACCCCTTTTTACAGAATGTATATATATGGACATATCTGCTTTTAAATTATTGTGAACAATTTCTGTCCATATATTGTTAGTCGGAAAGATTTGTAAGTGTAATCCCAGATGGATCAGACTCTGATAGCAAACATAATGCAAAAATGGCATTGTTACACAGAAAGAGCAGTATGCACAGGCTGATGTGGCCTATAATGATGGCCTGTAGATGCTGCAGAGCGTCCCACAATGGAGCAGTGAGCTGCACGTGAGCTACATGTTTGTAAATAAGGATGTGCCCACCTGCCCTGCAGTGAAATGTTCTTTAAGTGTCCAAAATAAAGTTTATCAAAGATGATTTAAATACCACCATATAAAGTACTTTCATTATATTGCTGTGCAGATCGAATATGAGACTTACACCATTCATGTAGCTAAAGTACTCTTATTATTTGAATAATGAAAGAAAGAATGAAAGTATTACTGTCGCTTAAGTCTCTACAAATAAACTAGTGCATTTCCTTTCTGGTTTCCCACATCACCGTAAAGCATGCACCATAGGTAAAACTCTTCAGATAATGCAGTCCTGACCAAGCCTCAAGGTACGGAGATTGTGCTCCTGACAGGTTGCCTCAGGAGCACTGAAGGATGGGTAAAATGAGTACAAATTTCCCTATGTGGGCACTTTACACGTACCTTTACCTTAAGTAAAGCCTATCCATGCCCTCTAGTGGTAGAATAACAGAGCTACACATGAAATCAATATAAATATTACTTTTTTGTATAAAAATCTCAATAAAATCTATCCAGCAAAAATAAAGCTATGCAATGACAGTTTATAATTAAATAATAGGTAGCACCAATACATAAAGTCACCATGTGTATATGAGGCATGTTCATGTCTGCAGAGACATTTGTAGAGCTCTCATATCCTTCAGCAGCCGCAGGTTTCTCCTGCTCCTCTCTCCTGGTCTGAGTTTGGCTGATTCATTCGAATGACCTTGGCTAGAATACTTTCTGGTTGCTCCCACATGCTTTTTTACTCGACCATCATTTGACTCTTTCAACAAATTATTTACCTAAAAGAACAAGGTTATGCTTAATGAAAGCAATTTACCGGTAATAATGCATTTCGACATAACTCACATACTTGGGATTTATGCTTGTAAAGCCTGTTGATTTGTTCTCCCTTGCTCTCCATTTTGATAAGTAGTTTCTCCTGTTCCCGCTGAAGGTCTCGTCTTTCTTGCTCAGAAACACTCCTCTCCACTTTCCACAGTAGTTCATCCTGCTCTCTGCAGCACAAACAAGCAAAACATATTCATTTTTAAATATCATTACTTGTCATGATATGTATATTATATGTACTATATTCATATTATATTGTCATGATTTATGATACTTAGAATATAACCACACTTACAAGCTCATGAGTCGAAGCTCCTCTTGTAATGCATGCAGCAGCTCAGATAGTTCATCCTCGTTTGACAGCGATGAAGAGGAGGAACTGGAAGAACTTTGGTTACCTGTGCCCAAGCCATATGGTTTGTTTGACAGGACACGACAGTTGCAGAGATGAGGCTGGTGACACTTCAGGAGAGACAAAACCGATTGGACATTTGCGCGGACGGAGTGGCTATTGCCTACTGACTGGATATAGGAAAAAGGAGGAGTAGGGTTACAACAAGACTCTGTACAACAATATAATGTTAAAATAGAAAAAAAAAAAAAAAAAAACTAGACCCTACTGTTCCAGCAACAAATGGTACATCTCTGAGTCTGAACTTATAATGTGGCTCTATAGGAGACTGCTGAAGTGAAGTTTTCTGCAGCGGATAATACAATGAAATGTCAATAAAGCAAACTAGCTGAAAGGAAAAAAGCAAAATCCAACCAATCCAATCTCACCTTCACTTTTGATTGTTTGTCTTTGGACTTTCGATGAGGAGACACAGATCGCAACAAAATCCTGTTTGTCTCCAAACCTGCCTGCAGCTGATGTGAATTAAATGTTTATTTTTTATACTAAATTATTCTATATGTGTGGCAGACAGGATTGTTTACCAGACTGGCCTTGTTTTCAACCAGCTTTCTCTGATGCGCCTCCTCTTGCAATTTTAA
This sequence comes from Paratrypauchen microcephalus, assembly GCA_036785185.1. Taxonomy (NCBI): domain Eukaryota; kingdom Metazoa; phylum Chordata; class Actinopteri; order Gobiiformes; family Gobiidae; genus Paratrypauchen; species Paratrypauchen microcephalus. The sequence goes on along the minus strand of JAVJIX010000054.1, from coordinate 522,454 downwards.
TTCTAGTTCATGGATCTTTCCCTTAAACAACAAGATAAATATAAGATAAGACTTTATTGATCTCACACAGGAGAAATTTACTTGCCACAGTAGCTCCAGGCAGGGACAGTTTGAAACAAGAAAGAAAAAGTGCATGCAGGCAAGAATGGAATAAAGCAAGTAATAATAGTAATAATAATAATATTATTATTATTGTTATTATTATTATGATTAATAATAATAATAATAATACAAACAGTAACTAAATCAAACAATATTTATAAAGCGCTTTTCATACAAAATTGTAGCACAAAGCGCCTAGGAGAGTATGGGAGTATTGTAAGATATTGCACGTTTGGACTATAGAGTGGAGTTATACAGTCTGATGAAATAAGTAACAATAATTTACACCATTAACATTAACAAGGAGAGCATGGAAAGAGGATATTGCACGCCTGGCCTATATAGTACAAATATACAGACAACAAGAAAGGAGGAAATTACAAATGGGATTAAAATAACATAAATAATAATTAAACAAAAAATTAAGCTGCCCTTTACCTCAGCCTTATTTTGTGTGTGTGTCAGCCTTAGGTATTCCTGCTCTAAATGGTCAAGCTTCTCTAAACAAGCAAGCACAGGGGGGCTGTCAGTAGGCTGATGAGCTGACCTGGATGTCTCCTTCACCTTTAAAATAAACAAAACATGCTTGACTTAGCCAATAAATAGTCACTTCCAACATGACAAAAACAAAGAACTGACCTGACTGAAAATATTTGATTTGTCTGTTGTGGCAGAGCGCAACATCTTTCTTGTTTGATCGAGTTGTTTTTCCAGTTTTAAACAACGAGACTCGGCAGATGCCAGGTGGTTGATTAACACTTAATAAAATTTGGCAATATATTAATTAAAAGCAACAATGATACTCTGCGTATACATATGTGAAATGCAATTAAAATAACACCAATTCACCTTGGTTGCAGTTTGCCTTGTTGATATCTGTGCTACTTTGTGTAGAGGCGTTAGTCACATTTTTCCCCGGATCGGGCAAAGAGATGTGTCGTTTCTCCTTTTCCAACTTTCGTATCTTCTCTTGGAGATTGCGTAGGGCAGATAGAATTGCTTCAAACATGTTACAAGAGATAAGAAGAACAAGTGCAAAGGCAAAGTGTAAGTTTAAGAGTGACTTAAAAACAAATTCCAATGTATCTATTTACTTATGGGGAAATTTGAGAAGATGGACTGTGAATGAATAAATAGAGTTAGCGGGACTTGGGCATCATGTTGCACTAGCTGTAACCATGGAGCTGAACAACAATAGTGAATGTGAAAAATCAAGTCTACAAATGTGTATATCTGGTGTTCACAAATGGGTTAACCGGCATTTACCTGCACTGTTGGTCTGTGGAAATGCTTTACAGGGTGATGAAGCCCTATATGTCTGTGCTGTGGGAGACTGGACCAGTGTGGTGATAAATGGACGCTGAGCCGGATATTCCTTGTAAGAAGGCAGTGACAGACTATCACACACTAAACCACTGGTTGCAAATTGCGGTTGTAGGGGTAGATCCTGCAGGCACACAGTAAGATTAGAAATAATGCCAACCACAATAAGTCTACCTGCAGTAAGGAGCAATGCATGATAAAGAACATTGTTGAGGATCCATTAACCTGTGCAATTTGTCCACTTTTCTTTAAATGTAAACAATGAAAACCTTTTAATTGTGGCAAGTCTCTGGTAACATTGCTAGGTCATTTTCATTTGCCTGCAAGCACAAACAATTATTTATTCAGGGGAAACTTACCCTTTCTCGCAAAGCATCAGCTGAAGCTGTTGCTGCTGGAGGATCCATAGCACTGCTTTATATTAACGTATGAAATACTCAAAGCATAATTTGGTTAAATAAAGTTCAACTATCAAATCTATGTATTTTTAGTTGAAGGTTTTTGTACAACGCGACTACTTTGTGACATAGATCAATTCTACAGCACTCAAACAAAACTAACAAGTAGCTAAACCTCTCGTTCTAAGGTTGCACATAGGTTAGTTTGTTTTATGTCACAGTCTGGTCCACAAGTGGTTAATCACACTCATGTTTTTTTTTTTTTAAGTGTCTGGTTCACATGGCGGATAAATCGAACTAACATTCCAGTGTACCGGAAATGTAGTTTTTATCCACACAGACGATGCACAGTTACATGCACATACGTCTTAAATGAACTACAACTCCCAATATTGAATTTTGCAAGAGTTGCCGGGATTTTTATTGCATGTTTTCGATTCTGGATGTGGCTGCAGCTTTATATTTGTAAAAGTAAGTTACACGTGCATTAGCTTTTAACAGAAGTTGTTTTTATTTTATTTTTAGCCATAGGGTGTTAAACGAAGCCTACGACCATACGTAAAAGGATAGCTAAACTAAAGCAATATTGCTAACGTGACTTCATCACTCATCCGTATTATAGATCCATGGTTTTCCTTATGGTAAGACTGTATTTAGTGGATAGTTGTGATTATAGTCTAGCTAGTTACCATTTTGTCCATGTCAAGTCGTTACGAGCTATTTCATTGTTTATGAAGCTATTGTGATATAACTCACAATAACTCACTTTTGTGTTACTTACTCAAATAGAATTATTATTATTTTTGCCAGTAACATCACCAACAGATTAGTTTGGATACTTCACCATGTCCTCAGAGAATACAATGTAAGTTTTTCTCTGACAAATTGTTGTGTGGTAGGTTTGAATATTTTCTAATGTTTTATATGTCAAACTTTTTGCAGGGATGACGAGGATACATTTAAGATTCTCATTTCAACAGATGTACATCTGGGGTATCTTGAGAAGGATGCCATCCGTGGAAATGATTCTTATAACACATTGAAGGAGATCTTGGAGTATGCCAAGAAATATCAGGTATTTGTTCACTTCATGTCAGATTGGTAATTGCTGACAGTTCATTATGCCAGGCTATATTTTTATTTTAAGGTGGACTTTATTCTACTGGGTGGAGATTTGTTCCATGAGAACAAGCCATCTCGGCGCTGCCTTCATACCTGCATAACTATGCTAAGACAGTACTGTATGGGAGATACTCCGATTCAGTTCAACATTCTCAGTGATCAGACTGTAAACTTCAATACAACCAAGTCAGTTTCACAATAATATTTGTACATTTCCATGCAAGCATCATTTCATATGTTTAAACATATTTTATTTATTAAAGGTTTCCCTGGGTAAATTATCAGGATGAAAATTTGAACATCTCCATTCCTGTGTTTAGCATTCATGGCAATCATGATGACCCAACAGGGGTAAGGGACAGTGTTCATTCATAGACCACACATCTATGTCTGTTTTAATAATATGCATTTGTTTCTCAAGGCTGAAGGGTTGTGCGCTTTAGATTTGTTAAGTGCTTCAGGTCTGGTAAATCACTTTGGTCATTCTCAGTCAGTGGAAAAAATTGAAATTAGTCCCATTCTCCTGCAGAAAGGGAGGACAAAACTAGCCCTGTATGGCCTGGGTAAGATTTTGTTGTTTGTGTTTTTATGTGTAAATCCTACTATTATTACATTCTGTATTTGTGTATTTACAGGATCCATACCAGATGAACGGCTCTACAGAATGTTTGTAAATAATCAAGTAACAATGCTCCGTCCTAAAGAAGACCAAGATGAGTGGTTTAACCTCTTTACCTTGCACCAAAACAGGTTTGTGTGTTCACATGCACTACATAAAAGAGGGATGGGGTGTAAACTTCAGAAAAGAAAGAATTACAATTATAATATATATTGTCATAATGTTTTGTTTTGTTTTTTTTCCGGTTTCTTTCTCTTTTTTGAAGGAGTAAACATGGGCCTACAAACTACATTCCTGAGCAATTTCTTGATGACTTCATCGATCTAGTCGTGTGGGGCCATGAGCATGAGTGTCTCATCACCCCAACCAGAAATGAGCAGCAGCTTTTTTATGTAACACAGCCTGGCAGCTCTGTAGCAACATCCCTGTCTCCAGGAGAAGCTACCAAAAAGTATTTTTAGCAATACATTATTAAATACTATATTATTATTATTATTTTTATTATTATTATTCCTTGAATGTAGGAAAGCGCTATATAAAACTGTGACCATTGACCATATGCGTTTCAGACACATAGGGTTGCTCCGTGTCAACAGTCGCAAAATGAACTTGGTTAAACTACCCCTTAAAACAGTGCGCCAGTTCTTCATTCAAGATGTGGTTTTAGCTGACTACCAGGACAGGTTCTCCCCAGATACGCCCCATGTCACAAAGAAAGTGGAGGAATTCTGCTATGCCAAAGTAAAGCTTTTAATTATCTTAAGATATATTGGTAAATGTGGATATTTCATTGTTTTCCTGTTTTAGGTCAACGAGATGCTGGAGGAAGCAGAAAGAGAAAGGTTAGGGTGTCCCATGACTCCAGAGAAACCTTTGATTCGACTCAGAGTGAGATTTATTGTCCTTTTGAAATACCAGTCTTCTGCATTCTGTTAATCTCCACTACTTCTTTAACAGGTGGATTACAGTGGAGGATTTGAGGTATTCAACACTTCTCGCTTCAGTCAGAAGTTTGTTGATCGTGTTGCTAATCCAAAGGATCTCATTCACTTTTTAAGACGGCGAGAGCAGAAAGAGGACATTAAAGGTGTGTCTCAAACAAAATTATGCAATAATAAGTGCAGTATCATTCAATGTTGTTTTTGTTTAGATGAAGTCAATGTTGACTACAGCAGATTGGTGAAGAATACAGCAGCTGAAGGGCTCAGGGTGGAAGATTTGGTTAAAAAATATTTTGAAGCAGCAGAGCAGGTAATTGTCAGACATTCATAATATATTTTCTGTATATATGTTTTTAAAGTGCCTGTGTTTTTAACTACTCATATTTCATAGACGGTACAGTTGTCTCTGCTTACTGAGCAGGGCATGGGAAAAGCAATACAAGAATTTGTAGACAAAGATGAAAAAGATGCCATAGAAGAGCTGATTTCATATCAGCTTGAGAAGACGCAACGACACCTACTGGCCAGAGGAGTCACTACAGAACAAGACATTGACACAGAGGTAATCTGTAGACTGGATGTAAGACATGCTCTATTGTATATCTGTTTGACAGCATTGTCCCATTATTCACAGATTAAGGCATTCAGAGACTCCAAAAAGAACACTACAGAAGAAGAGAATGATATTAAAGAAGTGAGTTGAGTGAGTGAGTCTTTGTATTGTTTTGTGAGTAGAGGAAATGGACTTTATAGTTGTTTTGTTTTGTTTTTTTATCTTCTCCCCAACAGGCCATGAGCAGAGCTAAAGCCCACCGGCTGGAGCGTGGAGAAGACCCCGGTAATCGCATGTCTGATGGTGATTTAGCTATGGACTCTGATGAAGGTTTGAGCTCATTCCCACAGCCCATTAGAGGCAGAGGGCGCGGAGCAGGCAGGGGTAGAGGTGGACGGGGAAGAGGGAGAGGTACGTGTCATATGCACTGAATGTATTTTAAATGAGGATTATGTTTAATATATAGTTCAAATACTGCTATTCTTTAAAAATGTTTGCACTAAATATAATCAAACAAATTTATTTTCAGGTGCAACTGTCTCAGAACCCAAACCAGCAAGCCGTGGCCGTGGTCAGAAATCAGCTCAAAGCAGTATAATGCAAGGTATTAAGCTTGATATAAGCTACGTTATACTACTGCTAATAAGTTGAATTTACTATATAGGCAATGTTTAAATTATTGTGTGTCATGTCTCCCAACAGCATTTCAAGCTACATCTCAGAGATCATCACGGCCTGACTCTTTTGCAGCAGAAGATGTAATACGCGTACATACATGTACACAAATTTCTACAAGGTTTTATTCCCTTTTTAATGCTATGCCCTTGATCATGCTATAGATAAGCATTGACGATTCAGATGAAGATATCCCTATCAAAAAAACAACACGTCCGACTTCAAAGTAAGTTTTTATTACCTTTATTTAGTTACGTTTACTGGATTAATCCAATGGTATTTAAATAAATGTTAACCTATATCTTCTCCAGAGCCTCCTCGTCTTTTGCAAAGTATAGCAGCCAGTCTCAAAGTCAGAGCCAGTCCTCTAAAGGGGTTTTCTTTGATAACAGTGACGATGATGATGTAAGTTACAGCTAATAATTTATTATTAGCTCAGAACCTTATTTTTATGTTCTTGACAAATATGTTTTGTATACTTTATGGTGCAGGACAATCCCTTCAAAGGATCAAGCCGCCGTGGAAAAAGATAAACAAGTTCTTTTATAATGTGCATGTTGTTTGGCATTACTCATGTTCTCCACATTTACATCTAATAAGTGAATGTTTTATGTAACGTTATTTATAAAAGAAATAAAGTGCTTCTGATAAATTGTTTAATTCTGAGAAAAGCCAAAAACCAAATAGCACAAGCAAACGCCATCACAACATATGTACAGTATTTACATTTTTTAAGAAAAAAGTATTTACAAGTGCATTTAATATGTAAACGTAAAACATCTGTTTGCTCAACCATTTTGTAATAAACAATACATTACATTTCCTTTTAAGTTATTCATAATAATTTACAAATGAATACACAACAATTATTACTGATATGCCTAATCTCAGTGCACAGAATTCCTGTTCTTGTCTTTTATTGCACTCTGCAACATGGCAAATGTGTTTAATCTGTAAACCTCAGTGCATAGTAATAAAGCTTTACAAGCAGTACAATCAAGTAATTCATGGCTCATGTAAAGTGCTTATGTAATTCGGTTTCATGTTTTAAGGTACACAGAAACCGCACTATTGGCATCAGTTATTTTAGCAAAAATGATGCTATGCTTGGACCTGAGTGCAAAAATATTGGTGATCAAATGTGAATGTACACTCGCAAGAATTCACATTTTGCACTGTTGGATATTAAGAAGGTTCTAGTGCTTCAAAAACACTAGTACTGCAAAAAGAAGAAATGGGAGTGAGACAAGTAATCAATTTATTGCAAACAACCATTAAACTGAAAGAGGCTGTTTATCAGCTGATCAAAAGAAAAAAAAACTAAAATAGAAATACATTTGCATAAAGCACTACTTAGAACCTTAAGATCCAACAGTGCAAAATGTGAATTCTTGCAATTTTTCAACTGGTCTTAAAATTTTGATCAGGAGTGTAGTAAAATGTGTGGCACTAAATCCCACAAAATTGTATTTGATGAGCCTCAAAAGCAATACCTCTCCCCTGAGAATTAATGTTGGTATGGCAAATAAAATGTGTATAACAGCAAATGCACTATTTGTAAGCAAGCGATAGTTTCTTGCTGAATGAATGAAATGTTGCAATGGGTTCACATTGGACCAGGGCAACAAAAGCAGATAATCAAGCATTTTTCTAGAAAAGATAGGAAAAATTTTAGTTTTCTTACATCTCAACAGTACTTCAACAGCATTTTCATTTTTACCTCAATGACTGTATTGATCCAATTCATCATCTCTTCCACGTCACAGTATACACCTGGTTTTCCCCTCCTGGCACAGCCCACTCCCCAGCTCACCACTCCTACCAGGTAGTATTGAGAGGAGCTGATGTGCACCAGTGGCCCCCCACTGTCCCCCTAAGAAGAATAGGGAAATTAATTAAAGGTGATTTTTCAATATTATAAACTCTTGGTGAATAATAAAATAGTTCTGTACCTGGCAAGCATCCACACCCCCTTCCAGGTACCCCGCACAAAGCATTCGCTCTGTTATGGCACTACCATAAACATAAGGACTGGAGCATTTGGTCTGACCTATCAGTGGAATGGCAGCCTGTTGAAGTCTAGAGGAAACCTTACCTGAAAGATCAGTTAAAAGCAACAGTTAAAGCAAAGAATGTTAAGTTCGGCTTGGCAGTTTTATTTACAAAATATAAAAAAGGCAGCCTACCATCTTCCTCTAGGTAACCCCAACCTGTTACAGCCATCATGGCTCCATCGCTAAGGCCAAGAGCTTTTGGTGGTAGACAAACAGGCCTGCGAAACTCTGAAAAGAGGACAAAATTGATACACTATAACCATTACAAATGTTTCAGCAAAATAACATATTTAATAGGGCCATTCATTCATGTAATTAATGTGCTGAATAATTTACTTTAATGGTCTGCAACATTAGATGTCTTTTCCCCAGATATTTACATGACAACCCAAACATGCGCCATAGGTAAAATCCTCCAGCTTAGGTCCTGACCAAGCCTAAATAATAATATCATGAGGATGGTCCCCGGGTCAAATATAGAAACAACTTGTCCAGTGTGAGATCAATAAAAGTCAATCTCCTAATCCTTAACCACTGTAAGGCGCTTTGTGCTATAATTTTTTATGAAAAGCACTTTATAAATATTGTTTGATTGATTGATTGATTGATTGATTTAGGTAGGTCTACTTGGCAGACCCACTGTAGTCACTGTTACCAAAAAACACCACAAGAAGGCAGTGTGTGCGGGGCACAGTTTTTTTTACCATGAGTTCTAAATAGTTCCAATTAATCTGCGCATATATATACTAATTTTACAGTTTAGTTTAAACTTTACCTCCTACTGTTATGGGGTTGTAGAGTCTCATCATGGCTATATCGTAATCATTACGAACTTCGTCGTATTGTCCGTTGATAATGATCCTGTCCACAGAGGAACCCCCCAGGGAGCCGAGGTAGGTTTGGCCTGACACCACTTTCCAACGACTGAGCTCGTTTTTATTCCTGCAAATGAAAGGCCGCAATGTCAATCTATGCAGACAGTAAGCAAAGGCTGAACTTATTTCATATTTTACTGACCCAGCAAAACAATGGGCTGCAGTGACAACCCACTGTGGTGTCACTAGCGCGCCTCCACACCTGTGCTGCCCGCCCTGCTGCAGGCTCACCTGCCACGGCCACTCTTCAATCACCGTGTCCGTGCCTCCCACAATCCGCTCCCGAGAGTCCACCCGCCCACAGTCTGAAACACACAAGTGTTTAAAGCTCCCACATTACACTAAAGGGACTCTTCTGAGCCTTAAACCATATTATATGTTTGTTTCATTCACACGTTTGAGTAACCCTTCATCTTATCTGTCTGCATCTCCATGTGATGTCATGAAGCTGTAGTTTCCAAGTTAACACCTTGTGGGATCTCATATTTGATTTACATGTGTACTTACATATGAAAACTGTGATCTGCATACTTATCTCTGTATACTACTGGTTCTTCTGTGTTTTAACCCAGTGTTCTGTGAACAGCTAAGTGTAATTCAAGACTCACATAGACTATCCTGGGCTGTGTTGACATCACTTGCTCCCTATCCATCAATATTTTGGCTGACTATTGGGAAAACTGGTCTTCTTAGCTAAAACTGGGGAGTTCTCTACATGGTCTGCATAGCTAAGCTATTCTCCTATAGGTTAGCCTGTCATAAATAGTCAACAGTCTGTACTGTATTTAAAGACACCTTGTGGTCATTTGTGTGTGTGTGAGGGGAAGACCTCCACCATGTCCCTCTTCATGGCCGACGTCTCTCTGCTAAGCTATAACATGAATGCTGAAGATGCCTGATGACACCATTCTGTTTGTATATTGCTATTTTGACATTAAAATGCTGAATAACCTCAATTTCGACTATGCCTTCCTTCAGACCTCCTTCTGACCCATTTTTATGAAACTGACAACCTCCTTAACCCTTTGTTCAGTAAAGACTGGAAATTGCAGGCTGAAATCATCCAAATGATTATAGTGTATTGAGTTTAAAAACACAGTGGAACACTTCTTTTATTACCACACCACGACCCAGAAATGGAGAGGCGGAAGAAGATGGGTGGATTGATGGATGGATGCTATCAAAATGGGTGTTTTCAGTTTGAAAGAAGAACTAAGCCTAAATATACAGGGTTTGTGCATTAAACGTGTGAATGAAACAAAGCACAACTACGGGTGTTTTGAAACAACATTATAACATAGATCAGAAAATGGGGTAATATGGGCCGTTCAAGTAGCCAAAATATTCAGATAAAAAAGGCCTACTTAAAATATGTTTCCAATCATCCAAACTGACAAAACAGGACCATTTACAATAACCTATTTATAGCCATATTGTACGCCAAACTGCTGTTAGGCCTAAAATCAGTGGTGTATTAGTATTTTATTTAAGCCTAAATAAAGCCTAACTTTGAAAATAGTGAGCTTTGTTAACTTTTCAAGTTTCATAAAAGCAATAGGTTCAGTTTTGCTTGAGATTCATGGTCTGGAAACATCTCTGGACATGCATGGGCCTGTCAGTGTGAAACTGTTGTGTATGTCATCTCTTGCTCACTGACTTCAAATGTCAAGGCTTACCTGAACATGACAGCGTCACAACCGAGCCTGTTTGGCACACTCCGTTTCTGAGAGAAGACATAAGGACATGCATTTATAAAACATTTCAATCCATAGGCAATTTTATCAAATAGATGACATGTTTTCTCACTAGTCACTTAATAGTCAAGTTGATTGTGCTTGTACATATTATAAAAGGTTGTATCTTTAGGAAATTAGATTATGATTATGAAACATGAACTGGAGTTTCTGCTTTTCAGGAACAGAAACTGACATCCTGGGCAGCTATTTCAAGCCTATTTGGTCTGAAACTATACTGAATTTAAAATGTTAATGGAATTTAATGTTAATGGTCACCAGTCATCATTCATCATCAATATTTCACTGAAATATTGTGATCCTGAAACTAGTGATGGGCAGATCAATACCAAACCTCAATAAACAGATAGTGACTGAGATATCAAAAAGTTTTTATTCTTATGTAAATATATTTATTAGTGAATTAAAATACGTTCTCATGAACATTTTTGGCATTCACAAAATTTGTTCTTAACTGAAAATTCTTGAAGAACAAATCTTACAAACAGTCATGAGCACTACAATCAGCGCTCTCAAGTCTCACGCTTTGAGAGTGTGACACACGCAATTCGACGTGTTCACACGCTCACACGCCACACATGGTATTTCTCACGCTGAAATTTTGTAAAGCAATTCAAAACTGTAGCCACTGTTCACAGCGCTTCTGTGCCCAGAAAATCGGTTAATTAGTTAATGCAGGCACCGCGCATTTTCAGCGAAAAAAAAGTATTGTATTATTGTACTATTGTAACTCCCCAGACCCATAGAACCCAACATGTCATGTAATATGTTAGTCGTCTTGGATCATATTAATAGTTGTTTCACTCACTTGGTGTTTGTAGCCTGATGAACTGGGGTATTTCCAGTTCCAGATCTGACTGCTGTGAATGGCCCCACTCTAAACTGCGCTGGGAGAGACCCCACTGGCACAGTACTGCTTCTTGGATCCCTGCACAACAAACATAAAATAATAATAATGCTAGATTGTTAGGAATTGCCATCCATCGGACATCTTTATTAGCTCTCAATCACTCACTTTGTGTATCCCAGTTGTTTACATGCAGTTTGTGTGTGCGCTGCAGTCCAGCCATCGCTACAAACACTTCTCCACCCTGTGCCGGGACTATACACCTGCAGGACCCTGTTGGCCGTCAGCAGCCTCACTGAACACAATACAGGCACAACAATAGAGGAGGAGTTTTCTTTACACTGATGACTGAGAGGAGAGGAGCCGGGCTTCACCTGGAAACGTGCTGTTGACGGTAAATCTTGACACACAGGTAACTTCATCTTCCCCTCCTGCACAGTCACTCTTCCCATCACAGGCTTGATCAATCGAGATGAACTTAAATGACCGCTTGCAAAAAAAGTACTTGCTATCTATGAGAACTTTGACTGGGGGAAAACAAAAAAAAGGATTATTTTTAGAAAGAATAAATACTGCAATTGGTGCAGGTAGGCCTTCTGAAATTGCTCTGAAATATTTCTTGTCTTTAAGGTTTTATTGGCTTACTGAAGTATCCTGCAGTTGCCAGTATAGCAAGACACACCACCACGGCCAGGATGGTGAGCCATACTTTCTTTCTCTTAGAAGTCTTCACTGTTTGGGGATTTACAGCTGTCATAGGTCTTCTGTGACGCCCTGGCTTTAGAACCACTATAACAAATACATAGAATACATTCATTTAGCTTTAGGTTTACATTGTGAAAATGACACAATGGAAAGTGACACAATGGTTGCCAACAAGTATATAATAAAAAAAAAATGAAAAATAAAAAAACCTAGTTACTTTTTTAATGCTGCTATGATTTTAAAAATACAAAACATCAAATTTTACTTAAAAGACAAGGTGAATATTTCTAATCAACAACATTTGAGAGTCATTACAATAGTTTAAATAAGTTTTAATATAATTACCTGGCTGTCTGTCTGGATTCAATGGTCGTGCGCTTTCCTCAGGTAATTGGGCAGTTATCTGATGAGAGGCCAGCAGAGACAAGGTTAAGTAAGCGATTATGTTATTGTTTTGTTCATCGTTTTGTTCACTATGTGCCATTATGAGTAAATTGTTAAAATAAAGTAATTCTGTTGATACACCGGTGTAGTACCTGCTGTATTATTCAGAAAGTCCTCAGCACTTTGTCACGTTCCAGAAACTTCAGTGTATTTACATGTGTAAGAGGTGTCCGCCCTTAACGCCATCCAACAAGTCATACGCCAGGATAGCACAATTATTGAGTCACTGCTCATTATGTTGTACTCATTCTCTATACATACAGTCTCTGATCCAGAATAAATGAAATTAATTCTACTATTTAACCCAATATCCACATAGTCGAGTTGTGTTATTCGTAATTCTGTACTTTCTGTACTACAGAATGAAAAACTATTTTTAAATTTCAATATCTCCTGGAAGCTTGTTATGTATTGTATGAATGCATAACAAAGACATATTTTCAAGTTAGTCTAGTTCTGTATTTAACCATACTGTGAACAGAGAATTCTTTGTGGCCACAAACCTAATCCTTTAGGTTGCAAGACTTTTAAGGTACATTGGAAGATCAGTAGTATTAACAGTATTTGATAAGCACACATTTGGACACATTTGTAACTAGATATAGTTAATAGTGTTTTGAGGTGTAAACCTCACATTGTCAGATTGCTGTACATAAACAGACACAAATACATTGTTAATATAAAACACAGTAGTTTAAACATACATGTTTGGCACTTTACCTAAACACTGTTATACAGCATTGATGCATTGTGACTCATGAGATTTGTGTTGTGCATTTTGTGACAAACTCTGACCTATTTAAAGTTGATCATTATGCACTACTTAATGAGACCCTAACTAATTGTTTGAACTATGCATTTAATACACTGTAATTAGTATTCTAGGTTGTAGAATTCATCTTGTACTATTTATAATCACACAGACTGAAGAATAGACATGACTAGATTAAAAGTAAACAAAATAAAAAGTTTGATGATTCATCTCCAACATGTTATGTTAATTTCTATCTGTGATGTTCAAGTTGAGTGGATCCTGCTCAACAAGTCATATTTTCTAGGTCAACTATGAAGATAATCCCTTTGTTCAAATGGTTCCTTTTGCCCTCTCCTGCTCTTTATGGCTTCTGTGTCTGAGAGTATATCTACAGATATCACAGTATATCTACAGATATCACAGTGTATAAAGTCTATTGTTTAATGCCTTAACAAAACACTGGCTAAAATCCAATTTGTAAAGAACATGTCCAAATTGCTCTGTAGTGTTATTTGGAGCAGTTTACTTATACAGCTGCTTGTCAAAACCAGATGAACTTTTTTCTCTTCCCCATTTTGTGACAACTTAAAACTCCCACATACAAAACTGTGAAAGCACAACAAACAGAGGAGTACAGGTGAACAAACACACCTATCAGGAAGGATCTTTGTGCAAACCGTTGACCATATATTTTACTAGATACTCTAATAACATCCCCAGTATCTGTAGTGTTGTTAGAGTTGTTCCCTTTTACTATTCACTCACCCACATGATGCAGTTGTCCTTTTAAAAAAAAACTTAGCGGAACCTCATAAGCCACTTAACAGAGAAAGCACAGCCCTGCACTTGGTTGGAATCTTGCTGGTCCTCCTTGCTTGTCACTCCTCCTCCACCTTTGACTAAAGACCTTCCAAAGACCTTCTTTTCTTCAGTTTAGTGCTGAAAATCAGTCCCCAAACTGAAAATTCAAAATCGCCTTTCAAAAACTGCTGTGTTGTTTGCACTTTAGGGTTTGGCACAGTGGAAGCTGATTTGACAAACAAAACAAAAGTACTCCACGAAACTTGATCCTCTCACACCCTCCTCCTTGGCTACCTGTAGCTTTAGCCCCACCCCCTCCAGATCACCTCCAAAAGTTTGTTTCCATTTTCTCCATAGCATAGGGAATTGTTTTGGTTGGTTTCTCATTTGCTCTGGATTTAAGTGATTTTCATATATTTTCAGAACATGCAGCCATACAAACAGACAGAACATGCAAAAACACGGATGTAGCACAGCAACAGCTTTTACAACATTTTCAGTTGATGTCATATTCCCCAAAGGCTAAGGTGTATTTAGAGCTAACAAATATTTAGTTGGAAATAGTCAGATGGTTAGCCAGAAGGCACCATTGTACATCAAACCATGACTGAAGTGGTCTCAAGTTGTTTAGTCACATCCCCAACAGGTCTTAAATTTGATATGTGGAACAAAGTTGTAGTAGTTGCAGTATTAGTAGTACTGATACTACTACTACTACTACTACTACTACTACTACTACTACTACTACATCATTTATAAATGTATCACCTTATATCTGTGGCCAGTAGCAGCAGCTGTTAACTTCCCCAGGAGTTAAATTACTTTGTCAGTGGTCACAGAAGTCAAAAGCTGGCGTTTCTTAAAATTAACTGGCCATTCATGCCATGGGAGACTGACCATGGACGATGTTTTATTGTGCACTGAGCTGTTGGTGGCAAGAGATATGAACATTTGCAGTAAACAAAACTGACATTTTGAATACAATTAAATAATTATCCTTTCAGGGAAATGTTTTCTCCACATTACAGAAGTTGAATTTATAAACTATTAACCAAAACATGATTAAGTAGATGCAATGATTCATAGAAATATTTGTGATGATTTGAATATTTAAAATAATCATATTTTAATCATTGTTAAGCTTTATCTGGACTGTACATACTCTAAAAGTTTTATAACAATGACAGTAACAATATTAAATCTCATTGAACAATAAAAAGCGCTGACCAGCCAACTACTATAATCTGTTCTGTAGTGATATTGTCACATTTGTCCTCCTAATCCAGGGGTGTCCAAACTTTTTTCATCAAGGGCCACATATCTAAACACAGACAAAAGCAGAGGGCTGATCGAGGGCCATAGACTGGTGCTCAGTACAGTGAATAATTGAAATATATGCATGTTTAACACATCACACCGTCCTTTATTCATGCTGAGATCCTCAAAACCACACAATAAATATTAAATATTTTCTTATCAAGGTAGATTTCCAAAAAACTTGCAGTCAAGGGCCAAGAAACATTTGTCTGAGGGCTGCATTTGGCTCACGGGCCATAGTTTGGACATACCTGTCCTAATCCAACTATTAATAAACAATACTACAGAAAATATCAATAAATATATTTCCAACCGTTTGTTTTTAAACAAGATGCCTTCAGTTGTACAGTAATCTTAAATCTTAGGATACCCTAATGCACTGTACAGTCCACAGTCCTCACGTTATCTATTAACTCATCCTAGTTACACATTGATACAACAATGGCAGTCATTTTTACAAACATTTGTTCTCTTCTTTAACATTAGATTGAAGACGTTACATTAAAAAACTGTTAGAATTTATAAATATGTATAAAAACGTTGAACATGTAACAACATTTTATTGATGGGTTCATTACATAATATCTGTGACAATAACTTTGGCAGATCAGATTGTAAAGCATGACTCCTACATTAAAAGCTTGATAATATTTTATGATCATCTTTTATTAAGGAAATACCATTAACTAAAGTTTCGACTGTCTAATAGAAAGTTAAAGCTATCCAGTGGCAAATGTTTATTAAAATTGTACAACAAAGTACATTTGTTTGATTAAAAAAGAAAACAGATTATATGAAATACCCATTTTTCTACTACTTGAACATCCTATGTTTTAAATAACTGTATTATCTTATGACTGTCTCACACATTCTTTATTAATAATTACATTTCTATATAAAATAATCCAACAAAACTTACTGTAGGTAGGTAGTCTTCAGCTGTGTAACCTCTCGTTTTCTCTCTTGTTTCATTTGACTGTAGAGAAATATTTCCTGTATCAACAGTTCAGCATCCCAGATAGAAGTGGCCCATCCTTTTTATGGCCAGCATTTAAGAACACCCTTTCGCTCACTGGTAACTTATCTGTGGCATAGCTCTCTTGGTGACTCCCACTTCAGACTTTAAAAATCAGAAACATTGCTATTTAACCTGAGGAGTCCTTCACGCCCCGGTCTGCACACTTCCAGGCATCGCGCTCCTTTTCATGTGCAGGTGTAGCACGAGTGAAATGTGATATTCTGTTCGACTGCAGCTAACAAGGAAGACTGGGATTTACTAGAACTCCAAGTGGTCAATGTTTATCTACTCTGTTTTATATGCTGACATTTGGTTATATTGCCTTAAGCAACAGTTGCATGTGTTTTGATATTACAAATGGCTCAATTGTGGATTACATTATTGAACAATATTAGCCTGTATAAGTAGATAAAAATGTCATTATTGGTTGTATTCTTATTATTGGTAGTTTTTGAACACATACTGTATTTTGTTATACTTTGACTGATATGTGTGCATTTTTAGGTTAATCAATTTATTAGCCATATTCATATTCAGATTATATTTTTGCACTGCTTGGCCAGGAAGAAACGGAATTTCGATTTACTGTATGTCGAGCACATATGGCAGAATTGACAATAAAGCTGACTTTGATTCAGGTTTGTCTTAACACTTAACTACAGTATATACAGTATGTGTGGTGTAGAGTTGAGGAGCCTCTATCATGATCATAGATGATCTATGGTCATGATCATTTTTTGTTAAACTGCTGGAGAAGCTGACATAAGGTTTTGGTTAAAATATTTAAGACATTAAGACATTTTGGAATTTTTTCCGTGTTCTGAATATTTGGACTTTTGGACAGTCAGACTTCCTTAAACTTTTTCACCTCATCTTCATTGAATTGAGTTTTATTATCATTACCCCGCCGCCCACTCTGCCTGACTCCAAGATCAGCATTTCATGTAGGTGTGACTTTATGCTCCTAACAAAAGCTGAATTTGCCGTAACTGCCGGTATTCACTACACTGAGACGTGTGTATCACATACCTGTTCAGAGTTATTATCAGGATCAGTGACACTTCCTCATGTGCCTGACAGGGACAGGGCTACATTTTCTGTATAATCTCTGCCTACCGCCCACTGTTTACTGAATGTATTTGAGTCATTGTAAGTCATTGTGTTTAAGGTTCAGGAGCATGTCTGTATTGCTCTTCACAACTGATATTTTTTGAATAAAAGAGAAAATCAGGTCAGCAAATCAATGCTGTTTTTAGTACTTATTTCCAGGGGCAGCACCAGACATTTTTGGTTGGAGGAGTTTGGGGGTGCTTCAGTGGGGCTACACACTTAACATGTTAATTTAGAGCCTTTGTAAGGATGCTCCAAACGCAATTTCGTTGTACTTGTGACAATGACAATAAATATTCTGAATCTGAATCTGAATCTGAATCTTGATGGATGTGAACACACTCCCACCTCCTATCATTTAAATGTAGTTAGTAGTGAATATAGAGTTTTTGTAATTTAAACTGGTTGTTGCTACAGGCACTTCAAATTTCCTGTGGCTCACCACATTCTGTGGTTTGATTTGTGTTGAAGTGTCAAACACAGAGAAGAAAACGTGTCTATGGAACAATTACAAACAATTGCAATCAGTATTTTTTCATAAACGTGACATGTAAGTGAATTACATAACTGATATATTATATGAGCTCCAAAACCTTAAATACAATATTATATAAAGAAAGAAAGCTATGCCTTTATTAGTCCCACAGTGGGGAAATTCCATTTCTGCATTTAACCCATCCTGTTATTAGGAGCAGTGAGCAGCACATTACTGCGCCCGGGGACCATCTCCATGATCTTCTTGCTTCGGCTTGGTCAGGACCTAAGCTGGAGGATTTTACCTATGGTGCATGTTTTGGGTTGCTTATATATATTGCTTACAACTGTGATTGATTATTTTTAATATTAGTTTCTAATTATTAAAAGAAAAAGTCTGGTACTTTGGTTATGGCACACACAGAATGTGAATGTTGTGGTATCACCCAGTGACGTTTACTCAAATTGTGACGTAATTATGGGTGTAGTAAATGTCCTATCCAGTAGGAGTCCTCGTAATCTTCTGGTCGATGAGGTCACAGGGTTATGGGAAATTTCAGAGAGCACAAGAGACCAAGAATTTCTGGAAAAAACTGGTGCTGTTACAGTTCTTTTGTGGGAGAACCAATCAAAATAAGTTGTCTTATCCCTTATCAATGACTAAGAATCACAGATCTTAACATTTGCTAATGGAGCTCAAGGCAAAGCAGAGGCACAGGTTGAGTAAAAGATGAAGGACCGGTTCCAAAGTATGACTGGTATGGGGACATGGGAGAGCCACACGTCAGGAAACAACAGAAAGAAGAGAGCGTTCACATTTGTTTCTTTACATTTTTGATCAATTTTAGAAGGATTTAAACCCCCTCCCCAAAACAAACAAAAAACAAAACAAAGTAAAGGGAGGGTCCTAACAGTGGTCATCATGGGGAATAATGGTGAGTCTCATCTACTTGAAATGCTTGTCCTCACAAGAAAGATTAGTGCTGAATAGCATGCTAGGCTGTCTTGCTATTGTGTATCTCTGTTATTTTACACAAGAAATACACAACAATATAGTATATCCACCTTTATAATATGACCATTTCAATTAGAATTACATTAAATTAAAATAGAACCCGTATTGTTTTTATTTGTCAGCACTGGAAACTAGAAATAAGTTAGATCTTGATTTTTTTTCTCTCGTTTCATTAACCTGTATTATTAGAATAGAATAGAATAGAATAGAATACATTATTATATTAATGGTTTTGCGAAATCAAACACAATATTATGAACCTTTTACTATTGGCAATGATTCTTTATGGAAGTATGATTCTAAAACTGCACCAATTCACTAATCCCTTTATGTTTGTAGCAAGCCAAGTGAACTCCACAGCAGTTGGAGTTCTTGTGGGCTTTGGGATCCTCTTCATCCTTTTTACCATTGGGATTGTCCAGTTCTGCTGCAAATACAAATGCAAAGACTGTAAGAAGTGCTGCAAGAAAAAGAGTAAGTGGTTTTCCAAGTAATTAGAAAGAAAAACATGAACTCACCACATCGGTTTTTATATTCAAATGTGCTTTTCTCTTTCAGAACCACCACTGAAAGACAGAGTGCTCACGTAAATATGCCTTTAACTTATTCTCTCATGTTATTATTAATTTTATTCAAAATAAATCTAATTCACCAATCTGATGTGTTACAGCAAAGTGGGCCTAAAGAAGTCTCCAGCCCCCTTCTCAATCAGTAGCTATATTAAACAGTAGAAGCGACTGACTATGGTGAACCCTGTATAGAAACTGAAAAGACGGTTCTGCCACCTTCCCACTTAACACATTGCTTGTTTTGCACAACTTTGTTTCTTTTCATTGCTGCTGTTTATTGTAAATGATAAAGTTACATTGAAATTCTCTTCTTGGATAAGACTTTCGTGAAAGCGTGGCCCCAAAATAGCTGGTAATTTGTAAATATTGTAACAAATATTGTAACATTATTGGATGTTGGATGTATGTATTTTAACACAAAAATGAAATAAATATACTGCAATAATATATTATGTTTTTGCTTCCTATCACAAAATATATATGTATACACATCAAACAGAAAACAGCAGTTACAGAAACAAAATTTGTAAAATGTTGACCATTTCCCTTAGTAACGGTAGATACTGTATGGTGGTAAGTAGAGTACGTAAGTATAGTACGAATAGCTGTATTAAAACCAGTATTAGTAGCAGCAACAGTTGTGTAACCAATATGACTATTAAAGCAGTAAAAGTAAAGTATAAGGTGTATGGTGTGCTTTAGTCATGCTTAAATAATATAATTTTGCATCTGTAAAGTGGAAAGCCCCACATAATGGTATCTGCAAAGTTTAGATTTATTATCTCTCTTTCCTTTTTAACGGACTGTTCTTAAAATTCCTGTACTAATATTATGAAAACTGTAATCAGTGTTGCATAAATTCTGACGCTGGGGACATTAGATGGGCTTTTTATGAGGAAGTGGTGCAGTGGAAGTGCTTTTTGTATGAAACCGATACTGCATTTCTTGTTCAGTATTTGCATATGGGTTTCCCGTGTGCATACTGATATTTTATCTGTTACCGGCCAACTGCATGGAATTCCTTATTTGTTTCTGTGTTATTTGAATGAAAACATTTCCAACTTGTTTATAATTTTATTTTTTTTTATCACATAAATAAATTTACTTAGAACCAGTCACAGACAAGTAGTAGTGTGGCATAATAAAGTATATGATATATTCTCAGTTTGTGTGGGTGGTAGATAGAGATAGAGAGAAATGTCAAAAGGTTCAAATGCACGTAAGCCCATGTTGCCATGTTGCTGTTGCTCCACAACAGTTTCCGGTGTTTACTGTCAGTTGTGAATAAAGTCAGAGATACAAGGTGCAGCAAGGTAAAGTGAAGTCAACCTGTGGTATTAAACACCTCTGCTTCCTTCCTCTCCTCACAAACTTAACTCAGTCTTTATGATTAACACTGGAAATTCAGCCTGTACTCATAGAGACACTGAATACAGATCATCAGGCCTGACATCTGCATGTGACATCAGCGATGGTTGAACTCCACATCACACAAAGAGATTGACACGTCATTCATGTTAAAGTCCCATCGCTTTTCCATCAGAGGGAAAGACGATAGAGAGGTCAACATGGGGAAAGTCTCCTCCATATGTACTAAAGTCTTATTTGTTCCTGTTTCATCCATTATGTCCGTTTGAACTTTAGGAGAGGAATGTCCATATGACTCCACTGTGTTATTTTTATGTAATCCTTTATATTGTCCTCTGTAACTGGCTTGATTATGGCACCAAATACACAGATCGGCCCCTGAACAGGTGCAAATTGAGGTGTTTTTTCGATACCCTGACACCACACTGATGAGTTGTGTTTGCGGTAGTGTCTCCTTAAAGATGTCTTCTTTGTCACAGTCATGAATGTTTACAGTTAACAGGCACTGTTTGTGATATTCTCCAGACTTGTTCAAACATCCACTGTCTTGATCTTCTAGATTTAGTGAAAAGGCATCTGAGTGGCAGTTTAGTCCCACCCCACTGTCTTCTGCCTTACTTAGAGTATCACTTCCCTCATCTTGAATAGGGTAACGGCAAATGGAATCTTGTACCCCTATGCTGCCACACCCACTGTCTTCTTGTGTGGTATTGTCAGAGGTGGACTTGATGCTGACTCCACTGTCTGTGCTCGGCCTCCTATCCTCTTCACCATTTTTCTGGTCACTGATATAAGTTGTAGGCAGATTTTTAAAGACATGTTTTACTTCTGTTCCCACACTGGACAGGAACCAACCCTTGTCTGTAACAACTTCCATAGTGCCCTCTCCAATGGACAGCGGACGCCACCCACAAGCAGGGGATTTCTGAAAAAGAAGTAGAACATATATAAAAAAATCCGAGGCATTCAGCGGTCATGGATGATTGATTCTCTGTTTCATAATTTTAAACAATACAAGTTTTGCTTTGTACTCACAAGTGCAACAGGTGTCTTCACTGGGCGTTTCACATAACACAGAATAAATGAGGAGATAAGTGCAGCTATGAGCAGAACGCCTGCAATAGTAAGTGCTGCAATTGCAATTATGATCCATTCTGTAAAATAAGAATGCCTGTTAATATACACACTCAAACGTTTTACATGAGGAGAGAGGAGACACTGTGTTTCACCTTGGTCTGGTAACACAACACATTGTTGAGATGACAACCTGCTGGCCAGTCCTCCATTTCCCTCTACTTTGAGAGTGATACAGTATTCTTTGCCCCACCGTAAAGAGCTGAAAATTTTCTTCCTCTGGTGGTCCCAAATGTCGTCTTTGAGATATGCGGTTGTCGTCTGTATTGAAGAGATAAGACATGTTAGATTTGTTAAAAATGTTAAAAATGTTAAAAATCTTTTGTGAATCTTTTTTTTTTTTTATTTTTACCTTATTTTGCTCCTTATCCACCAGATAGATTGTATAGATTATTCCATACAAGAAAAGTTTTCTTAAAATAGGCTTTTGGTGAATATGTATGGTAAGAGTGCTTGAAGTAGCCCACACAGTGAAAGAGGGGGGCTGCAGTTCACCTGTTTTTTAAAATAAATAAATTACTATTTTACTTCACAATATAAAAATGTCATATAAATCTTACTTGAAGTAGGATTGATTTTCTTTCTGTGTGTCCACTCAGACTGTATGCCATCTGCCTCCAGCTGCACTCGAACTTTGTAGATTCCTGTGTAATCTTCTATCCGGTGACTTAGGTCACAGAACATCTCAGTTATGTTTGTACACTTGTTGACCTCTGTCCACTCTCCTGCGTGCCTAAAGGACAACACCAGTGAAAATGAATATGTGGTTTCAAATATATTTTAGTTTATATTTGTTGAGTTTTCTGTTATGTTGTCAAAACTTACCTTCCAAACTGAACATTGTACCGCACATCTGAAGGGGCATCTATAGGTTTATCCCAGTGTACAATCACTTCTCCATCCAAAATATTCACTTGGAGATTCTCTGGTACAGGCAACCTTTGACCTGTTGACAAATTGTGTTGTTTGAATTATATTTTAGTTTATGGACTAGAAAAATTCCTAGTTTAAATCTCGCCATTCCATGCCCTGGAAACATTACAGTATGGTGTTCCCCAGAAATAGGAAGTAAGGAAAAGTTACTGACATTGAGATAATGCTCTTGACTTAAGGCCATGTTTTAATATTTAAAAAGTTGCATCAAAAGTCAACAACTATCCCTAAGTCACAACTATTGGGATAGTTGTGACTTAGTAGTATGTATATTAGCAGTATATTTTAATATGGGTAATGCACCACTGCACACACATAACAGCATTTAAAGAAAAGTATGAGTTTTGAAGTAACTAAAAAGTACTAAAATTAATCAAATAAAAAATATCTACCTGGAACACAGCTCACAAAGACCACTATGAAGAAGATCAGGATGGGCGTCTTGTTGCTATAATCCATTTTTTCCCCTTTGTGTGATAGACTGTGTTAGAATATTATTCCATAAAGAAAGCCCTACATCTGTTTGTAGACTATGGTTCTAACTATCAGTAATCCACAAAGATGTTGTTCATCTCTTTTTGTTTTTTGATATCATAAACTACACCTTTAGGCTTTACTTTCTCTCTCCTAGCTCTCCTCCTCCATGCCCAAATGCATTTCCTGTCAGTGACGTCTGGCTCAGTGTTGCTCAGTCTTACAGCTCTCTCTTCCTCTTTTCTGTTTTCCCCCTAAACGTCACCACACATAAAGTTCATGACATCTGAAAACTCGCTATTGGAGTGTAGCTTTTATTTAAAAAGGAAGATGGAATAGAAAGCAATTCTCTTGATGTATATGCACTAAAAGAAGGCAGAGAACTTCCAAGTACAAAATGCATTGGTTATTAGTAAAGATAATGCATACATCTAATTAAATAGGTGTAAAAATGTACCCAATACACCAATACCGGCCATTGTTTTATTGGTCTGACCTTTTGTTTAAAGTAAGAAAGAGCTTCTGGGGAAAAACACTGTCATTTCCCATTTATGTCCATGTGTTATCTGTTATCTTTTTTTATCATAATCATCTGATGAGTATTTTCAGCGGTGCACACTTTATCCCACATGTGGTTTTAGATGATCTGTCTAGTCACATGTTCTGATGACTCTGCAAAGTTTTGGTTCCCTCTAGATAGGCCAGTTCACTTCACTTCTGTCACTTTTGGTTTCTGTCTTTCAAACAAACATCTGAGTAACCTGTGGTATTGTGGGTCATTTGAAGGAATGTTCTCAGAGAAAACCCTTCTTTCTATGAAAACCATATGCACAACATTACCCTCTAGTGGAGACTAAAAGATCAGCTCGATACAGTAGGTGAGAGTGAGAGCTTGAGTGTAGAACTTTCCTTTGATGGTTAAAGTGAGCAACAGTGGGCATTTATACACCCAAATGTTCTGAATAACAGTAACATTTCCAGTTAACTGCCACGTAATTTTAAAAAGTCCATAAACAATTTCCATCAGATAACTTTTTTGTAATGTATTATTCTAATCTAAATTATTTGCATATATGATCATTTAGGCCTTTATTTATAGCTATTCTTTGGCTTAATTGTTTGGTTTTTTTAAATTGAGAAAGGACCATGAATAT
The DNA here is from genome assembly GCA_036785185.1 of Paratrypauchen microcephalus. NCBI lineage: Eukaryota > Metazoa > Chordata > Actinopteri > Gobiiformes > Gobiidae > Paratrypauchen > Paratrypauchen microcephalus. The sequence goes on along the minus strand of JAVJIX010000054.1, from coordinate 497,921 downwards.
GTTTAATCCAGAAAAAAATTATGATTTGACTGAAGACGTAAGCAATCGCAGCATTCTATTGGCCAACATTAATTAATATAGAGGGAAGAATTATGTTGTAATACAGTGAGTTCTTGGGTTTAGTCAATAATTGAAAATACCAGGTTCAACATTTGTGACTTTACCTTCTGAATATTTCATGGTAAACAATATAATCAATAGGGAAATCTGGCTCTTGCCCCCATCTGAGAGTATGACATAATCACATTTTACAGTCTGGAAACTACCAATAGGCCTACTTACAGACAAAAAATAGTTAGTTTTGTTTTTGTTTTTGTTTTCCAAAAACAAACATTTTTCACATTGCGGTGTTATTTTGGTGTAATTCTGCTCTGTCTGAATCATAAAACCTCTGTCTGTGCATTGTCCAGATAACGATTATTTGGATAGTAATAATACTGTAAAATCACTTCGCTGCAATTTATCGATTAACTTCTTTTAGCTCTAAATTCACTTTCTTCATGACAAATACAAAGTTTGTATTTCCGTTTTAGGTATCTAATAATATTGTTGGTAAGGAGCTAAAAACTTTTAGGCTTTGTATGAAAAGCGCCTTATAAATATTTGATTGATTGATTGATTGAACTAAGAAGAACTAAGACTTCCGTTTGCCTGTATTCTTTGTGTTGTTTTTGAGTCAAGATGAGGCATTTGCAGCATATTTATGTGCATACGTCTATACATCAAACATGCATTTGTGCAAATGTATTTACAGTTGCTTTGACAAAAATAAATTGCTTAGACTTTTTGCATCAAATTTTATGTATTTCATTTGCATTACTTTTTTTAAGCCCATGGTCTAATTTCTTAATATGCGTAGATCTCATATATTAAAATGAACATATAATTAACCTAATTAACCTAGAAACCTAAGAAGAATGATGTTAGTAATTACATTTAAACCACTCCTATAATCTGCTTATCTTTTTTTATTGCATATATACAGTATATATATATATAAATATATATATATATATATATATATATATATATATATATATATATATATATATATATATATATATATATATATATATTATATATATATATATATATATATATATAAATGTGCTCCTCACCTTCCACGGTGGTTGGTCTCTCACTCTCATCCAGCTCGGGTCCTCTACCAGAGGCCTGGGAGCTTGAGAGTTCTGCGCAGTATCTTTGCTGTTCCTAGTACTGCACTTTTCTGGACTGAGATGTCTGATGTTTTTCCTGGGATCTGCTGTAACCTCTTCTCCAGTTTGGGGGTTACAGCCCCGAGTGCTCCGATCACCACGGGCACCACTGATGCCTTCACCTTCCAGGCCTTCTCCAGCTCTTCCTTGAGCCCCTGGTATTTCTCTAGTTTCTAGTGTTCCCTTTTCCTGATGTTACCATCGCTTGGTATTGCAATGTCCACCACCACGGCTCTGTTCTGTTTCCTATCCACCACCACTATGTCTGGTTGGTTTGCCATCACCATTCTGTCAGTCTGTATCTGGAAGTCCCACAGGATCTTGGCTCGGTCATTCTCCGCAACCTTCGGAGGTGTTTCCCACCTTGACCTTGGGGTCTCCAGCCTTCTACTCTGCACAGGTGTTTCTGTACACTATGCCTGCCACTTGGTTGTGTCGCTCCATGCATGCTTTCCCTGCCAGCATCTTACACCCTGCAGTTATGTGCTGGACTGTCTCAGGAGCCTCTTTGCACAGCCTACACCTTGGGTCTTGTCTGGTGTGGTAGATCTGGGCCTCTATTGCTCGGATGCTCAAGGCCTGCTCCTGTGCAGCCAGGATGAGGGCCTCTGTGCTGTCCTTCAGACCAGCCCTATCCAGCCATTGGTAGGATTTCTTGATATCAGCCACTTCAGTTATGTTCCGGTGGTACGCCCCATGTAGGGGTTTGTCCTACCATGATGGTCCCTCCAGCACCTCTTCCTCTGCACTCCACTGTCTGAGGCATTCCTTGAGCACATCATCTGATGGGGCCTTGTCCTTGATGTACTTATGGATTTTGGATGTTTCATCCTGGACAGTGGTTCCCACACTCACTAGTCCTCGGCCTCCTTCCTTCTGGCTCGTGTACAGTCTCAGGGTGCTGGATTTGGGATGGAACCCTCCATGCATGGTCAGGAGCTTTCGTGTCTTAACGTCTGTGGTCTGTATCTCCTCCTTTGGCCAGCTTATGATTCCTGCTGGGTATCTGATCACTGGCAGAGCGTAGCTGTTTATTGCCTGGGCATTATTCTTGCCATTGAGCTAACTTCTTAGGACTTGCCTTACTCGTTGCAGGTATTTGGCCGTAGCCGCTTTCCTTGTTGCCTCTTCAAGGTTGCCATTTGCTTGTGGGATACCAAGGTACTTGTAACTGTCCTCAATGTCTGTTATTGTTCCCTCTGGGAGTGAGACCCCCTCTGTGTGGACTACCTTCACTCTCTTTGTCACCATCCTACTACATTTCTCAAGCCCGAATGACATTCCAATGTCTGTGCTGTAGATCCTGGTGGTGTGGATCAGCGAGTCGATGTCTCGCTCACTCTTAGCGTACAGCTTGATGTCATCCATGTAGAGGAGGTGACTGATGGTGGCCCCATTTCTGAGTCGGTATCCGTAGCCAGTGCTTTCGATGATTTGGCTGAGGGGGTTCAGACTTATGCAGAACAGCAGTGGGGACAGTGCGTCTCCTTGGTATATGCCAGATTTGATGGACACTTGTGCAAGTTGCTTGCCATTGGCTTCAAGGGTGGTTTTCCACAACCGCATCAAGTTTGCAATGAATGCCCTTAGAGTCTTATTGATATTGTACAGCTCCAGGCACTCAGTGATCCAAGTGTGTGGCATTGAGTCATAGGCTTTCTTGTAATCTATCCAGGCAGTGCACAGGTTTGTCTGACGGGTTCTGCAATCACGGGCGACTGTTCGGTCAACCAGGAGTTGGTGTTTGGCTCCTCTGGAGTTTTTGCCGATGCCCTTCTGTGCTGTGCTCATGTATTGATCCATGTGTCCGCTTATCTTAGCCGCCATGATGCCTGACATGAGCTTCAATGTTGTGGAGAGACAGGTTATTGGCCGATAGTTGGATGGGACTGTACCCCTTGAGGGATCCTTCAGGATCAGGATCGTATGCCCTTGAGTTAGCCATTCAGGGTGAGTCCCATCCCTTAGCAGCTGGTTTATTTGTGCTGCCAGGCGCTCATGGAGAGCAGTGAGCTTCTTTAGCCAGTACGCGTGGATCATGTCAGGGCCCGGTGCTGTCCAATTTTTCATGCCTGAATGTCTGCCACTGTGATGGTGACTGGATCTTGTTCAGGGAGGTTGCTGTGGTCTTTCCTCAGCGCCACCAGCCACTGTGCATCGGCGTTATGTGATGCCTCCCTTTCCCATATGCCTTTCCAGTACCTTTCAGTCTCCAGCCTTGGTGGGTCTGCTCTGGTGTTATCCCCCTGCCATTGAGCGTACACTTTGCAGGTTGTGTTGTGAACAACCGGTTTATTCATCTGGCCTCGTTATCTCGAGTGTACCTCTTTAGGCGGCTGGCTAAGGCTTGTAGCCTTTGCTTGGCAGTTTCAAGTGCTTCAGGTATGGGCATCTGGCTGTACCTCTTGGGTACTTGCTTTTTCATTCTCTCCCCACCTGCTTGATTTTAGCCTCTATATATAAAAATGGGACAAATTGCCTGCATGTTCATTCCCGGCAGAATTATTGGAATAAAAAATGATCAGAAATGCCAGCTAACAGCTAACAGCCACTGGTAAATCATGTACTGTGTGTATATATATATATTAGGGCTGTCAAACGATTAATTTTCTTGATCGCAACTAATCTCAGAAATGTCATAGTTAATCGCGATTAATCGCGATTTATTTTGCATGTTTAAAATTGATATCTTGCAGTAAGACCGTTCGAATCTAAAGTTAAACTCACAATGCAAAGTACTTCTCACCATTTTTTTTATTTCAAAAAAGTGCAGAGAAAGGAAAAAGTAACAATGAACCAGTAATAGTGCTTACTTTGAGAAATTGTAAATAAATGATTGAAGCCCGCTCGAGCTGCCTACGGATGCGTAGAAGGAACAAAATACTAGCAAACTCAAAATAGCGCGTTTAACCGACAATGAGTTTAATTAATACAACCAAATGAGCTGCATATGGATGGTAGAATTGCGGAAAATGCTGGCAAACTCTGATCGCGATTAAAAAAATTGTTCGCGATCATAACTCTAATCTCGATTAACGCGTTAATATTCCCAGCCCTAATTTTTTTTTTTTCTGGTCAGCCATTTTTGTCCAATGCAGGCCCTAAGGAGCCCAGCTGGTGTTATCCGAGTCCTGGTGGTGCGATGCAACCAACTTCCAGCATCTATTGGATACTGTGGAACCGGTCAGACAGGTGGGGAAACTAGTGCACAAGACACACCCGTCACTGTGAGAAGAACGAAGAATGGAGGGGGGGTGGAGCTGGAGCTGGAAGGGGAGGTATTTAATGGTAAATGGGGAGGGGGTAAGATTCACCTGTTGATGCTTGATTTGGATGACTTAGTGAGCAGAGAAGGCAGGCGATAGAAGAGTGGTGAGGTGCCAAATATGGTGCCAGTATGACCCAGCTTCTGATCAGACCTAAGTAAACTGGATTGCAAACAACCACTCCACGCTCCACTCTCCTGTGTTCCAGTGCTGCTCTAAGTCCAATGGCAAAGCATGACCCGGTAAGATTTCTCAGAGATACTTTTTTTCTTTTCTTCAAAATTAGCTTTTATTTGGTTTTCCTATAATCACTGTTATGCTACTTAGCTACATAGTCCATTATGTTTACTGACCTATTTTTGTTAAGTGAAGAATGTACATAACATGAACTAAACAGACATCCAGGTATAGTGGTTGATATCTTAAGTAAATTTTTTTATCAGTGGAAAGAATAGATATTTTAGCAAAAAAAAGAAACATTTTGATTATTTATTTCACATTAATTGTAATTTTATATGACAATACCAATTGACCTTTTGAATGTCATATGACCTCTTAATTTTACAGTAGTTTTCCATTATCATGGCTGACAGGCAGACTATGAAAAATAATCCAAGTGCATTCTATAGGGAAATATGATCTATATGAACTATGCCTATTTTAAAGGAGAGGGCGGAGGGTGTCTATAGGCTCATTCTGAAAGGAGATCTAGAGAGTCAGAAGAAGCTTTACACTTTTCTTTACCATCCCAACAGATAAATGCCTTTTGTTGTTGACAATGGATTTTCTCTTCACTTTTTTTCTTATTTGAAGAAGGGTCAAAAGTGTCATGTGTCAGTTACTGTTACCACCTAAATTATATTACCCAGAAGTCTTAGCACTGTCCAAAAATAATAGATTAATACAAATTAACTATTCACAATATAATTTACACCTTTCTAATGTGGCCTAATGTAGTATGCAGAGGTCATTAATACATACAAAATAAACCTGACAACAAAAGGTCTAGTGCTACAGGGAAATTTCTCTTAAAACTTTGCTTTGTTTGTTGTCACAAACCAGTTTGGGTGCATAACTTCTAAGATGCAATCTTACAAATGATAGGTATTAGCTCAGTAGTTTACAATGTGATCAATCGAGTTTAAACAAACCATATAATCTTATTTAATCTCTTAACAATGTTTGCTGCCATTTATAAACAAGGAAGTTTTTCTTCCTTGACCTTCCAGTAAAAATGGGACAAATTGCCTGCATGTTCATTCCCGGCAGAATTATTGGAATAAAAAATGATCAGAAATGCCAGCTAAAAACAGCCACTGGTAAATTATGTACTATATATGAATTGATGTGGTGTTACTTGGTGTCCTCTTTCCAAGAACAAAAAAATGATATTAATAGTGTCATGAATTTGTCTTGTATCTTGTGTCTTTCAGAATGAGCCCCCTCCTCCTTATTACTCTGCATCACTGTATCCCCAGCCCCCCCTCAAAGTGTATGGCCTGACCCCTCCCTCTCAGCCTCACTACATACCACGTTATCCACCTGTTGTGGTTGTGCCTCAAGTCGCTCAACCATTACGTAAGTACTTATTTATTTGAAAGACACCCATAAAGTGCAATCATAATTTAAGCCTGTTTTCTCTGCTTAGCTCCCAAAAGAAGAAGCCGTTGTTGTAGGAACAATGCACAGTGTTATGGTGGAACAGGGGGAGTCCTTCTGGTGCTCGGTCTCCTGGCACTGGCCATATGGCTTGGAGGTACGGTTAGTATAAACATACAGCTGATATGCAAACCAGTGTTTAAAGTGTAGAGCTTGTATTGCACAGTGTTGATGTTGCCATTGGTTCCTGTAGCCTTGACACTTTCACTTAGCATTATTTCAGTTGGTTTTGGTTTCTGATTCTGTTTCTGAAGTGTCGTTTCACATCTTAACACTAGATGTCTCTAATGTGTTCTCTAACTGGTCAAGTTGTTGACACAATAAATTTCAACAACTTAAACTTTTTGCCAATTGCAGTACGGTATGGAACTAGGATAGGATCAATACACCACCATACAGAAGACGATGACTCTGGGCATTCTAATGGATACGATGATGATGATTCGGCTTATAAACCAATACGTGACACTTGCCCCAACACTACTATCCACTGTGATGGCATAAAGGACTGTCTTTATGGCACTGATGAATCAGTATGTGGTGAGTAAAAAATAATATGTGGTTAAATAATAAAGTAGCCTACATTTATGACAAATGTCTTTAAACATTTGTCATACTTAAGTTATACTTTGCACAACACAGCACTCTATTTTTATTTTAACATTGTTTCAGTGAGACTTGGTTCTGGCAACATGCTTGAGGTCAGAACAGCAGAGGATGGCCGTTTCTTACCTGTGTGCTCCAGTAACTGGAACAAAATTTATTCTGATCAGACATGTGCCCAGCTCGGTTTTGTAAGGTAAATGGCTATGGCTATGGCTATGGCTATGGCTATGGCTATAAGCATTTGGACATGTGTAGTTTTTTTTTTTTTTTTTTTTACAATTGACAAAGCCTATATTAAAGTGTGTGTTTTTATTTCAGCTCTTATGCAACCACAGCACTATCAGGATACTCATCAAAGGCACTTACAATGACCAAACAGGACTCCAATGAGTATATCCAGGGATTGGCCAGTGTCATGTATGTGTTTTTTATTATTCTGTTCTAGTTTATGACAAAACTGTGAATCTGGTTCTACTTGTTTCTAATTATGCCATTTCCATCACTAGTTCCTCATGTCCTGACCAACAGACTGTCTCCCTGCAGTGTGAAGGTAAGAAGACTCCTGCTCACACTAAGTGTCCAAATCCTTATTATTAATAATACATAATTCTTGGGTCATGGTGACTGTTTTTAGAGTGTGGTCAGCAGCAATCGGTCTCGCGGATCATAGGCGGGCAATTGTCCAAATTAGGCGAGTGGCCCTGGCAGGTCACGCTGCATTATCAAGGCATACATGTTTGTGGAGGAGTTCTGATTTCTCCAAATTTTGTGTTGACCGCTGCACATTGTTTCCCAAGGTAAAAAGACATTTATATGACTGTTATAATATTATGATTACATTAACTTTTGTCTAACTTGTGGTTTATTGCAGTACTGATGAGTTCAGTCTAGTTGTTAACAAGTGGGCAGTCTATGCTGGCGTGGTGTCTCTGAATGCTCTTCCACAACCATATCAAGTGACAGCGATTATTCTCAATGAGAACTATGCCAGCAACACCAATGATCAGGACATTGCTCTGCTCAAACTTGCAACACCTGCGGAATTTAATGGTCAGTCCCATCTGCCTTACTAACATCATATTTATATAAGGATGTACCAGATTTACTTCATGCTGACTACTGGCTATATCATTATAAAAGTGTTCATGTGGCTTGTGTCTCTAAATCTTGCAGACAAAGTTCACCCGGCATGTCTGCCCACCTATGATCAACAATGGACCCATGGAACTGATTGCTTTACCTCAGGGTTTGGCACAACTGATGCAGAAGATGCAAGTATGTCTGCTTGTTTGTCTGTTTGAAAAAGTATAGCAAATATACAGTAGTAGCTAGTAACAAAATGTGTGTATATCAACAGGTTCTGTCTCGAATAGGCTAAGGGATGTGAGTGTGAAGATCATTGCCACTGAAGTGTGCAACACCCCTTCTTCCTATGGCGGAAGTGTCACTAAGAACATGCTGTGCGCTGGGCATCTGGGCGGGGGCAAAGACTCCTGTCAGGTGAGCAGCTCAAATGAACTTAGGCTGTACCACATATAGTGGTGAGACCATAAAAAATGTTAAAGGACTCTTTTTTTTCCAGGGCGACAGTGGTGGACCTTTGGTCTGTGAACATAATGGGATTTGGACCTTGGCTGGAATCACAAGTTGGGGTTCGGGTTGTGGTGAAGCGAATAGACCTGGTGTTTATACTAGCGTGACCAGTGCTCTTCCATGGATCTACAGCAATATGATGGTATGAGACAAATACTCATGTCATTAAAACATAACATACGAGTATGTCATTTTCTATATGTAATTTGCCTTGTTTTGAATTACAGCGACAGAAGTCATGACCCATCGAGTTGGCCCATTTATAGCATCTGCACTAAAAACTCAATATACTATGTGGGAACTGCATATACTATACCTCTTCTATGAATTTTTGCTGTAATCAAATCAGATTACAGCATCATACAGTTTTCTTTATTATCATTTATCTAATTGTGTTACTTTGATTGTGTACCTTTTAGTACACATTCATCAAGGCACTGACATTTTTACATGTGATTGTATATTATAGAGCTTTTTCTCCCTGGCCCGAAATTCTGAATATATAATTTAAAGCAGGCTTTAAATGTGGCAGATCTATTCTATAGATCTACAGATCTATTGTCATAGAGCAAATCCAAACTATTACTTTATTCTACATTAAAAGAGACATTTTACTTCAGAGTGAAATAAAGAGGTGTGACCTTTATGTCAGTCAGTTAATTGTTCTTAATTTTAGGGAATTAATACTCCTAAACCTCATGTTTCATACTGTGAATGGTTTCTTAAAGGTCTTGTAATTTTATGTTTGTTTGTTTTTCTATTTATCTGTACTTTTATTAAGTGTCTATGTCAATAAACTGATCACATAAACATTAAAGTAATTCAGCACATTTACTAGGCTATAGTCAATGGTTGTCGTGACATGACTTGAGTTGGAAATAAGCTTAATAATATATTTCAATGATTTAAACCTACAGTCTTCATCTTAGACGAAGTCTTAGAGGATGTCTGTGCCTCGTATATCGTGGATTATTACAGGTGGCCCCATGGAGGCGTTGGAGTGTTAAAGAGCCGCTGCACATCAGTAATGGCTCGATTTGTAGAAAAGCTGCTCCACACGGTCATCACATCACAGACAGCCAAGGCAAGGATACTACGGAGCGTAACAGGAGCAGCCAACTATGAACGTGCTGGTGCGTACGCGCGCGTCAGAGCTTTAACCACGGAACATTCAACTCCGGGACTTTATCCGTGTGATCTGCTGCTTTTACAGCGTAAACAACGTGCACATGTTGACACGTGATTAAATATTGTAACAACCTTTTGGAAGGAAAAACGCTAATAGTTTTGGTAGTTTTTGAACATCTTTTGTAGTCTACATCGAAAACAAAGCAAGAGGTAAGTCTATTAAACTGTACAAATCTTCAGTTCTCTAAAGGTGTAGATAATTCTTTATGAATGTGGAATATAGTAGGCCTACAGTTAGATTCTATGTATTATATCAGACATATATAATAGTCATCTGTTGCATTTCATGTTTACGTGTTGTAACGTTGCTTGTTTTTGCAAACTTAGAGTACCATTTGTCACAAGTAATCTACAGGTTGAAGCCCAATCTAGACGCTATGGAAAAATGAGTTGGTTCCATCAGTGACATTTTAGACAACAATAACAGCGTGCGTGACGTGTACGGTGCTCGTGGAATGGACTGTTTTTGAGCCCGACATGCGAGATCCACGAGACAGATTATACAATGATATATTTGACTTTTAGCTGATGTCTTTACTTGTTTCATTGTGAGCTGTTCAGAATGGGAAAGCGCTCTATTTCCTCCTGCTAATCCTGACCGACTTCCCGGGAGCGCCACACCCTCTGGTCCGCGGCGTCCAGCTCTCCTCCACGCGCTGCCATTGGTCAGTCGGGCGTTACCATGGAAATAGGTGGACACTGAGCGTCCTTTAGCCCATAGAGGTTGATGTAATGTAAATATTAACCACGATACTTTTATACTGGCCCATTTACTACGTGATATAGCACGTTTCAGGCTTAGTTAAAGTTCATGATTTTTTTTAATGTCAGCAGTCAATATGGATAAACTAACCTAGGCCTATATGTTTTTCCCTTTCTCAGATGCCTTGTTTTATATTTTATATTTATTGTTTTGTTGTTTGTAGAAACATCCTTCCTGATATTTCGCTGTCATCACCACTGGCCTCTCTAATCACTTTTACATGATCTTATTTAGAAAAGAAATGGACATGTGGTATGAGCTGATTGTGAATAGTGAAGCGTACTAGTACAGTTAGGTCTTTATTCCAAATAAAGATGCACTGACTGACACACAAACAGATGAGTGACTAGGTCTGCATCAGTTGTTCTGGAGTATTGACTGATTTTAATAGTTACTCCAACTCTGTCCAGATTAGTTGAAATAAATTATCCATCCATCAATTTTCTTCCGCTTATCCCTGGCCGGGTCGCGGGGGCAACAGTCTAAGCAGGGACGCCCAGACCTCCTGCACCCTGGACATTTCCTCCAGCTCCTCCAGGGGGACCCCAAGGCGTTCCCAGGCCAGCCGGGAGACATAGTCCCTCCAGCGTGTCCTGGGAGGCGTCCAGGAGGCATCCGGAACAGATGCCCGAGCCACCTCAGATAAATTATTAGATATATAATTACATAGTAAATAATTACTGAATTTGTCGCAGAGGACAAGATTTATACCAAAAAGTGACAGAAAGGGCATTTGCCTAATTGAAGGTTTCCAATAAGATAACATTATTGTGTTTTCTTTTTCCTTAGGCTAGATGCTCAAACATTTTGGTCTGGCAGTATCTTACTTACTTATTTACTGTGAATAATTTCAAATGTAAAACAATATCAAGCAAACAAAAGAAAAAAAAAGAAAAAACTGTGCATTGTGGTACCTCCATAATGACTTAAGTTGCAATCATATAATTGATGTTGATAGTAATATTTTTTAACAGACAAGATGTCGCTGGTTAAATCAGATTTGTCTGGTTTGAGATGGTCTGACATGTATGACCTTAAACAAACATGCAGCATGATATAATAGCTGTATGGATAGTGGAAAACGAGCATGACGGAGAAGGAGATGGCGTAAAGGGTTGAAAACACACATTTGATTGGTCTGCCCAGCCTACAGTTTGATTTCTTTTGTAAGTGGCTGCATTCTCCTCTCCTCTTCTTCCCCATCATGGTTCATTATGAGCTCTATGTTCTATATCACTTAAACTGATGGAGGCAGATGAGCAGCTGATCAGATTAAAGCACTCATGCGGTCCATCTCTACAAAACCCTCTAAATGGATGGAGGCACTGGCAAACAGACTGTATTTAGTACCATAATGCAGGGAGCTGAAATAGTCTGTGCTTATTATTGTGGAACTATAGGAAAGTAATTTCAGGGCACCACCATCTCTTACCATCACCTTAGTTTGGCTTTGACTTAAGCATTGTGTCCCGCAATCATAATCCGTTCAACTATTTATTGAACTGTGTTGTCAAATAAATGAGTAAACATTATGGTAAAAATACTGTGATCATTTTTTAAACTTAATCATATTACAAATAAGCAAGAATGTAAAGTCTGCTACATGGTTAAGATAATAACAAGAGTGTAAGTTGTGGAGCAGTACTTGCAAAATGTGTGCATTTCTAAAATCATATCTTTATTTAGAAACCCAGTTGGTTTATGCTGTGCTCAATCTGCCTACATGAAAATGGGCCAAGGTTATGTGATGTCCATTGGGAGGGAGTAATCTTTGTCAAGAAAAGGGGAACATGCATGCAGGCGGTGAACACACATCGTTATGCAAGATGAAGACTGCTCCCTGTGGACTCACTTTTAGATTTCAACGCTGTCTGTGCTGCCAAACAGCTTTATGATATTATATAAAGATTAGCAGACATTGCCAAAGGTCTTATCTATTTTTATTTACTGTCTTTTTTTCAGTTGCCATGGAAATGAGTGTGCTATTTCTGTCTTCCCTCTTGGTAGTTGTTTATGGTGAGTATCCCACTACTCACAAAACATGTCCCAACACATGAACATGTACTACATCAATCCACAAGGGGGCAGTGTTGTGAACAACCATCACAAAATTCATCACACCACATCACATAATCAATAGTTCTCTATCACTAATACCATACATGATGTTTACATAATGTAAACGTGACAGTAAAATTTATATTATGCAAATCTGCCATTTTTCCTTCACAGCCACTACAGACTCCATTGCCCCTGGTGAGTGTTGACCTTGTGCTGCAATATAATTATTTATCAATTTTGTGTCAATGACGCATTGTTCAAAAACAAAATAATTTTATTCTATTATTGTTACTGATCCTCCTGAAAATATATCACATGCATTTTATGAACCACTAGTATTGAACATAAGTGTGTTGTTCACCCTAATGCCAATTTGTTGTATGTTATAACTTCTGACTGACTTATTGTTCTCGTTTTCAGATGAAGAGAACAAAGTTGAAGATCCATTTATCTATGGTAACTGTGCCATAAGAATGTCTGATGAGCAGCCTGTATTATTTATTGTTTTTGTCTGGACCTGCTGTTTGTTCTCTGTAGACTATGAGACCCTGAGGATTGGTGGGCTGTCGCTTGCTGTGGTGTTGTTCACATTGGGAATACTTCTCATTCTCAGTAAGCTTTTCTTCACTTGTACTGTATGTTAATGGCGCTGGGTTAATATAATACTAATGGCCTCTCATGCTTTCAGGTCGACGGTGCCGCTGTGGCGCTAACAAAAAAACAAGGTATATTTCAAGTAGTAAACGTCTTCATTTAAAAGAACTATGATGAGCTTCAGAATTTCATTAAAATACATTACATTATATATTTCATAGACCTTCATGTTCTTGTTCTTTTAGGACATCTGGGGATGAGGAGGCACAGGAGGAAACCATGATTGTCTCTAAGTGTAAGAAAAGTTGCTTTATAATACCTACACCTTTAATAGCCTTTAAGCTACCATCTGTAATTAGATTGGCCTGACCCCCAGTTGTATTCTCACCTAACACCACCAAATGTTATCTAGGGTAGCTCTTGTCTGATAGTGTAACACAGATGAGCCTGGTCCAAGGCCAGGGGAGCGGGAGGGGGAACAGGATTTGCAATCTACTGGTATAAAAAAAAAATCAAATCACCTTACAGATGTAGTAACTTACAAAAGTTGTGTAATTTGTTTTCATGTTCTCATTTGGATTCAGTCTTCATGCTGCAGCTGTATTAAAGGGATATGCTACCCCCAGGTCAAACTTGGGCATCTCCCCACAGTCCAGAGACTAAAATAAGTGATGGAAAGCGTTTTCCTGGTCACCCAGCCATTGTCCGAGTCTGTCAGCACTGACCGCCGCGGTAGTTGCAGCTACTCCGCGTTAAATATATGTGCAAATCAACATGGAGAGCTTGCCTTGGTCATTTTGGGTGGGAACTATTTTTCAGTGTGGAAAAACAGAGCCGAAGCACACACCACGCTGCGTAACAGGGGAACTCCTCACGTGGCGCGTAACAGGGATTCCCCTGTGTGCTTCGGCTATGTTTTTCCGCACTGTAAAATAGTTCCCACCCCAAAATGACCAAGTCAAGCTCTCCGTGTTGATTTGTACATTTATTTGCACTCGATATGAATGCGCACTACACAGAAAGTAATTGGGAAAAGCATCGAGCAAATTAATTCCTTTTGGCCGAAATCTTTCTCTGGTGACGTTAGCCTCCAGTCTAACGCGGAGTAGCTGCAGCTGCGCGAGGCGGTCAGTGCTGACAGACTCGGACAATGGCTGGGTGACCAGGAAAACGCTTTCCCCCACTTATTTTAGTCTCTGGACTGTGGGTAGATGCCCAAGTTTGACCTGGGGGTGGCTGTTAAAGAAAATTGTATAATAGTGTCTTTAATGAATTATCAAAGTGTTTCCTTGAAGTTGGTTCATCTCCTGTTGTAAAACCACAGGATGAGATAAGGACAAGGACTGGTTAACTGTTTAAACAAACAATCAATGTAACTGCTGATTACTGAGGAATGTGTTGTAGGCTTGGCTTGGTGTTTCTGGAAATTTCCGTCCCATGTGATCCTAAATAAAAGGAAGCAATGAGGAGGTATTCTTTGAGATTTGAGTGTGTGTCCTGGAAGGAGGCAGAGGCGGCTCTGCTTAACAAATGCTACACCTCATTCTCCCTCGTTAACGAGTATAATACTTCTGTGTCTGTTTTCTCATTTGTTCCCTTTTGTTGATGTTTATTAGGAAAAATCCCTAACAGTGGCATATCCCTTTAAGGCTAAAACAGCCATGATCATGACTTCTGAATATGGTGGTTTGAGGGCTGATGCCTTTTCAAACCATACCATATTTTTGAAAATGTTCATTGCTATGACAATAGTCCTTACTTGAAGACATTACTGAGGCTGCATTTTATTTATCTGCTGTATGATCAATGATGATGGCTTTGTTCTTGTTTGTCCAGCTGCAGCAGCGGCCAAAGCAGAAGTGGAGAACTAACCTCTCTGGTGCTGGCCAGCCTTAGGATCACCTGCTACACTCATTAAGACCCTATTCACACTCACAATAAACATGATTACTGTGTTTGTGGGATATTATATAGCATGGAGGCTGATTTATAATCTAAAACATTCATTTATGTTCTGTTCAGTCTCTCAGTGCTCCATTTCTGTGCCTCTCACTTACTGTATGTCTAATCTGTCTTTAAAAGCCAATGTTGTCATGTTACTGACTTTAATTACTTGTTACATTATATATGCACTGAAGATTTATACAGAGAGATATATAGACACATATAGACATTATATAGAGTTATACAATCACCTTTCTTCCTGTTGTTTTCAGTAAGAAGGATCTCAAATGGCATACTGTACTTGTGAGTCATGACTCAGATGTGGGTCAGCTTGTCTCCTTGTTTACCTGAAATGTTTCATATCATATCATTAAACTAACTGCAAGATAAACAGATTTAATGCCATATACAGTGAAACAGCAATAGCATCTCCATGGAGACAAGCAAGAGACAGACCTTCACCTAGAGAGTTTACATTGTGCATCTTTAACTTTCATTCATTAGCATTCATTTGAATTAATTTAACTTAATAGCTTATGGCAGGGCTGACAAAACTGACCCATGTGCCGAATGCAATTTTAAATACTTTTGCTATCAAAACTTCAATAACAAATATTGCATGAAGAAGATACAGATCTATAATAATGTATATTAAAAATACAGCGGCTCTGTGAAAGTTATGTCAACATGCAGTCATTTGAATGATTCACTGTTTTGATTAACAGCAGCCCTCAGTAAAAATGTTTGAAAATCCCTGGTTTATCGAGTTGGTCCAAGCCTCTTGTGTGTACTTTTCTTATATTGTTTTGGCTATATGCCTCTCTATGGACATTTGCATGATAATATTGTTTTTGACATTCAATTCTAAGTTGTGTAGTTTTCATGTTAATTGTGATAATTTAATTAACACAACATGACTGCAGTCAACACATAGTCGTATAATTATTCTAAAAGAAGGGGGACAAAACTGAGAATAAACTGGGTTCTACGGTTTGGCTGGAAGAGGTCAGGGCCATGGTTTTGTTTCTGACATCACACAAAGGTTGTACATATACAGTACATGTTTTTTGATGTTTCTGGGCCCATATACTACCTAATATGACACCAACTGTACTGCCACTGCTCTGATGGAACACAGGAATGATTTGCAGGTGTCTCCTCAGTAATACTATAATAAAGAGCTGTCTCACTGCCTTCCTCTCACCACACAGCAGCACGGCTTCATCTCTGGATTAACTAGTCCAGAAAACACTGCAATTAGCATTGACTCCAAACAGAGTCAAAATCGCTCATCGCTATCAGCCACTATTTTTATGTGTTTAAGAAGCAAAACATCAAGTAAAGATGACTTTCTATTAAAATATGTTGATTAAGACCAAGCCAAGTAAAAATGTATAAAGTATTTTCAGAGTAACTGTAAATCTTCTGATTTCAGCAGATTTGGTCTGATTTGTAAAAATGTACCAGAGATTTTGCTTTTGACATAAATAAAGTTTAAACATGTGAAAATATGGTGGCCGTTTACTGGCAGACATTCACTTCGCATTTAGACCTGTACTAATACCTCCAGATCATTCCTTAATTTTACATACAAGCTTTCAAAAGTCGACAAATGGACACTGCATTTGAAAAGGACCTTCCATCCAGACAGAGAACATAGCCTAAGGTCAAAGGAGTTGTTCCAAAGGTGAAAATGCCGGCTCTTATTAGGAATTTCATGACACTATAAATGTGTAACCAGGAGAAAGGCAGAGAACAACAGTGATTGAAGACACTGAAGTGTGGCTGAGAGGGAGGGTGGATCCCAGGGCACACTCACACTCACCACATTCACAAAGTCACACTTACCAGAAACAAGAGCTTTCAGGATTCCAGGTGAGTTGAAACTATTACATTTTCTGCTATTTGTGTTGTTATATCTGCTTTGACTGTTGTTATATCTGCTTTGACTGTGGCTCAAATTTCAATCTTTATCCTTTTTTATGGAATGGCGTAAAGGAAGTTAGAGGTCAGTTGTGATTTGTTACATTTGTTTCATTCTGTGTTAAAAATACAGAAAATTGCTTATACATACATATAGACATATATACAGTACAGTATTGGATCAGAAAGTACTTAGCTGCTGAAGGAAAATTAAAAGTAGCACCTTTCTAGCATCTTGCACAGATCAAAGGACAAATCCACGTTCAATTAGTAGCCCATGTCTGTTAAATCACAGTGGTAGAGAATATCTTTATTTTGTTATTTATCCCTGTAGTGGGAGGTGAATATGACTTAAGCCCATGCATGCAGCACTGTTGAATCAGTGGAGAGGAACTATAAGAAATTCCTATTTCAATATTTGTTTTTCTCGCTTAAAAACTTGATTAAAGTCTTTGTGCTTTGTTTTGCACATTAAAGAAAGAAAAAAAGAAATGCCATGTCTTATACTTAACCTCTGAAGTGTTCAAGGTCCAAGGTTAATAAGTGCTGGAGTTTTATTATCAATGAGTAACTCTTTGCATGGTCTATGCTCACAAGATATTGGAATCCTAAAAAGTAATTTTCTCAAAAGTATTTTTAACGGCATATTTAATTAACCTCATACAGCAAGGTTTTATCTGTTTTATCCATCAAAAATATGGTGAATGGTGAATGGGGGACAGTGGAACCAATAATGTCGCAAGCACTTCAGTGTTTCTTACAGTCTGTTATATCAAGACATATAGAATTTTATACTTTAATATACTTTAAAATGTGGCCATGTATAAGCCTCCTCTTTATCAAGTGTTCAACATAAAGAGAAATACAACTTAATAATGACAGGCACAGGCTGAGGAAATACATAAGTGTTCTGCTCAGCGTAGCCTATAGTGCCACTGCCCAGGCTTTTACTGTTAGTACTTTTAATATCACTTCTAAACCCTTAACTACCCTGGACTGCTTTTGACCTTGATCTTTGTTTAAGACCCAAATGTATTTTTTTTTAAATGTAGCACCTTAAACCACCTAATGAGTGCATTCAAATGCACTCAATTTCCCTTGAGGTAAATATAAAAATATATAAGTTAACAGCTTAAAGTAACATTAACTTAGTGACTTATATTGACTTATACATTTATCTCAACTCTTGTTTTTTTTAAGCTGGGTACTAAGTTTTGTTCTTCTGTTTTACAGCCAAAACACAGTGAACAGAGCAACATGTCTTCTCCTCAAGGTCAGTCAAGTGTGCAACAGCTGGACCTATAACTTGTGTAGAATGTTCACAAAATTATTACAGCAAACTATCACAAATGCAACACAATGAGTCATAATTCTGTATCCTTCCCATAGACTGTATGGAAAAAAATATAATGGCCCTGGTTTTATGGAAGTCTTGAACTGAATATTTTGCTTCACAGGTGCAGATATTGACCCTGATGCAGACTTTGTCTATGGTAAGAGACTCGTAGAATAAAACCAATGTTTTGGGACAAGTATTCGTTCAGTCTCATGGAATGGTTGTATATTAAAACACACCAAGTAGGCCTACATATATATAAAGGACGTGTGCAATATTGGTAGTAACACTGTGTGTTATTGTAGACTATCACACTCTGCGAGTTGGCGGGCTGGTGTTTGCTGGAGTTATTGTCTTTCTCTCCATCATTATGCTGGCAGGTAATCCAAGTACTGTGAAGTTTAGCAAAAATATATTATTAAATGTAGTTATTGTTACTATGTTTCTCTTACTTGTTAATATTTTGTATTAACGTATTATTATTATTTGTATTAACAAATACATATATATTCTTGTTAAGGAAACAAGCTTCTCAGTTGTGGCAAGTCTAAAGTAAGTGACATTGAGATCCAAGTATGGATTTACAATGACCTCTACTGCTCATTTATAATTATTACAGCAATACATAAAGTATCTTTTATGACCCAACTTTCCTTTTTACTGTCACCATACAGCCAAAACATGTGGAAGAAGACTGAAATGCTTCTGCAACAAACCTGATACATCCCATGTTGTCAAATACCATTTGTAAAATGATGATTTTGTATTAATAAAATAACATGTATGATATCTAATTCATTGTCTCGTCTACATGTGTTAGGCCTTCAAACGAACCGAAACTAAAGCGTGCTAAATAAAAATGACTTTTAATTAGCCTACTGTAATTAACAAAACGGCAAATATTGTTTTGCACAATGAACCTCAGTCAGTCCCAATGAAATTGTACTAACAGCCCTTTTCCACAAGATGGCGCTATAAGCCCGGTCAGCCCTCTGGAGGCTGGCACCTGGAGGCCCACACGTGTTTACGGGTGAGGGGGCCACATGGGGGTCACTGCTCCGCGGTACTTTTCAGTCTCCAGACGCATATTGGTCACTTCTGGTAAGAATGTGTGAATATTACATTAGCTGATTAAACAGCAGCGCATTTCTTACTTATTCATGATATTCTAGTCTGTATATTGACGTCTTCATGTTAAACGAAAGTATCATTTTGATACATTTACATTTTGCTCCTTACTAGGGCTCTGTTCGTCCATCACGTGAGAGCCACAGTTAAATCTGAGCGTGGCATCACTGTATTTGCACCATCGCTGCAGAATGACAAAGCGCATTAATCATACCGCCAGAAAACAGCGCCTGATTAATTATCCCTGTATAAATAAGTCGTTACAGTCAGAGACAGGAGCTGTCGACTGGCTCATTCCCAAGGACCCCCCACCCTCACTCCTCTTGCTTTCTCTATCATTCAGGATCAAGACATTTGTGCGAGAAATACTGAAACCGTCGCACTGAAGCTATTCTACCGCTCGGGCCCCTCACTGTCCACGTCAGCTGATTTCCATAGAGGTTACTGTTGAGGTAAGCATGAGAAGCAATGTATTCCACTGTTCACTTGAGCAGATAACATCAGAGTAGTACACAAACACATGGGGCAGGTGTGAGGAGCCAGGCCAGAACTGTTCCCATAAGCATTTTGGGCCTCAATGTCATTTGTGTGCTGGTGACATCTTATCTACATCTTCCATCACAACGGTTCTTTAAAGTTTGTAGAGCAGAGTAAAGGACCTCTCAGGCGCTCACACTTGCACACACACCACAACAAACATGTTTAACTGTTTTAAACCTGGAACTAAACCTTGTGTCTCATTTATCAAACTTAACAGGGAATTCTTATAAAAATGTCTTTCATGGACAAAATACAAACATTCGCAAAGTTACAGCACTCAATCTGGAACAGGCAGCACATACTGTATCTCCTCTCTTATTTCTGAAAGCACCAACACACAAAGTGTAGACCCCTCATTTCCACAATATGCCACAAATTTTGTGTTAGATGTTACATGGGTAATATTTTTTGTACATACACAGGCTTTATAAATAAGACCCCTCATCTGGACCAGGACTAAACCAGGTCTAGAATTTAAAGGGATATGCCACCCCCAGGTCAAATTTGGGCATCTCCCCACAGTCCAGAGACTAAAACAAGTGATGAAAAGCGTTTTCCTGGTCACCCAGCCATTGTCCGAGTCTGTCAGCACTGACCGCTGCGTGAGCTGCTGCTCCTCCGCCTTAGGCTGGAGTCTAACGGCGCCAGAGAAAGATTTCGGCCAAATTGAATTAATTTGCTCGATGCTTTTCCCAATTACTTTCTGTGTAGTGCGCATTCATATCGAGTGCAAATAAATGTGCAAATCAACACGGAGAGCTTGACTTGGTCATTTTGGGTGGGAACTATTTTTCAGTGCGGAAAAAGACAGACGAAGCACGCACCACGCGGACAGGGGAATCCCTGTTTATGCACCAGGAAGGGAGTTCCCCGTTACGCTACGTGCTTTGTGCTTCGGCTTTATTTTTCCGCACTGAAAAATAGTTCCCACCCAAAATGACCAAGGCAAGTTCTCCGTGTTGATTTGCACATTTATTTGCACTCGATATGAATGCGCACTACACAGAAAGTAATTGGGAAAAGCATCGAGCAAATTAATTCCTTTTGGCCGAAATCTTTCTCTGGCGCCGTTAGACTCCAGTCTAAGGCGGAGGAGCAGCAGCTCGCGCAGCGGTCAGTGCTGACAGACTCGGACAATGGCTGGGTGACCAGGAAAACGCTTTTCATCACTTGTTTTAGTCTCTGGACTGTGGGGAGATGCCCAAATTTGACCTGGGGGTGGCATATCCCTTTAAGAGGTCACATAACACAACCCAATCCACAAGCAAGCAATCAGAAACATCCATCAAAGGGCTTGAGACAGGGTTTGAAAACATGATGATGGGTTTCTAACAGGTTACTAACAACAAACTTAGACGGTTGGGATCACAACATTCTCAACTGCCCGTAGTTTAATACTGAGGTCAAGAACAGGTCAGATGTATATGCTAGGGCTTTGAACCTGGTTTATATTAATATCTGTATAATTAAGCCTATTCACATAAAGCAAGAATGCACAGTTTAGGCTTTCTCTGTGTAAAAGTTAACTATGCTTTTTTACATTATACATCTGTAAATACAATATTTGTTCTCAGACTTTAAGCCACAAGATTAACATGGCAAGCTTGTGGACACTTTCTCTGTCAAAACAAAAGAGATATAAAGATTTGCTGTTTTTATTCTGACATCACGTTATAGAAAGTTGTGAATGTAACTCATTGATAGATGAAAATTGAGCTGTGGGATTGCAAATGTGTCCTAGTTTATGTTTAATATCTCTGTAGTCACAAAGCTCACTTACATGAAATAAAAAGCTGGCTTTCAGCATAAGTAAACAGCAGTGTCTCAAAAGATTACATACGGATTACACAAACACAAAAGTGAAAATATGTCTTCACAATAGCTTCAAAAAGTGGCTACGTTATTGAGCCCCATATATGTGACTTGTCATTAGAAGGGACTCAAAGCCATTAGAATTAATGATGAGGTTTAACATTTCTGACAGGCTCCACAGAGTTGCCATATTAATCTTATAGCTTTGAACTGACAAAAATCTGCTAAATAATGATGCTACTTTCTGAAGCTGTTGTGAAAATAAAGCTCTGGAAAAAAAAATAAAGAGACCACTGCAAAATTATAATTTTTTTTTAAATTTTACTACTTATTTACTACGTATTTACTACATTTTTGTTTGAGTCTATAAACTACTGACAACATTTCCCCCAAATTCCAAATAAAAAATATTATCGTTTAGAGCATTTATTTGTAGAAAATGACAAATGGTCAAAAAAAGATACATCTTTTCAGACCTCAAACAATGCAAAAAAACAAGATCAAATTCATTTTAAAACAACATAATACACTTAAAGGCAAATTAACGTTTTTTTACAATCTGAGCCTTCTTTCGGCAATAAAACAAGTAGTTTTACTCACCCATAGCATTTTTCTGTCAATTGGAGCAGTATCGCAGAACTTATGTTGAGCCGTTCTGTTCTAGTAATGATCCCGTATCCGTTAACATGGTGCTGTATCATTTGCTCGGGGCATTACTTTGCGGTGTCCAAATAACACAAACTTTAGCACTTTTCAAATCATAGAAGCCCGATGTCTTAATGAAAGATTTCTTTTGAAGCAAAAGTGGCCTGTAATCCGAGATTTAGCCATAGTTTCGAGTAGATGAGGACGCCAGTGCGCATGCGCGGACTGCGCCTGGGCCCCAAACATGAAACGCAAAGCTGAAAACTATGGATAAATCTCGGATTACAGGCCACTTTTGCTTCAAACGAAATCTTTCATTAAGACATCGGGCTTCTATTATTTGAAAAGTGCTAAAGTTTGTGTTATTTGGAGACCGCAAAGTAATGCCCCGAATACAAATGCTAATGGTTACGCTACAACATAACTTTCTTCAAACAGCTCCAAATGACACGAACGTGATATGGGTGAGTCAAACGACTTGTTTTATTACTGAAAGAAGGCTCAGATTGTAAAATAACGTTACTTTTCCTTTAAGAAGAGTTCAGAAATCTCTTATTTTTAATCACAGCTTTCATGCGTCTTGGCATGCTCTCCACAAGTCTTTCACATTGTTCTTGGCTGACTTTATTCCACTCCTGGTGCAAGAACTGAAGTAGCTCAGCTTTGTGTTTGTGTTGGAATTCAACACGCTGGAATGGAATGGCTGTAATACATGTAGAGATGCTGATTTCAGAAAAAAATGCAGTGGTCTCTTATTTTTTTTCAGCACTGTAGAACTTTAGTTTAGTTTAGTTTACTTTAGTTTATTTATAGTGGTAGACCTGGTAAAAACAGAAATAGTAACCCTAAATCAGGCCAACAAATCTGCATTTTACTTATGAGCATTCTAGAAGCTATTGTATTTAAGCATAAGAAAAGTGATTATAAAGACCCCTCTGCTTGAGCAACATTATCAGGAACATGAACACCTGTTAAAGTTTGTGTTCTTCTGTCTATAAATTGTGTGAATGTGGAAATGCTGACTCTTCTGATCCACAGGTGCTAACTGTGTCCCCAGCCCTCAAATGGTGCATTGTGCTCTTTTAATGATAACATCTTTAATTGTGACCACTGGGTGTCACTAGATATCGCTGATCATTATCTCTGTACCCTCCTCTGCCATTTTCTTCTATTCAAATTAAAACATGCATAATGAACACACATCTTGCACAGAGCCATCACATTTGACCATCTTTGTTATACATCAGACAGACTTATGACATCTGAAGGGGAATTTGAGTCTCACGCCCTGTTAAAAAACAACATCGAGTCTTTGGGTTGGTCCCACAGAGGACACCTCCTGTGGCAGCCATCTTGGAAATGGCGATATAGCACTGGCATGGTATGTTTTTGTCTGCGGGCATCCTTCCTATTTGAGATAACCTAAAAATTCCGCTTGTATTTGCTCTGGCTTTTCGTTTTCAGTCTTTTCCTCTTCAACCTTGCTGCGGTGCGCCTTCTCAGCCATGCAAATAGGCTCATTTACAAACAGGAAAAAACAAATGAGAGGTAAAAATGGAGCGTTGAACATCCACTAAAAAGAGTCCCTCCCTACATGCACCTCCTCTGCCTCCTGCCCCATCCCTCCATACCCCGTTCAGCTCATTTGAATAAATTAACACCCACTGATACTCAATGTCTATGTATGTGCACGCTCATGTAATATTCACATGTATGCAGCCAGTCACATCTTAGAGGAGGAAATGTACTTAACACATGCTCTCTTGTGATGTGATGAAACACGCATGACAAGACTCTAATATCTTGTGATGATAATATGCAGACTTTAGTTGCTTTGACTATGTCCCTGCCAACCTTAATGATATAGTACCATAATATTATAATACAGTACAAGCTATTTTGTGTCTGATTTTACATACACTTGACTTTCAGATATTTTGTCTGCACAATTCAGACTATACTGTTCCTCAAACTGGTTGCGACAGCGTGTAATACGGTATACATGATCTCTAATATGATCCTGGCATGTAGTCAAGCCTAAGGGGAGCTCTGATTGTCCACACATTAACATTAACATCCACATTAACTTATCTACTTCCTCACTTTCTGTCTACTGCTGGCCACTCCCTCTCCGTCTGTATTTTGCTGCTTCCTTATTCACTACTTTTTCTCCTCAGTCAACAACTTCTATATCTTCTCGTCTGGCTCCAGGCAACCACTGATGGGGCAAAGGTTGGAAGAAGACTTTTGATGGCTTGACTATTTGATGCGAGCTCTAGTCTAGTGGACTCTCGGACTGGGATGGTGGAAGCCCAGTACTGGCCCTCTCTATGTGTCAGGGACCATGACTGTCACAAGCTCACATACAGTACAACCTGCTTTGTGCTGTCAGGCCCACTCACATCAGCTCTGTAACCAGCTCAAACCCTGACACTCACTTCATGTGTTACTGTAAAAGGCTGTGGTGTTGAGAGCAGCCTTACTGTGTCAAGTGTGAAAATGAATGTCAAGATGTAGAGAGTGTGGGGACAGTAGGAGTTAAAGACATCTAAACAAAGATGTCCACCTTAGAGCTTAGATATATATATGTTCTGAACTGTATTAAGAATTCTGTGTGTGTGTGTGTCTGCCGTCCCACCTGTTACATGTGGAGCTCAAATACAGGGTGCTGCCATACCTGCCACACCATGCCGGGGCATCACGCACAAACATAAAGGTTTGCAATGAGAATCTAGAAATGTAGAGATTAAGGAAGATGGGGTAGTTAAAAATGCACTGTCTAACCTTTCTAGTGGGTGGAACATCATCTTCTTTTCTGCTTTTTGGAAATTGAATAACTTTGCCTGAAATGTTCCACAGTATAGCATTAAACCAATTTAACTTATTTAATGAATTACATTTGTTATTACTAAAACCAAACGGCGGCACGGTGGCTGAGTGGCTAGCACTCACGCTTCACAGCAAGAAGGTTCGATCCCCGCGTGGCATGTTGGTACGGCCGTAAGATTCAAGTCGCCCAGGCCTTTCTGTGTGGAGTTTGCATGTTGTCCCCGTGTCTGGGTGGGTTTCCTCCGGGCACTCCGGTTTCCCCCATCAATCCAAAAACATGGAGATGGTCCCGGGGCACAGCAATGTGCTGTGCCTCTGCATTTGACCCAATAACAGGATGGGTCAAATGCAGAGGACAATTTCTCCTGTGTGAGATCAATAAAGTCAATCTTCTTCTTTTTCTTCTTCTTCTTAAACCACCATTGTCATTGTGGTCACCTCTCTGTAGATCTGACCTGTACTCTTGGTCTGGCCTGGTACTGGCACCACATTGTCTTAATGATATGCAAATGTAATGCCCTACTGTGGAACACTCTATGCACATCTCCATGGCAAAAGTTACACGGTGCACCTTTAAAGTGTGCTGCGGAAAATGTCCCGAAGGTCAGAGGGCAGTTTCCTTCTGCCCAGTATTTAGATTATACTCCAGAATTACTTATTTGGAGAAAAAAGCAGTAGAATATTGAGGTACGCGCGTGTATTTTCTTTCTTTCTGTTTTCTCTCTTCCTCAGTGGGTCGTAATGAAAGTTTACGGGGCACAGCGTTTACGTAGAGAAGTACACGTATTGGAGGTCCGTACCTTCGTGTTCGCCTGCACGTCTGTGGCTCACCTCCACCGCGCCGGTACACTGGGGGACCGGGGGTGGGGCGACGGCAGCTTGTCCCGGTAAGGGGAGGAGAGAAGAGAGGCAGAGGCGGTACTTTTTTCCGCGGCTCGTTTCGCGGCGCTGGAGATTGCGGGACCAGGGCTGGAGAGACAGCCGGGGAGCATCAGCACATCCAGCACAGTCCTGCCTCGCCTGGACCGACCCCCTCCCCTGCTCTGTGCACTCTTTTTGGGGACTGCACAACATTCCTATGAAATATAACTGCTTTTAATGGCATGTGGCTTGTAACTTTACTTCTGCTGTATTCTTTACAAAAAGGTAGGTGGAACTTTCCTAATCATCTTATTAAGACACAGTTGTTTTTGATGCTGAAGTTACTGTAACTCAATTACACCTCAACTTTTTTCCTGCATTATAACTATATTTATTTTCCGTGCACGTTCATAGATTTATGGATTCTCACAATTATTGATATGGCTTCCAGGGCTCCGCCAATGATGTGTTTTAGCCTAAAACGAATCAAAAATCAAAAATCACTATGATTTGATCTCTATGCGTGCAGTGAAAGTGGCGCACGTTTAAAGATAAGAGGAAAAAGGTTGGATGCAAATGGGAAAGTCGATCGTATTTGTGTTTTGCATAATGAATGTGGAGACGTCGTGAATATGGAGGCTGCTGAATAGGAGAGGCTGATAAGGACCTGCAGGCGCGCACGGAAACACTGGCGACTCCGTGCACCGACTTTGACCACTTTGACTCGATTGTTTATCCAGAAAAAAAACTCACAAGTTTCAGCAAACTTTAACACGTCTGGAAGCACTGGGATCAAACGCTTTCCAGTGATGTGTGTCAGGTTGACTTTCTTATATTTGACAAAGATCCTTACAGGTATGCACTACAGTATATTGCATTAAAACAAATAAAAATATAAGCCCACATGAGAAGAACACGCATGGATTAAGCAAAGATTGATGGAAGGCGCGTGGATTGATGCCCGGGACACTGAGCTCTGCAAGGCTTTTAATTTACAGATAATACGTCCCAATTGGATATTTAAAGACGTGGTCGTATATTACATCTGATTTCCCTGATTAAATGTTGTAAGACTAAGTGTGTGGCGCATATAGTCAGTTGTTATCTTGCTCGGTCTAATTATTCATCCACCATTTTCTGTGGCACCAGATTGCACTGATTGGCTTCGCTCTAAATACTGCGGAAGAGGGAGAAGTGCTCTTTTTGCCTTGGAATATTGTCTGCTTGTTTTGCTGTCTATTGAGCATTATTAATATTAAGAGTGGATTCTTGTCTTTGCACTTAAAGTCTGATCAATATTAAGTGTCGTAAGGCACATTTTGGACTCACTTCTGTGGTGTAAATGTGACAGTGACGCCCTGATCGTTGCGCTTGGCCTTGGCAGTGCCCTCTGCCAGTCTGCAGTTGTTGTTTTCTTTGTAACTGAATTATAATACACATTTTATTTGCGAAATACACTTGATTTGACGCGTAAATAATAATAGCCGAATAATGAAAACATTTATCCCAATTCGTGCTATGGGGATGAACAAGAGGAGGGTTCGAGCCAGTGAGGCGAGGAGAGGATGGGCGAGATGCAGTGGAAAACAAACTTCATATTTTCACTCGGTTTTCAAACGCCATCTCGTCTTGTTGATTTGTGAGCGCCATTCTTGTAGGCGACTGGCGACTAATTAACAAACCCGTTTTTTAAAAAAAAGTTTATTTGACACATGCAGGTTATGTTGCTGCGCAATTTCTGACTCGATTGAGTCTTCCGGTGTTATATTGTCTTGGGCTGATTTTTTGTGGAAAGTTACGCTGTGAACTCTTGCAGACCTTTATAAAAATGTATACTAGTATTTTTTTTTTTCATTCGTAATCGTTCTATGGGGTGATTAGGGAGCGTGTGTTGCTGCGCTCTGGCTTCACGGGAGGCAGGAGCACACCTGCCCCAATGAGCGCATGGAAAAGGGGGGCACAGACATTAATGCTCTGGGAGTCTGGTTGTCATTTTTATGGAGGGCAAACGTAACCCTGCAAAGGACTGAATGGAATCTTTTAGGCCTCACAGGCCACACAGGCCTGGAGAATCTTACATTTTATAAGCGTTAAAGTGAGCACGCCGCACACCTCACGCGCTCAGGGTTTCAAACCAATAACATGACGAATAAAACATAAATTAAGCCCTCGTGTGCTTGTCTTTTGCGTGGAGTGGGACCATGTCTTAATTATTTCATCAATTAATTTAATTCTGGTTTGATCCAGTTTCAGTCATCGGGCCTTTTCACCAGAGTGAGCCTGGTGTGCTGGTGTGCTGGTGTTGCCTCATTTCTATCGGGATGACAGCACTGCGACTTGATCTGACATAAAGCAGATGCTCTCATTTTGTTTATCATACAGATAAACAAACACACGGGTTCATGTTTTCAACCATAACAGAGTCCAGGAAATGCTTCCTGGATGCATGGTTTGGTCACTTTTAAGAAATATCCACAACATGAGCAGACAATAAGGGGAGATTATGTGAAAACTCGTGTGTATTTTAATGTTTTCAAGTTTGATTTTCAAGTTTGTCCGTATTTTGTCATCTTCAATGTGGCTGCTCAAGTCGCATTCAGTAGGTCCGATATTGTCATTTTTTTTCTTGCTTTCATTCGAGTGTGCATTTATGTTTTATGATTCGACTGTTACGTTGCTTAACAGGGTTTGTTTACTTCGAAACTTTCAAAGCAAAACTCCCTGTGACTCAGTGGCGCAAGTATTAAGAGGTTTGTCGGTTTGAATCCCAGAAAGCTTTCAGTCGCCACAGGATTTACGCAACACATTTGCATGCTTTTATATCCATGACGCACAGTAGAAAAGGTCTTGTCTATTGAAACTAAACATTTTAAAATATATTGGGAAACATTCTGTAAATCCAAAACCACAACCACCACTTTAATAGGGGAACTTTATTAATGACACATATGCACAGGGCTATGTGAATGTGTGTGTGTGTGTGTGTGTGTGTTGCTTACTCAGATTAGCCCTTATTCACAAACCTTACCTTCAAATAGTTATAATGTACACAACATGTCTGTAATTAAACACGGTGCATTTATTACCAGGCATCATCTGCTGTTCTTGGTTGGCTGCTGCAAATGCATGTTGGCTGTAGTTGTACATGTAGAAACAAAAATATCCATTTAAAGGTTCAGTTTGAAAATTATACGACTTTGTGTGTCTAGAGGAAGTCAAAGAGGGTTTATGGCTCTGTTTCTATGCACGTGAGGGTGAGAATCTGTGTATTTGAATGAATGTGTGAGACAGAAAAACTGCATTATGACTAATGGTTCACCATAAGAAATATCCTTCTCTACCATACATATTCATACTTAATTTTCATATTCAGTTCCGCTAACAATAGCCAACAAACATTTGACTCAAACAAATGACTCAGAAAAAAGGTTGAAGAGCAAATCAAGAAACAAGCATACATGTATTTAAAGATGAATATTTCACTCACAGTCAGATTACCCTATAGTAAAAGGATTACTGTCGAGTTCATGACTGGGTACAGTATGTTGTCTTCATCTGCGTTTTCTGAGGTCATGGTTGAGCTCTGGGATGTAAGAAATCCAGAAATCTGGAAGTTTTGTTTTGAGCAAAAGCTGCATTGACAGAGGAACACCACTGCTGTCTTTACAATGCTTTTCTAGTTTGTGCCCCTCACTTATCGGAGCATGTTGAGGTGCTCTCCATGGTGCTGAAAGAGTAAATTCTTCAGACTTGCAGCAAGTAACATGATTGACACAGATTTAAATAATTGAATGGATTGAGCTTGACCTGAATATGTTTTGAAGACCAACGATAGCTCCAGTTTGTCTTGCAGAGTAGCATTATAACAGAACCACCATAGCCGTTTATCACTATATATACCTTATAACGCTCACTGAGCACCTTCTCCAGTCAACCCTTTGACCCTTGGCCATACTTCTCCACATTCACTACAAGCATGAGGAGTGTTGAAGTCTGAAATCTGCCCCACACAGCCCTGTGATTACAGCGTGGATAAACAATGTGTATGTTAAATGTGAAAGGAGGTTATTTGGGTTTAACTAGGAAACAAACTCCCATCACTTTGACTGTTTGAAATAGACAAGACTGACTGTACGTTGTTGAATGAGTTTGTCCCAGATTCATTCATTCATTCCCATTTAAACATAGATTAAATGCAATTAGAGAACACTAGAGTGTTGCATAACCTGTTGTGTGCTTGCCTTTATGTGCACACCCTACACATCAATGATTTCATAAGGACAATATATTGCAGTTAATGTAGCCAATATGATACAGAAATTATATATATATATATATATATATATATATATATATATATATATATATATATATATATATATATATATATATATATATATATAATTGGAGGGAAAGTGGTATAATGCTGCCTATACCTTAATGAATTTGCTATCTGACATCCCCTCTTCCCAAGTACATGAGCATTAAAGAGATGGGACTAATTCAGGCTTTGTTGACATAATCCAGGAAAAGGGATTAATTAAGTACCATTGTCTGAAAAGATTTTTCTCTAGCTCAGGGCATAGTGTCTTCCTTTGGCCCTCAGCCAAGCTGAGCTCAGCACTTCTTAATACTCCTCTACATCCCCCCATGCCTTCTTAACCCCAGTGAACACATGCACAAGCCCACTGTACCCTAATGTGCTGCTCTAAAAGGAACCAGAGTTGCTATTATGACGACGTATCCATCATTGACACTCAAAGTAGTGTATGTTTTTAAGCAGTGGGCTATTTAAGGCTGTTCAGAAACAAGCTACAATGAGCAAAAGGTCTAGTTTATGGACTCTTGTAAAAACATACGTATGAACATAACTCGAGGATGTGTGTTTTATCAAGTCACATGACCCTCCCTCCAACAGTGGGTGCACAGAGCAAAGGGCTCCCTGGACACATATTAGATTAGACAGATTAGGTTAATGCACACACAATAAGATGGATAGCAGCCGTTTGGAAGACTGAGGCAAAGTTGTTTATGTAGTACAGTGCTGGAGCACTGTAAAGCCAGTCGTTGCTTATGATGTGTAGAACTCATTACCTAATAATCTCACTCCTCATGTAATTGACATTTGGGTATCACCCTCATATCTTTCACATACCTAAATTAATCATGCTTTCTTTTCTTTTCTTTTTTATCAACAGTCAAGAGTGAGGATGTTATTTCTACGCGACTGTACTTTGTGAACGCCTCCCTGCAGCGGGTGACCTTCTCCAGCTCGGTGGGGGTGTCCCTGCCCTGCCCTGCGGGCGGCGCCCCCCATGCCGTCCTGCGTTGGTACCTGGCTGCCGGAGACGACATTTACGACGTACCCCATATCCGCCATGTACATGCCAACGGCACCCTCCAGCTCTACCCCTTCTCCCCCTCTGCCTATAACAGCATTATCCATGACAATGAATACTTCTGCACTGCCGAAAACCAGGCAGGCAAGATTCGCAGCCCCAGCATTCACATCAAAGCAGGTGAGCTAACCAACTTGTCTTTGACTTAGTTTCTCTTTTTGCAGCTAGTATGTTTAAAAATGTACATCTGTTATGCCAGTTAGATTGAATTGCTTCTGATTGTGAGAAATCACAACCAAATTAAACAAAAATATCTAAACATCTAATGGAATAAGACCAAAAACCCTAAAAACCTACCTTGCTGAGCTGGCCTTTGGGCAAGACACAACTACTGTATATGTGAATGCTGGATATACTGGAAGAAGGGTATAGCATTATTATTATTATTATTATTATTATTATTATTATTATTATTATTATTATTATTATTATTATTATTATTATTACTATTACTATTAATATTAATATAAATTATTATTAACATTCACATATGAAGTTGCCACTGAGTTGTGTATCTAAGCCAGGAACTGTTACCAATTTGCAGGCAATGTTTTTTTTTTTTTTTTACATAAGTTAAATACTGCAATGGCAGTGAGTGTAAAAAACTCATGTTAACATCTCTATATTATTTTTCCATCTTGTTCAGGACCATAGCGATTCTCTTATAATCACATTATGGGTGCTGTGTTTCTTTCTTTCATGCTACAACTAAAAAGGCAGTTAACAATTCACATTAACAGACTGTTCTTAGAGTCTTCACATGATTATCTCCCAGTTATGTTTTTACACAGTTTTACTGTATGTGATTGTAATATATCTGCAATATACACAGCCTTACACTGATCAATCGATTTTTTTATTATTTTAATACTTTTTAAAATGTATTGGCTAATCCAGTTATTGCAACAAGACATGGTGATTGATTCCACCATGGAGACAATTAAATGTAGAATTTGAAGAATGTGTTTATTTAATATAAATATACTGTGTTATAGCAATATATTTTATGATCAGTGCAGTTGTTCAAATCTTATACAGTGGTACCTCACCTTAGGAAAGACCCTACATACGAAAAATCCAAGTTACGAAACGCCTTCACGTCAAATTTTGGTCTCTAGATACGAAAGAAAATTCAAGTTACGAAACGCGAAATCTCAAAAATTTAATTAATGCGCGCTCAGATGCGCGCTCAGATGCATGCCCCAAAACATAAATACACTTTATCAACACACACGGGGTTAGGTTCCAGAGGTGGCCCGCGGTGGGAGAGGTCCACGAGGTAGGACAACTTTGTATTTTGCAATTGTTCTACATGTTTTAGGGCTGTAAATGCCTCACCACACACATTCTACGCTTTTCTCAGACTGGAGTTGGGCTTTTCTCGCATTTCTCTCTCGTTTGAACACTCGAACTTTCATAGATTTTCAATGGAATGTGTTGATAGTGAAGCGTGGGGGTAGACACGGCTCAATATAGCGCCGAACGCGCGAGGGGAGCGGAGACACAGGATTACTATCGCAACAACACATCATCAGTTTGGTAAAACTCACCTGTCTAACGACGGTCTAAGGCTACGTTCACACTGCAGCCTGAAACGACCCAAATCCGATTTTTTTGCCTCTATGCGACCTGTATCTGATCTTCTAATGACAGTGTGAACGACACAGATCCGATTTTTTCAAATGCGATCCAGGCCACTTGGATATGTGGTCCTAAATCCGATACATATCCGATCTTTTGACATGCGACTTCAGTCTGAACGGCCAGGTCGCATTCATCCGACCTGAGTGTGTTTCCTCCAATGAGAGTGGTACAAGTAGGCGTTCACAAATGTGCACAAACGTTCTTCTCGTCATGCGAAAATAGTATATAAACTCGTATCAGTGAAGCGGCGAAGCACGTAGCAATCCCACCCCTCCTGCCTGTGACTCCGCACCCACATGTTCCTTTCTGCAGACGTTGCTGCCGCTGCCCCGCAAAACGCTGTGGCCAAAAACCTCGTCCTTCTCCGTCTCCTCCTTAAAACAAATAAGCTGTACATGTTTTGGCTCCGGTACGAAAGCAACTTTAGGCTACTTCCGTAAACATTGAGCGTGTTCGCTGCGTGTGACGTCATCGTGTCCTCCAAGGCACATGCGGGACACTTTTGGGGAGTTTAGCGTTCACACTGGAGATCACATACAATTCGCATTTAACTGGAAATGTGAACGGCCTCGCAAAAAAAATCGGATTTCACAAAAAAATCGGAATTGAGCATTAAGCCCTGCAGTGTGAACGTAGCCTAAATCTCGCTCACGTTCCCTATTAGTGAGTGAACAATCCAACACTTGGTGAATTCTGCTTCACAATGATAGGAAGAGCCGACATCGAAGGATCAAAAAGCGACGTCGACACGGCGCGGGATGGAGCCGTGGCGCCCGGGCCGTGCCTCCCCCTCGGGGCCGCGGGGGGGGGGGTGATTTAATCCTGGTCTGGTCCCAGTTTGGTCCGGGTCTGGACCTGATCCGGTCCTGGTTTAGACCTGGTCTAGACCTGGTTTAGTTCTGGTCTAGACCTGGAAGTCACATAGAAGCAGAGCCCGCCTTGAGCGAGACCCCGCGGTCTTGCCCACCAATAGAGCACCTTTCTCGGCCTGTTAGCTCACAGTGTCAGCCCCCCGGCTCTGGAGGTCACATAGAACCAGAGCCCGCCCCGCCCCGCTCTTATTCCCGCTGAAAGAGCGTCTTTCTCGGCCTCTTAGCTCTAGCGCGGAACGCGCAAGGAGCGCGGAGACACGAGCAACGCGCTCCTCCAACGGCACTGCCATGTCCCGGGATAATCCTGGTTTAGTCCAGGTCCAGTCCAGGTTTAGACCTGGTTTAGTTCTGGTCTAGACCTGGTTTATTCCAATCAGGACGCAGAACACAAATGTTACACTATAAAAAAAAAGTTACACTATAAAAAAAAAAACTTGGAACGGATCAGGCCTTTTCCATTGAAATAGCTACTCAACTTATGAAAAATTCACGTTACGAAACCACTTCTGGAATGAATTAATTTCGTAAGGTGAGGTACCACTGTAATTGCATGTTTGATTTTCAGTTTTATTCTACTTTATTCCCTTTATTCTATTGGTTATCTTCAGCAAATTAATTAATAATTACTCCTAGTAGCAGCATATCACACCTAGAGCTTAGTGAAAGATCTCCTTCCAGTGGAGGGTCTAATTGACACTCACAGTAGGACAGTTTGAGTGACCTGCCAAGGTCAAAATTGGAAAAACTGACATCATTGTTCTTATTCAGGTGTCTACAACACTAGAATATCCATCATTGGCACACATTTGTTTGTTCTCATGTAAATGACTGTATTCTTAGAGTGGTATAGACACAGAGACCTATATATCTACACACAAACAAGCACACTATGCACACCAGCCTGTGCACAGCTCATGCCAGCAAGCCTCCTGTCTCCCAGTCTCTCCATCTGTCCATGGACTGGAAAGTCCCCTAACCGCTCACACACTGAATCACACACAGACACGCAACCACACATCCATTTTAGTCAGGCTTGCTCTTTGTGTTTAGTTGCCAGCTCTTTGTCAGAATGTTGGGCAGGAAACATTTTGGAGACTCAACTACAGGCATGGAAAGATATGCAGATTATTTATTTATTTGTTTGTTTTTAGCTAGTTGGTCATAGCTGCCAGTCAAAAATGTGACTGTCCCCATCAGACTGTAACATCATCTTGCATTATTCATTTTCTTTTTTCTTTACACCAACACAACAATCACACTCATCTGGCCAGTGTGGTTTCTAGAGGAG
Organism: Paratrypauchen microcephalus; assembly: GCA_036785185.1. Lineage (NCBI taxonomy): Eukaryota > Metazoa > Chordata > Actinopteri > Gobiiformes > Gobiidae > Paratrypauchen > Paratrypauchen microcephalus. Next base: position 462,753 of record JAVJIX010000054.1, on the reverse strand, counting down.
GACAGTCCCTCCAGCATCACAGTGACCTTATAGGCAGCTTCAATGCTGGGATGACCTTCTCTCCCAAATAATTACAACAATTAATCAATTAAATGCTGAGGCAACCACAACTCCACAGCTCCATAAGCATGCCTGATTCACGTGTGGTGCACCTCATTACCCCTACAGAGTGGTTGCCATGGGCGACACAGGCGTGAGCGCTAGGGTGTGGCATACCCTGTCTCAGGTGGTGCGGGAGAATGATGACAGCTGACAGCACACAGTGTGGCTCCCCCCAAAACTGAGCCCCTCCCCCATGCCTGGTGCCTTTCGTCTGTTTCTCCCTTCCCTTCACATCTTTACATCTCTCAGTCCTCCTCCCTCTTTCTCACCCTTTTCCATGCATGCTGATTATGCTCCAGTAATAGCAGCAGCACCTGTCTGGCTGGCTCTATGTGGGCTGGTTTTACAGTGTTTTTGGCATTCTTACTAGTCAGGTTAGGGTTTCACTTTTAATTACTATATATAAATAATTTGTACCCAGAAGAAACCCACCCAGACATATGGAGCAAACTCCACAAAGAAAGGCCCCATCATGCCCATGAATTTAACCTGGGACCTACTTTCTCTGAGGTGAGAGAGCTGGTCAGAAAAACAGAAAAAGCAGCAGGAATAGTCTGACTGCTATACTGCAACTGTTAAACTCAACACACAACATGACATCTGCTCACCTTCAAAACTTCTCCTTGATATTTTTGTCTTACGTTGACTCGTGATAGAAATCAGTTTTAATAAAGAATATTTGTTTTTCCCAATAGACAATATTTGTACTTTACTTTACTATCAGATAAAAAATTACAACGTTGAAATGTTTTATGTCTTCCCTGTGTTTTTGTGGCTCACATTATGAATAAGTAAATGCAGTATTTGGTTTTCCCTGTCGTTAATTATTGAAGTGACAGTGATACAGGACTTGCCTCCCAGTGCACCAGACCCGTGTTTTACCTCGTTCCTAGGCAACCAGTCTGCATATAGTCAGGCATCAGTAACATCCTAATGATTCTGCCGCACATGCGATGGGGGAGTGCAATTTACACACAAATCAGTTGCACAACCATTTGCATATTGTTAAAAATTTTACAGGGAAAGTATGATTTTTAAGAGAATGCAAATTTGACAATATTTAATGTTCTTTAGTCTATATAGTACAATATATGACAAAATGTGTGCCAATGGACATTAGTATTGTTAAATATTGTTGATCAATACATTATGGACAATACAGTTTGGGCATCTGTGTTTTTTCCACTGTAACATTGGTGTGCACTCTATACACACATTCTCTATCCTATTTATGTATTTCAGAGATTTGAAAAATACTTTACTATTAGTGCATATGTAAATATTTTCTTGATTGAAAAGCTCAACAAGTGGAGATGACCAAGTTAGCAGAACATCATTTGCATACATTGCACTGTGTTACATGTCCAACTGCGTCTCATCAAACAAATTAATAATTAAAATTAGCAATACAGAGTTATTCAAGTTACATTAGTGTGAACCTGCAGTGACCTTACATGCCTTTGAACCTTGATTAAATTTGCATGTTTGTTGTGACTGACATTGTAGCACCAAACACTTACAAGCCATCAAGCTGATTTTAAACACTGTATGAAACCCTTATTGGGCTTTGGGGATTTTCCTGGCTATTGATAAGTGGCAGTGGGGTCAGTCGAAGTGTAAATAAATGATTGAAAGAATTGACTTGGTCACAAGAGAGGAGTCTCCTCAATCAATGGGAGTTATTGATCTGCAGGTGCATTGTGACTCTTTAAGTGAAAATTATTTAAAAATGAAGACTTGATTAGAATTATTTGCCTTTGAAGACTGGTTTGTGTATACGAAATTGGACTCTGTACACTCAATCCAGGGCGTGTCAGCTAGCCAATGTTATTGAGTGTCTCTGGAGAATATATTACTGCTGCTGTTAATTGGTTCAATTTTTCAAAGTAGCTTTATAAAACCCCAATCAATCTATACAGATTTTGTTTTTGTTTTTCAAGTCCCAAAGGCCAAATTCACATACACTATACAACGTCTGATATCAGGGGTTAGACATATGAAAAGTTCTCTTTTAAGACAATGGAAAATGAGAATGTATAATTACTAGGGCTGTCAGTTTAACGCGTTAATTAGATTAATTAATTACACTGCAAATTAACGTGTTATAAAAATTAACGCAATTAATTATGAGTGGCAATTCAATGTGCATGCATGTTAAATTTGGCGTGCGGCGAGCAAATCGCTGCTCGGGCCTTTGAACGGCAAGTTTATTTATAAAAAGAACGAAGACGGGACGATCAACAAGAACACTGTGATTTGGAGCTTTTGTCAAAAAGAATTTTACGATCACTGAAGCTGCTCCAGCTTGACGGATCATTTGAACGCGAAACATGTCCGGACAAGTTCCATCGTTACCGGTGATAGTGCGCACTTCACCAAACCACCAAACCATGCTCGCAGAATTTGGGAAACAACCACAGAAAAACTGACAAACTTAATCGGAAAGTGGGTTCGCTTGCTCACTCACTCACAATCCCTCTCTCTCTCACACTCTTAAAATGCGAATAATTAGATTAATTAATTACAAATCCTGTAATTAATTTGATTAATTTTTCAAAACACCTGACAGCACTAATAATTACTATTGTGAGTCCAGAAGAATCAGATAAGGACTTGGCCAACAATTGATGATTTTTTGGTTTAAGTTTTCATCATTTGTACTGGACATTGGGTTTGGTTTCATTGGATTGGAGTAACAGTGGTGGAAGGAATAAAGCATTATTAATGACCAAGGGCGTTGGCCTTGTAGCGAGGTGTTAATTATATCATGGAAAAGCCGGAGAAGATAGAGATGCTGATGCAAAGGAGGCAGTGGCTATGTATGTGCATTGCATGTAATGTGTATATCATTTGCACATTGTTAAGAAATACTGTTAAGCATCACTAAACTGTCCTGTGCAAAATTCTACCCATTTCACACTACACTTTTATAGTTGCTTGTTACAGGTATTTAAATGTATTTGTAAATCACTTACCCAACTTTTTCTTTTCTGTTACAAAATTTGTTTAAAAAGTGACTAATGCAAGTGTGACAAGATTAATTGTAGAGATAATTTGTTTAGCTACAGGCTGCTCTTTCCATCATTAGGCCTTAAGATTCATTATTATTATTTGTGTATACTAGCACTCATTCACAGTGTAGTGCACTACATGCCATGAGCAGGGAGTGTGTTTTTGACATCTTGCGCCTGTTTGTGACAGGTCTATTGGCCAAGAGCGGCCCTCAACTCCTTCCCGTCTCATAGCATCTGCAGCGTTGTTCTTTAAAAGGCCAATGGCCTCTCACAGTGTATCCCTCTCAGCCAACCCTCAAGTCAACCCTCCTTACAATAACTGATTTTAATCACAAGCTGGTGGCTTTTCAACATTGTTTATGTAGTGGCATTGGGTCCGGTGTCTTATGTATTATTTTACCCATACATTTTTTTACTGCTTTGTCTAAATTTTGTTATTTAGAAACTATAATTGAAATGGTCACCATGCTCCTTTAGTTATTGCCTAAAAATAAAAATAAAATATATGACATTTGTAAAAATGTTTGAACTATCTTTCAGTAGAAATCAGACATGAATAGCATCATAGTTGGTTTCCACAGAACTAATATTGGTTGGTGATTTTATTTAAATTCTCAGTATCCATTCACCAACTCCTTTCTTTGGCTGCTGTGTACAAACATAACATGTATTTTACTTTATCTACTAAAGGTGCATTATGTAACTTCTCTGATAGGAGATCTGCCCCTGCTTGATTCCTTGGAGATGTTATTGCTTTGGGGCTGCACTCTGTGGTTAGAGTAGTCATTTCCCATCCTAGAGGTTTGAGGTTTGATTTCCTTGCCTGGCATCCAGAATACACATTTCTTCAATACTTAATGAAGATGTGAGTGTGGTCAACAGGTGGATTTGATGTCTGTATCAAAACAAATATGGCTGCTTACAAAGAAAAAAGAAAATATCATAGGGGTCTGAAAAACATTGCGGATTTCTGCCAAATCAAAGAGTGAAACCCTAAACTCTTAATCTTAAAGATCCCATGACATGGTACTTCTTGATGCTTTTATATGGCTCCTTAATGGTTCCCTAATACTGTAAATCAGAGGTCTTCAACAGGGGGGTCGCGACCCCTAGGGGGGTCGTGGAGGTACTGCAGGGGGGTCGCGAAATCTTTTGATTTCACTTTAAAATAATATAATTTTATATTTTATAATGTAAAATACAGTATTAACCTGTGTATTATTTCCTTGTATTGGATGTACCATAACAGAGTAGCAATGTTTATACATGACACTAAGCTCAATTTAATATAAAACACAATTCTATGCCGTATATATAGTAGGGGGTCCCTGGCCCAGTTCGCCATCTGTTTGGGGGTCCCTGGCCTGAAAAACGTTGAAGACTCCTGCTGTAAATGAATCCTTCTTCAAAATCAACACTCAGTGCATGAGAAACAGAGATAAGATGAGAAAGAGTAATTTTTCTCTCTCTGAACAGTCCATAATGGGCGTTGTTGCTTGAATGCAAATGAGGAGAAAAGAGATGGCCTATAGTAGATGGCCTATAACTCTCCACTCTCAGCTCTCAGCTCTCAGCTGTGCGTTCTCTGATCCATTTCCGCGTTTTTGTGTGGAGAAGAGATTAGAAGCGTTCCATTGAAAAATAAACACATTTCCACAGAAAATTAAATTAAACCACTGCTGTTTCAAAGGTCCAGAGGCTCAGATAAAGGACTTCCGAGCCTAGAAACACTCGGATGTGCCTCCAGGCAAATAAAAAAACGCATTTCGCATTGCCTAGCACATTCGCAGTCCAAACTCTCTGGGCGTGATTTACAGAGACGCTGAGTACAGACAGACGGGGGTGGAACTGCATTTGCATTTATTTTTTCGATCTGACGTCAATAAGGTGCCTTGTTCAAAATCGCCCGTTTGAGCTCCGATTTTTTCTAACGCAGAAAAGGATCGCAAATGCTCAGTTTAGACATTTTGCAACTTTTAACCATGGGGGGGGGCTAAACAGGGTAGGGGAGCTCACATTAACGTTCAAAAACCTCAGAAAGTGAAAATTTCATGCCATGGGACCTTTAAACTTAATCTGGGAGTCATTTGTCCGTAAATGATATGCGTCACTGATTGCGCAATCATGTTTGGTTGGACTTGGGTTGTCACAGGAGGTATGGGGATCAAACTGATATCCATTTGTATAAAAAATACAGAAATGTCGTTCTGGATTTGGCCGGCAATTGATTTTTTTGCTCATACCTGGAAGTTATGTTGTTGTATTTTTAGGCAAGACACTTTGCTCGCATTGCCTAGTATGAATCTGGTGTCTGTGTATGACTGATGGTGGTCGAAGGAGCCGATGTGCAGATTGGGCAGCTATACTTCTATCAGTCTGCCCTAGGGCAGCAGTGACTACAATAGTAGCTTAAAACCATTGAGTGTGGAGTAAATGAATAATGGCTATAGTCTAGTGCTTTGAGAGGCTCTGACAAGCCTCTAAAGTGCATTACATGTGTAAGGCATCATTATTTATGTTCCACAGTATGGCATTAAAGTTATCTATTCCCATGGAGACAAGCAGGTGACCCAATTACGTCAAATAACAGGTTTAATCTGTGGAGAAGTGACCCCACTCACTGTAATGCCATACTGTGGAATAATGCAGGCAAATCAAGAACATCTTCATGGAAAAAAAGAATGTGATGAACCAGAAAAGTTACATAGTGCAACTTTAAGTGTTTGTTTGTAATAGATATTAACAATAAGTCTGATTTGTTCAGTGTTTAGGGAGCCCTACACAGTCCGTGTGGCTGACCAGCGCTCCATGCGAGGAAATGTCGCCGTGTTCAAGTGCCTCATCCCCTCAGCTGTCCAGGAGTATGTCAGTGTTGTTTCCTGGGAGAAGGACACCGTCTCAATTGTCCCAGGTAAGAAACTGTACAGCTGAGAAGATACAAGCCTGCTGCTGAAAATCAATTAATTATCTAAGTATAATTTTTATTTACTCATATCCAATGGTGGGACTATGACAATTATATTTTTCATAGTGTGTGAAGAATCCCTCAGTCGTCCAGGTAGAATCCATGGTAAAAGGAGAAATTCAGTTTGTCAACTGGACAAAGTTTATTTGGTTGAAAACGTTTTTGACCAAATAAACTTTGTCCAGTTGACAAACTGAATTTTTCCTTTTACCATTTTTCATAGTGCATATTGTACCGATTCTAGTAGTGACAGAGAAAAATCTAATATCAGTATAGTCAATAGCTAATGGAAAAATGTCTTTTGGTATGGGAACCTTTTCTGTAACTCAACTTGCTTTTGACTTGAAATGAATGATATTACAGTTTGTATATTGAATGTTTCCTTTTTGTACTGTGTGACTGTCGAACACTTGTTATTGAAATTTGTCCCTCTTTGTCAATGTCTGCATTTTGCCTGTGAAACACTGTGTAATATTTTAGAAATAAGTTTGATGAAATGGCTTTTGCTTGCCACATCGTTTGCACTTCACTGACTGACACCATTGTGGTTAATAGCTGGAGGGATAAATCAGGCATCACTTGTGTGTGTGTGTGTGTGTGTGTGTGGGAGAGAGGGAAAGATGTAGGTGTGTGTCTAATTTGATGAGAGAGCCCTGCGTTTGCTGGTCATCACTGCCCCTAAGCCCTAGCTCTGCCCCTAAGCCCTAGCTCCTGTCCTGTACTTGTATCACAGTTATTGAAATATTTTCTTAAGCAACGTTGAGTGTCCTTGAATTGGCATGTATATATTGTGTGTATGTGTAAGCAACATTGTGCTGTCAGTGTTAACACTTGATCTGTAGAGCAATGGCAAATTGCAGGGTGTCAGATTAGACTGTTCAGGTCAGTTGATACACTGTGCTCCTGCTGCCCCTTATCTGGCTCTCTGATACCAAGCACCTCTTTTATCTCACTCAGTTGTGTGTATGCTGTGTATCAGTGGTGTACCTCTTTGTATGGCCCTGTCCTTCACAGTGGAGCACACATTGATCCAGCGCAGCTGTAGTGTGTGTATTTATGTGTGTGTGGCCTGAGGGGGGTTTCCAGTCTGGATCGATAAAGCTTGCTGTTGGATTCCCCTCTCTCTTGTCACAGATTCCTCAGTGTGAAAGTGGTGAAACCAGGGCCAGTCTGTTTGACTGATAGCTCTGCAAATGCAGTGTGTGTGTGTTTGTAAAAGCCACTGTATCATGACTGTGTGGTAAGAGCTCAGTGGGAGTAGGCTATTGATCAACTGATGGGCCTATTCATTAAAACATGCAAATACTGGTAATACACACAGGCAAGGGGGCATGGACTAAAACGATACAGAATGTAACTGTTATGAAGTATATGTATGAAGAATCTGTATTTTACGTTCCACAAAACACTTGTGTGCATGTGCTGTGGCTAGAGTCTCATTTGCATCACTGCACTGTCTTTCTACTAAAGGCCTTTGTCAGCATTCAGGACACTTGCAGACATGCAGGCAAAGTGCCTGTGTGCTTCCCACTATTAAACTTTGCCATGCACCTATCGTCCATCAATGCGTCTATCAAGCCATCCGTCAGTCGCTGGACAGCTCCTGGCAGCACGTACATCTTTGTCTCTTTTCCCAGCACTCGAGATTTGCCTGTGGTTTGCCATTTATTAGGAACAGTTTATGCCAAGGTATTGGCCTGACAGGATGACACATGCCATATAGACCTCCATGTTGGTCAATAAAGCTTAGTTTGAATGGGCTTTGATGAAGAGGCAGGATGGTGTTCGCTGACAGCTGGCCTCTCTGTGAGGCGACCCTGCCGCGGTGTTGTGTCACTATTTGACAGCCAAATGTGTTTGTATTGAGGCCTGTTTTATGGAGCGAGGTGCGGTGGGGCTGAGGGGAGACAGGCAGATAGGCACACAGTCAAACATAAGGGGCTGGTTTTGTTGACTGGCTATCTTGGATGTTCCTCCCTTGTCATATCTCATATCTCTTTAGACATGTCTTGCCTTCTAATTGATGGTTTGCCAGTGTTGCTTGTGGTTAGAAAATTAGCATTTGTTTGCTTGTCAGTTAGGGTACAGAGAGAGTCTGCTCTGTTGACAGATCTGTATGAGGACTTTTCCTTGTGTATATGTGTCACTTAGTTAGTCTCCATCTCCTTCTCCAATTGGAGCTTAAAACAGTGTGAGTTTTATCTGGTCACCATGGTAACGGGTGCAAACTGGCATGCAGAATGAGGAAGGTGTGAGGATGCAATGGTGCCTGATTTTTATTAGCGCATCTCCATGGCTTAGATCTGCCACGCACATGCACACAGAGGACACTCCAGCATTTCAGTGCACACTTAACAGTTAGCATGACATATTATAAATGTATTTTCACTTTCAATCAATCAAATATATGATTGTGATGTCACAGTTTAACTTACTACTTCAGATCTATATCTATATACAGCTTTATCTCAAGCTGTGTAAGAAAAGTATAAATGTGAAATCCCCATGGCTAGATCAGTTGTCATTTACAGATTTCTGTTTACAAAATAAGATGCAATTGGATGGACTAAACAGAATCAAATATGTTAAAAGATAAATTGGCTTATTGATGTATTCCTTGATGGAGCCATTGATTTGTTGATTTGGTTGAAAAGGAGGACACAGGGAGCGAGCTCATGTTGTGACATCTGGGTTTTTGCATCCATTGATTGAGGGTGTTTAATCCCCTTTCTCTTGCACACACAGTGGCTTTGTGTCTGTGTGATGTGTAGTGTCGCCATTCTCCATTTTGTGGCCACTCTTGTCTCCACTCCTCTGTGCATCTGCTCTTCATCGTGTCCCTTTTTCTGGAAGCACTTTCCTCAATCCAAAGTGACAAAGCATCATCTTTTGCTTCCACTCCATTAAGCTTAAAAGTTAACAACAGATAGGAACAAAAAATAGCAGAATAGGCAGAAAAGACAAGGAGCAAAAGTGGCACAAAAAGTATGACATGCTGAATTATGCAGATGGAAAAGTACTATAGAATGGAAGCTGATGGTAGGTATATGCCGATGAGGAGACATGGACACACCAAAAGGTGTAGATGCCTTGTTTTTTGCTGTCCCCAGCACCCAAGGGACCGGGATGGGACCAGGAGCTTTAAGCTGGTTGGCCCTGCCATTAAAGATGCATCCCATAAGCACTTTATGCCCTCATCCTTTTTCCTCCATTATCTTGGAGTCTTGCTTTATTTATTTATTTACTGCTAGTAAGAGACTATTAACAAATCTTTGTGTCCTATAGTCATGATTTTGGTGGTGAATAGTTACTCTATAGAGTTATAGGGCTGAGGTTGTGCACCGGGTGTGAAGGGGAAATGGGTAGTGTTTACTTATTGATTTGTGTTTATAGGCTGTGGTCTTTATTTCCCTGTGTGTCTTTTTTGTGCGAACCTGGCAGTGATGCGTGTTAGGTCGGCTTATTTATTCAGCACTCATGTTTGGATGTTTTACAGAGAAAACAGGTGCAGGGCGGCTCTGAACAGGCTCTATTTGAGACCAGAGTGTGCGTGTGTTAGTGAGAAAAAAAAACAAGGGGGACGAAGATAGTGGGGCATTCACTGCTGTCCCCCAGACCAGGGGGCTGGAACGATAGGCAGCAATGTGAACACACAGATGCAGCTTTCAAGTAATCTTGTTTGAATACAGAGATGTAAAGATGGTGTGATAGTGAGAAGGATAGATATTATAAATACGTGAGCAAAGATGGAAATGGCAGATGAGATGTGGCGATTGAAGGAGGGTGAGAGGGAGGGAGAAAGAGAGAAGGAGTGGTGCACGAGGAGAATTTCAATGGCACTCCAATCATGCAGGCAGTCTCGTTAGCCCAGGGAACATTTGCATAGTGCTTTGGCGAATTCATTTGGCCTTACTCAGAGAAGATGGCTCCCTTTCCTCGCTGCTAGTTAGTTATTCATTAACAGCACACGGCAAAGGTGTGTGAGAGTGCATACAAGAGAATTTGTTTAGTGCATTGGCTGCTTCCCCCACACTGTGCAATCTGAATGTTTCCTTTTTCATTTAAGAAAACACATGAAGATTTTGTGTAGTAAAAGTCCACTTTTCATGGCTTCAGACATCAATGTAAAAGTGTGAGCTTTTACACATCAGCCATCATGATTTTTCTCACACACTCCAATAGGGATGTGCTGCCCCTAGGTCTGAGAGCTAATTGGTAAGAAAGACACTAGTTATGGCAACCACAAATAGGGCTCACGATTATTCCAAAGCAGACCTGGGCACAAAGGGCCGGTGTGGCTGCAGGTTTTCTTTCCAACCAAGCAGCAGCACACCAGACTTGACTCATTTAATCCACTGATCTCAGTCTTCAGACAGTTGAAGGTGTGGTCTTGGTTGGTTAGAACAAAAACCTGCAGCCACACTGGCCCTTTATGGAACAGTTTGCCCAGGTTTGTTCTAAATAAATATGCAGGTTTGACAAAACTGGAGAGCATAATTATCAACACTTTATGGTTACTGATAATATGAAGATAATGTTTTTGTTTTGTTATTTGTTGTACCAGTAACCATACACCACACATTGCCATCATAATTTGATTTTGGTTATGTAGTTGTTTGTTAGTTAATTAATACATTTTTGTTCTTATATTTTAAATTTAAAGCATAAACCAGTCATAGGATTTCATCTGTAAACTCTTTTGATCAGTCTCAAGACAGAATAAATATAAATAGTATTATAAGTATTAGTTTGGGTTGATTTTATATATATATATATATATATATATATATATATATATATATATATATATATATATATATATATATATATATATACTGCATTTTAAAACACAATCAAATGTTCTGCAATGACAGTGTCCTCAATAATATAAATTACATTATATATGATTAAGCATTGCATAATCAGAGGTGGACTCAAGGCTATGGTGCTTTAACATGTTCCTCTATTAATGAATGAGAACAATATGTGAATGTGATATGCATATGTTTGTGTTTTATAGTCGTGTGATGGAGGCAGGGCAATATGAGAAATATCCTGTTCCAACATATCCCCTCTGGAGCTGACTTAATGACCCATGACCTGAAGATGTGCATGCTCGAGTAGGACGAGTGAGAGGGGAAAAGGGTGGTGCAGGGGTACGGGCGGAGAGAGAGAAGAGGAAACAAAATGGAGGAAAGAGAAGCAGAAGCCATACATGCAAATGCATAGGTAGGGATAGATTAGTCAGCCTAAACCGTAACATGGTTGTTAACAATAACTGATTTATACTTGTTATTTGTTATATGGTTCTTTTTCTATACAGTATAGTGCGTTTATACAATTGTCAGTATTTGGGACATTTTCACATACAGCACAAAAATAAAACTTTTTTGTTGGCTTTGGACACTAAAACATGGAAAGTGCTATTTTAATGCGTGACATATTTGCTGTATCTGTCCTTTGCTTTTCCAATGAAAGATACATATGTGTTTGGGTTGCATTTTTACTGTCTTAGTTGTGAAAAAGTAAAATTGACAACATGAATAATACTGAATGTTTCAAGACCAAGAGAAAGAGTGTTTTGTCAGGAATGTGATATTTATGATAAACCCTTTATGTATCAGGCTTAACTACTCAGCAGTTTTGAATTATGCTTAACTGTTTTAAAGAGAGATGAGAGATGAGGGGGAGATTCAGTTCCTACTAAATTTATTTTATATTCTCACCTGTTTTGTTTTGCATCATTATTTCATTGTCCATTTCTGTTATTTCCAATGTTCCTTCTTTCTCTGTCCATACCTACTTATTCTCTATTCTTACTCTCTATACCTCTGCTTTTAGCATTTGGAAAGTGCAGTTTGCGTCTGTTTGTGTGCAGTGCTATTGTTTTACAAATGTCCTGGGTAACACAAGTTGCTCTCACCGTGTCTCACTTGAGAAAGTCTGGGGTTTTCAAACAAATTCTCATCTTCCACCCCGGCTTACCTAATGACTCAGTGTCTTGCCTCACTTGTTCTAATGCTTCTGCTAGATGTAGCACACAAAAAAGTATGTGTCTGTTTTTATTACAGTTTACATTTACAGTATGTTTACTGGAAGAGGATAAGCCACAAAGCTGCCCTCTTAAAATATGCCACAATAAGACAGACATCATGTCACTTTGTGTTGGGTATTTTATTTAAAAGTATTGTATTTTCTAGTCATAGCCCAAACCATTCTTTTGGGATCAATCACTGTTGTATTTAGTGACTGTAAATACATGCTTTTCTTTACTTAGTTTATTGGAATCTCCATCCAACTTTGCTATGACTAAGAATGCACTTGTGCTTTTTGTGTGTGTCCTTGTGTGTGTGGAGGAAGAGAGACAGAGAGAGAGGAAAATCTTTTCTACATCTGAGCTTAGCTGACTAAGGCTCCCAGAAGACAAAGGAAGGGTGAGCAGAGAGCCGGAAGACTCAGTATAGAGGCAAAAGAGAATGTAATTTGAATCTCATATACATTTCAGTTGAAAGTCATTGTAGCCTTGATACATTCTCCATGGAGCAGGACTCTCCCACCCACTCTCATGGACAAAGCTCTTGTGTACGAGCACAGATTGACAGTTGAGTGCTCATTCTACAGCTCATTCATCCTTGTTGACTGTTTCCCAGCTGCCAAGTTGAAAATACAATGCATGTCAGACATAGCCATACTCTAAAATACATTATACTGTGATGGCTTCAGTCACAGGTACAATGGGATTCTTAACACCTTTAGATGCACTTAGGTCTATATCCAGAAAACAAACCAACTTTTGTCTTATGTTGTTATAGGCAGTGTTGGGAAAGTTCATTTTCTACATGAACTAGTTCAAAGTTCAGTTCACACATTTCAAAATGAACTAGTTCGTTCATAGTTCATAATTGTTTATAGTTAGTAGTTCGTTCATAGTTCCAAAAGTTCATAGTTCTTTTTTTTTTCCAATACATTGCTGCGAGCTATTATTTTTCAGTATCATTGCCAAAGCCCATATAGAACCATAGACAGCAATTATTATATCAGTTTTAACAATCAAACCATGTGTTATCTCCATCTTCATATCCAATTTCACATCCTTATCCAACTACAAATTACGGTCCCCATAATGATAAAACACCTGCAATTCAACATAATAAAGAAAATACTTAAATAACCCCCATATGATATGACTTAAAGGGACAGTGTGTAAGATTTTTACCCGTTAATTACCGAAATTGAAGATACCCATTCAAAAATACATTGTTTCCCAAGCCTTTTCACTTCCATCATGAAATCAAAGTATTCTTTTGGACTTAGATATAGTCACATAAAAGGGGGATCTTCCCCATACAGAGGCAGCCATTTTGATTACGAGAACCGCAGAAGGACATTTGGGCTCCGCCTTCGCCTTCGGCAAGGCTCGTGGTTTTGGGTAAACAACGACACGCATGCTGCCGGATCACACGTCGTAATGGATCTAACACGTGTTTTGGACTAAATTGTTTTACTGGATTTTATTCGCTGGATCCTTACGGACAGATTGAGACCAAGCTTATGGTGAAATACAGAGTTTGACCTGTGCAGAGCCTTCAAAGGTAAGCTAAGTAACAAACCTCGTTTTGTGCTTTTCCGTATAAAAGCCCCATGTGCTCGGGGAGTGATTATTGTGCCGGGAAATGAATTGCATAGTTAAAAAGAGGAGACTGTAAGGTTTCATTTGATGTGTAGATTGTCATGGTACACGATCGGGAATGCAAAAAGAAAAACGGGACCGCGTTTTATTTATACCGTAGTTGTCGGCGAGAGCTCACACAGCGCCGGGTGTGCGCTGGTACATGAGCTGTCCGCGTTACGGCGCGCCCGGGTGACCCTCGAGGTCTGCCGTAGCCAAAAGAGGAAGTGCATGGTACCTACACCACCTATGCGCCACGAATCCTACACACTGTACCTTTAATTAACTAAGAGACTTAAGAAAACAAAATAAACCCACAAATTAACATTAGTGATTCCCCCTTTAATGTGGCCCCCTTTAGCGCACCACTCTGCGCTGTTTCTCGCAAGACCAGGAAGTGCCGCAGTTTGGCCCCTGAACCAGAGCGCAGCGCGGAGGAGAAGGTCAGGAGAGCATGAGGGGAACAGAGTCCAGATAGCAGGAAACAGTTTGAAAGCACTCCTGCAGTAGCAGCGAAAGGTTTGAGGCAACCCAGGCGGAGCGTTCCGCGCGCGCTGCGCGAGAGGGAGAGAGGTGCCGGTCGGAGGGGGGGGGCACATGGATCGGAAATTTCAGATGGATGGATCAGAAATCTGAGACCCTATTGAACGAAGTTAAATAGATAGCGAGTGTCGTTCACAGACACCAGAATGAACTCGTTCACAGTTCGTTCATCAGGCAGTAATACAGTGTTCAGTTCACGTTCACCCAAAATATGAACGCATTCATGAACTATCCTTCAGTGAACGCGTTCAGGGACAACACTGGTTATAGGTGATGCATATTACTACTGTATTTTGAAAAATGCACATCAAAGGATCTTTTTAGAGTTTCTTGGTGCTGCTCTGAAATCTTAACCCCTTGAGTTCTTATTGAAAAGGGGAAAAAAAGACTTGCGGTTTTGAGCTACTAAGTTATGGCTAAGCATTATTTGAGACTAATGGATGTCTGGATGGAGGTGCCATAAGATAAAAGGAGATTTATTTGAGAAAACTTCTAAAAATCTTGATGTTTTATGAAAATTGATGAGCTGTTCCAGTAGAATCTCTTTGTTGAATATCTTTGTTGTCATTTACAATTTCAAGGTTTTAATGAAATGAGTTGCAACCTGTAATTTAGAGAATTGTGAATATATTTTGTACAGGTGCTGATGTTAAGGGACTCAGAAGTGCAGATTACTGATTCATTGGACAATGTTTTAATTCTATATAGTTTAACACAAATGTGGTGAATTAGGATGCATACATGGTTAATTAGTATTCATGTGAATCACATGCATATGCACCATTTAAAGGGATATGCCACCCCCAGGTCAAATTTGGGCATCTCCCCACAGTCCAGAGACTAAAATAAGTGGTGGAAAGCGTTTTCCTGCTCACCCAGCCATTGTCCGAGTCTGTCGCCACTGACCGCCGCGGTATCTGGTGCTCCTCCGCCTTAGACTGGAGTCTAACGTCGCCAGAGAAAGATTTCGGCCAAAAGGAATTAATTTGCTCGATGCGTTTCCCAATTACTTTGTGTGTAGTGCGCATTCATATCGAGTGCAAATAAATGTGCAAATCAACACGGAGAGCTTGCCTTGGTCATTTTGGGTGGGAACTATTTTCCAGTGCGTAAGAATACAGCCGTATCACGCAGTACGCTACCAGGGGAATCCCAGTTACGCACCGGGAAGGGAGTTCCCCTGTTGCACAACGTGGTGCGTGATACGACTGTATTCTTACGCACTGGAAAATAGTTCCCACCCAAAATGACCAAGGCAAGCTCTCCGTGTTGATTTGCATTTGCACTCGATATGAATGCGCACTACACACAAAGTAATTGGGAAACGCATCGAGCAAATTAATTCCTTTTGGCCGAAATCTTTCTCTGGCTACGTTAGACTCCAGTCTAAGGCGGAGGAGCACCAGTTACCGCGGCGGTCAGTGGCGACAGACTCGGACAATGGCTGGGTGAGCAGGAAAACGCTTTCCACCACTTATTTTAGTCTCTGGACTGTGGGGAGATGCCCAAATTTGACCTGGGGGTGGCATATCCCTTTAACCTGTTTCAAACGTTTGTTAAAAATATCATTTGTGGTGGAAATTTGTGGGCTATTATGGGGCTGTGTTACCATTTACTCTATAGGCTGTTGTGTATGAAAAAGTTAGTTTGAGATTTTACCCTAAATCGTAACTCTAGTATTTAAAATAGTAACCTGCTCGTGAAGGTGGTTGAGTTGGTAATTGTGAGATTATTTTATAAGCATGGACATGAATGTATGTTTTTCTCTCTAGAAGTCAACAGTGCGTAGCAGCGCTCCACTAATAGGAAGAGTGGCTCTGCATATACGCAATGTGTTGCTGTGCAGGAGAGCACCACTGTACCATTCCGACTGTCTGTGTGCCCGTGCATGAGTTTGAGCATTCATGAATGCATGCAGAGCTGTGCGTTATTCATGCGGATGTGCCTTTTCATGTTTGCACATTTCTGTCTATTATAACATGCATCACTTACAGGTACAAGGCAAAAAAACATGATTTTAAAAAACATTTAAGTCAAGTTTAGTTGACCTAAATGCACAAAAGATGGAGAGAAGGGAGTGACAGAAATAGTGAAAGACAGAGGAGTGTTCTCTAGGGAGCTGCACACAGCGACCAAAGAGACGTTCTGCCACCATAAGCATGTTTAAATTTTGAACAGGCACTTAAGAGGGACAGCACAGAAATGCACATTTCTCCAAGAGGTTTGGCGCTGGCACTTGTGGGCAAAGCAGTGATTTTTCTGTGTATAAAAGAGTGAACGAGGTATTTAAAAGAGCAGGAGAGACGGAGGAGCTTGAGTGGAGGAGGGGAGGGACAGGGAGATGCAAGCTTTCTTAATGGAGGTGTTTTTGCTTCACTAATTTTAGGGCCCATTTGACAGAGTATGCTCCAGTGTCTCTGCCTCTCTCTCTCTTTCTCTCTTTCTCTCTCACACTCTGTCTCACTACAGCTCCAGCTAATTTAATGAAGGGTTGCCCGATTGCTTTTAGCATTAATATTCCAATACCAAGTGATGTAAATAATGAATGCAATGTTCCTCTGTTCTCTCACTGGCCTCTCTCTGTCGCTCGGTGGAGGATCTCGAGACCCATCTGTCGTCTGTACAGTGGCACTGAGCACTCCTGAGGACCACAGGAGAAGTGGGAGAAGAAGGCTGAGGTGCAAGGCTGTGGAAGGATTGATCTATGTAGATATTTCACTATCTGCTCTGACTATTGTGAGATCAATATATTTAATGAGTATTGTACAGACTACATTTTTGTGATTTAGTATCTTGATTATCATCACATAGTAGTACTATATATAACAGAGTATCTGTCAACATAAATACTGAGCTTTAGAGATTTTTCGGATAGTTTGCTGGTCAGTGTAACCCAAGCCCATGTCAACTGCATACAATTGCTTAAACTAAGAAGGTGTGTCTTGAGAAAGGCACAA
Source organism: Paratrypauchen microcephalus (assembly GCA_036785185.1). Taxonomy (NCBI): domain Eukaryota; kingdom Metazoa; phylum Chordata; class Actinopteri; order Gobiiformes; family Gobiidae; genus Paratrypauchen; species Paratrypauchen microcephalus. The sequence goes on along the minus strand of JAVJIX010000054.1, from coordinate 445,503 downwards.
TTTGTAAGAAACAGGAGCTGGTGTCTGGTTTTTCACTGCAGGCCTCTTGTAAAGTAGTAATGAGTAGAGCTAATTAATTTAGACTCTGCCAACAGATGGCTTAAGCCACATGGCAGGCGCTAAGGGAGGCACTCCTCTTTCCTCTCTCACTCTTTTCTTTAACTGCCACTGTCCGTCTCACTCACCACTACTGCCTGTGCACTTATGCATGTTTGTGTGTGTCACCTCCAAAATGTCACTGGCACAAGGCTTCTGATCGATCTCCAGTGCAAAGGCCCCTGGGTAGACATCGGAGCTCTCAGGCTATTAAGCAATTACACAGTCTCACGGTGGTCCCTCACAGAGTAGAAAGTGTATGTTCTTTTTTAGATTTGGACCTAGTAATGGTGAAGGAATGTGGCCTTATGATTAAGTATATTTACATATTTACACTGTGCCTGAAAACTTCTATAAAGCTGGGTATGGTTCACTTTTCTTTTATCAATAACTAAACAATATCTGGTTTACTAGTACATTAATGATTTTTGTTCAGTACCTTAGCTGTGCTATTCATAATCTAGAACTATAAAGATGAATTATGTTCTTCATAAAAGACTTTTATTTTATTTTTTTTATAATTATTTCTTTGTGTAAAGCCATTCATTTAATTATTTATTTGATTTGAGTAGTTTTCTGTCCCGCAAAGCATACAAACTCATACATATGTTTTACATATAGAATTATATTGAAAGTATAATACTGTGGTACTGTAGATTTTTGCACAGATTAGAGGATAAGCTGTGTGTTATTGTCTTGACATTTTACCTTAGCGGGATGGACAGCAGTGCCGGGGTAATAGTAGTAATAATGGTTACATGTGTTGGTGGTCTGATAGTACTGTGTAAACTCCACAGGGACATGATGTAGTGACCCCACCCTCCCCTCATACACTTAAACCTGCCCCGATGACAACACTATCACACACACACATTCGCAGGCACGCACACGCACATGCACGCACATTTAAAGCCATTTGTGAGGAGTTTCCCTAAGTACTTGAGTGGGAAAAGGCATTAAAGTTTAACTGCATGAGGAGAATAAGAAAAGGGCACACACACACTTCTATAGTAGGCGACTCTAGTTCTCAGGGGTAAAATGCATCCAATTAGAACTCTTTGAAAATCTGATCATTTAATTGCAACGAATTGACAAAATTATTTGGATTTTGTATATTACGGTTGTAGATAATTTTGAGATACAGGTTGAGACAAAATTTTTCTTTGCCATTAATTATGTCAGTCACAATCATACATTTGTGAACATTTTTTCCCAATGTGAGTTTAATGGTGCAATCAAAATAGCATTTCCAGGACAAGCTCTTCACAACAAGAAGATTCTAAAATCAACTTCAGTCTTATGTTAGATGCTCCTGATCAAACCACTGACCAAACCTGGAGAGGTCATCTGTTACTCAAGCAGCTAAAATGCCCCACTGTCATAATAAAGTACACCCAAACCTTAAATTATAACTTTTTTCTGAAGTTTCACCAATATTTTGTTAGTTTAAAAATATAGTTTAATGCATTTCTCGTTGACATTACACTATTGGCAAAGTATCTTTGTTGTACAACTATATCACCTCATTGTTGAAGTCAAACAATTACATTTGTGTTCTGACATTTGAGACTGTTTTATCATGTCCGTGCCAACCAGTAGATGTCAAAAGCGTACAAAAACATGATGAAGTAGAGAGAGAGAGGGCCGTGGGAGCATCGAGCAGCAGATGGGGGAGCTGGCAAAACACGTGGCACCCTTTGCATGTGTGTGGTATACAATAGTGGTAATTATCTTGTGCCATTGAGTGCACAGGGCCTGGCAGTATAGGGTATGGCAGCGTGGTGTTGGGGGGAGGGAGGGACAGCCAGTCAAACAGTAATATAATCATAGTCCTTTGTGTGAGCAGGAGCAGAGGGCAGCTCGGTGTCAGCTGTTATTGAGTGCTTATTCCCCAACGGCCTCACCACACACACACAAATACACACACTTATATAGGCGTGTCCATAAAATTGTGCCATTCCTGCTCACCCACTTTCACACATGAGCTGCGCACAAATCCAGAGCAGTGTACATTATTTAAGCTATATGTTGTGCCTAATCTGAAAGGTGCGGTGTACTTGGAGGCAAGGACAAAAGCAGGTGACAGTTGGAGCTCACCATGGCACCGATATGAATCCTGGTCTAACTTCAAGCTACACTAGCATTGTTCGTTCATGAGTTTCTTGTATTGTACTGTATTGTTACTTGGAACATATTTATTATATCGCATTTTGAGTCACTGCATAAAAATATCAACAATTTTGGCTTAGTCTGGATGATTGAAGATAAGATAAGACTTTATTGATCTCACACAGAAGAAATTCACTTGTCACATTAGCTACAGGCAGTTTAGTGCAAAAGAAAGATAGAGCAAAAAAAAAGTGCATGCAGACAAGATAGTAATAATACTAAAATAAGTAAATAAGAGAATATAGAGAAAAAAAATGTGCACGTTTAGACTATATAGTGGAGTTTTACAGTCTGATGGCGGTGGGGATGAAGGATCTGTGGTAGCGCTCCTTCTTGCACTGAGGGTGCCTCAGTCGGCTGCTGAAGGAGCTGCTCAGCTCCTCTACAATCCGGTGCAGAGGGTAAGGGGGTGTCTTCCATGATGGACGTAAGTTTGGCCAGCACCCTCCTCTCAGCCACCTCCTCTACAGAGTCCAGAGGACAGCCCAGGACAGAGCTGGCCCTCCTGACCAGCTTGTTATGTCTTTTCCTGTCTCACTCTGTGCTGCTCGGGGCCCAGCAGACGACAGCGTAGAGGAGAGAGGCCACCACTGTGTCATAAAAAGTCTTGAGAAGAGGCCTGCACACTCCAAAGGACTTCAGTCTCCTCAGGAGGTGGAGGCGACTTTGGCCTTTCTTGTACAGGGCGTCGGTGTTGTGGGACCAGCCCAGTTTATTGTTGAGGTGAACACCCAGGTACTTGAAACTGTCCACAGTCTCTATGTCCTGCCCCTGGATGTTCACCGGTGAGTGAGGTAGTGGTCTTCTCCTGAAGTCGATCACCAGCTCCTTTGTCTTACTGGGGTTAAGGCTCAGGTGGTTGCGCCCACACCAGTCCACAAAGTCTCTGATGACCGAGCGGTACTCCAGCTCGTTCCCCTCACGAAAAAAGGATTTAAGAAGAAATTATATTTTAGAGGGACGTAAACTTAGTGACCTGATTCTTTATTGTCTAAAGAAACACTGGTTGACTAAAAATAAGGTTTACAGTACACTAGGATAATGGATGCTTAGGCTGTAATCGAACCAATGATCTAATCTGTAATTGATCAACTGTGTTAATATCGTTTATCCCCTCATTAACAATGAAGACTATCTAGAAACATAGCTGTGGGCTTTCCATTTTCTATTAGTTGTGTTTTTCATGTTTTGTTTCCACTAATGAATGATAAACTCAATAGTTATGTGTGAGTGGATAGTTTCCTGGATGTCTATGCCAACCCATATACTGATACTTTATAATACATCTTTGTTTTGGTTCTGTTATCTTTCTTATCAAGTAGAATGTTTATAAATCGTTTTACAAATTTGTATACTTTAATTTAACCTTGAAGTTCCTTTGAGATTCAGAATACCAAACACACTCACACTGTAAATCTCAATAAGGTACCACAACTCAAAAAACTGAGACAATCAATTGCCTCAATTATTTTTGATGAACTTAAAAGTCAAAATCTTCCAGCACTTAAAGATTGGATGGCTTGCTACTTGTACCTTTTGATAACAGCTCAACTCAATTATTTGCAGTTAATATAACTCATAGTTTTCTTAAGATGCGTCATAGTTTTCTGTTAAGGCAACTCAATTATTTTCATTTATTATGACTTAAAATTGGGAGTTTTCAAACCACTGGAATACATTCACAGAACTTTAAAAAAGTACACAATCACACTATTTTATGTTAAACAAACTCAAATATGTATTAGTTATTATTAAGTACACACTAGTCAATTCCATTTAGTTTGTTTATTTAAAGGGATATGCCACCCCCAGGTCAAACTTGGGCATCTCCCCACAGTCCAGAGACTAAAATAAGTGGGGGAAAGCGTTTTCCTGGTCACCCAGCCATTGTCCGAGTCTGTCAGCACTGACCGCCGCGCGCAGCTGCAGCTACTCCGCGTTAGACTGGAGGCTAACGTCGCCAGAGAAAGATTTCGGCCAAAAGGAATTAATTTGCTCAATGCTTTTCCCAATTACTTTCTGTGTAGTGCGCATTCATATCGAGTGCAAATAAATGTGCAAATCAACACGGAGAGCTTGACTTGGTCATTTTGGGGTGGGAACTATTTTACAGTGCGGAAAAACATAGCCGAAGTACACAGGGGAATCCCTGTTACGTTGGGAGTTCCCCTGTTACGCAGCGTGGTGTGTGCTTCGGCTCTGTTTTTCCGCACTGAAAAATAGTTCCCACCCAAAATGACCAAGGCAAGCTCTCCGTGTTGATTTGCACATTTATTTGCACACACACACACACACACCCCATGGCTAAAAATAGCGAAATGTGTAAACTGAGCATTTGCAGTCCTTTTCCGCGTTTGAAAAAAAGGGAACTTTCTGACGCCACACTCGCGGAAAGGTTTCCACCCACCGTCTGGATGTCCACCCCATCTCTGGAAATCACGCCCAGAGAGTTTGGACCGTGAAGGAACTACGAAATTAGAGATGCTTTTTTTTTTTATTTGCCTGGAAACACGTGAGAGTGTTTCCAGGCTCAGATGTCCTTTATCCGAGCCTCCGAACCTCTGAAACAGCAGTGGTTTAATTTTATTTTCTGTGGAAATGTGTTTTTTTTAAAATGGAAAGCGTCTCATATCTTCCTCCGCTCTTAAAACACGGAAGTGGGTGACACCGCTAATCCAGGAAACAGCGGAGTATTTGGCCACACCCCCACCCGCTGCACTGGCCTGTCTCTGTCCTCATCATTTGCATTCAAGCAACAATGCCTAGAATAAAACGTTTCAGAGACATATTTAGCCTCATGAAGACAGTCAGAGTCATATCTCACGCACTGAGTGTTGATTTTGAAGAAGGATTCATTTACAGTATTAGGGAACCATTAAGGCGCCATATAAAAGTATCAAGAAGTACCATGTCATGGGATCTTTAACATTGGCTTACCGCTGACAGTCTTGTTTCAGCCCGGTTCTGCTTGGTTTTGGAGCTCACGGACATAGGCTAATGGAGCTAACGTGGGCGGAGTGATATGAATCTAGAGAACATATGCGAATGCGAATTAGGCTGCTGGATTTTTTCGGACAACTGTCTGTGATGGAAATATATATCACTTTTTGGACAAATGTTGTTTTGCGAAGAAAAACAAGCTTTATTTTCTGTCCCCGCGAACTTACCGGACCTACTTATGTGAGCTCCAGAACCCGAGCAGAACCGGGCTGAGACGAGACTGTCAATGGTAAGCCAGTGTTAACACACAACACTTTTAGGCCCTGTCCCCACGACAATGTTTTTGGTGGAAACGGGGAAGTTTGTGTTCGTTTGGGCCTGTCGTCCACACTGCGCCGGCGTTTTGGGTGGGTGTAAACGGTGTTTTTTAAAAACGGGTTCCAGAGTGGAGAAGTCGGAGAACGCCAGGGGTCACGTTGTCGTGTGGGTGGCCACTTTTGGGAAAACATGACATCAGTAACCAGTGACCAGAAGGTAACCTTGCGCATTCGGTGACCAGATAACGACCAGATAACAACAATCATGGTGGACAATGAGTTGAGTTTGTTATGCGGACATTTCTAAGTTTATTTGCTCAAAACCTGTTGATCTACTATGCAGTGCAACACCAGCGGAGACGCATGCACAATTACGCACGTCGTGGCCTGGCAGTACGCACGACACACGAGTTCAAATGTAAACTTGTATTTCAAAACTGGAAAGATCCCATCAATGAAAAGGCAGATAGTGGACAATGAGGAGCCCATACTAGAGTGTGTTGTGTGCTGTAAATAAAGAAAAAGAGCAACCATTTCTTGTCTTTTTTTATTGAATGAAAATGTACCTTTTACAAACAGGCATAGTATCACAAAAAAAATATATAAAAAAAAAAATATAAAAGCATTTCTGTTTTCTTTACACAAATTCACACAACTATATAGCTGCCCGTTGGTGATGGTCCCCGGTTGTATATTCTCCCCGAAAAGCCAACATAATGTCCGAGTATGTTTAACATTCCCGTATTAAGATCCAAACAAGCATTTTGCCTAAATAACACGACCAAGGTTAACGAGAGTTCTACTTGTTAATGTCTTTCTAATAAAACGATAGCAAGTAATACTAACTATCGATTTATAGGCAAAAACTCTGCTCACGCAGCTCAAACCTTCGTTCTGTGGCATCTATGTCTATGTTAGGGACCGTCAACAAATGATCTTCACATTACCGGAAGATGTCACAGCTACATTGGTGGAGCAGGGGGACGAAATAATTTCGCATTTGTTGACAGTCCCTAAAGTACACGTGTTTGCTTGTTTACGAAACAGAAAAGACTTGCGCATGCAAGTATTGCCTGTCTGGGGGCTCTGGCTGTTTCCTGTTTACAGCGCCACATATCGGTGTGGCATATGTATTACATTGTTTTCACTCAGCGCTGTTCGCCTGGACGCAAATATTTACTGATCGAACACGTGTGTGGACGTGTATTTTTTTCAACCCGCATAAAAAAAAATCCAGGAGCGTGGTCGTGTGGACATAGCCTTAGAAGGGAACCCATACAGATTAACATAAAAAAACGCACTATCCCTTTAATTCTACTAAATTGTACCTTATCTATGTTTTTAAGTTATGCTCACTTAAAATTACTCAAAAAGAAGAACCTGTTACAGCAACTTGGCCTAATTAAGTTACTGTAGTAGGACTATTTCTAAAACTTTGAATATACAGTAATCCCTCGTTTATCGCGGGGGTTAGGTTCCAGAAATAACCCGCAATAAGAGAAATCCCCGAAGTAGGACGACTTTATATTTTACAATTATTATACAGTGGTACCTCACCTTACGAAATTAATTTGTTCCAGAAGTGGTTTCGTAACGTGAATTTTTCGTAAGTTGAGTAGCTATTTCAATGGAAAAAGCCTGATTCGTTCCAAGGCCCCGTTCCAAGTTTTTTTTTTTATAGTGTAACTGTTTTTTTTATAGTGTAACACTGTGTTCTGCGTCCTGATTGGCTAAGAGACTGTAGACCCAGGACTAAACCCGGACTAAACCAGGTCTAAACAAGGTCTATACCTGGACTGGACCAGGACTAAACCTGGACTAAACCAGGACTGGACACCAGGATTAAAGCGCCGCGTGCGGGTCTATTTCCTGGTTTCATGCTAGCTTTGCTATTAGCAGCAGCACCGGTGTACCTCACGAGTCACGGCTGAGGCGAGCAGCGACTGCGTGAGTGGGGGAAGGGGGAGGGCGGACACGTGTGTGATAGTGCAGCATGACCCGGCGCGGGCTGCAAGCACGAGACCTGTGCTCAAACCATGCCTCCTCTAGACCAGATCTAAACCAGGTCTAAACCAGGATTAAACCACCGCGTGCGGGTCTATTTCCTGGTTTCGTGCTAGCTCTGCTGGTGTACCTCACGAGTCACGGCTGAGGCGAGCAGCGAGGAGGGGAGGAGATGTGCCTCCCCTCGGGACAGTCCGAGCTCATGAACGAACGCAGGCAAGGGCCGCGGTGGTTTAATCCTGGTTTAATCCTGGTTTAATCCTGGTTTAATCCTGGTTTAGACCTGGTTTAGATCTGGTTTAGACCTGGTCTAGAGCTGGAACGGTTTGAGCACGGGTCTCGTGCTCACAGCCCCACGCCGGGTCATGCTGCACTATCACACACGTGTCCGCGCGCAGTCTTCTCCCTCCTCCCCCTTCCCCCCACAATTCACTATTAATACATTTTGTTGAAAATCTATGAAAGTTTGAGTGTTTAAACGAGAGAGACGAGAGCGCGCATTATTTGAATTTTTGAGATTTCGCGTTTCGTAACTTGAATTTTCTTTCGTATCTAGAGACCAAAATTTAACGTGAAGGCATTTCGTAACTTGGAATTTTCGTTTTGGGTCTTTCGTAAGGTGAGGTACCACTGTACATGTTTTAAGGCTGTAAATGCCTCACCACACACATTATACGTTTTTCTCAGACTGGAATTAACCTTTTCTCACATTTGTCTCTCATTTAAACACTCAAACTTTCATAGATTTTCAACAAAATATATTAATAGTGACGCGTGGGGGGAGACACGGCCCCGGAAGCCCCGCCGGACGCACGAGGAGCACTGCCACATCCCGGGACACGACGCGCACCAACCCCTTGGAGAAGTGCGCGACACGTTCACCCCTCATCGTGGACAAATCTGTGACAGAGCAGCGTGACCGGCGCAAGGTCACGCGTACACCGGGGCTGCGAGCATGAGATAGATCCGCGGCACCCGGACCGCGGCCTCTCAGCCCAAGCCACAAACCAGACGCACGAAACCAGCAAAGAGCGGCACAAAACCAGCAAAGAGTGGTTTAATCCTGGTTTAGACCTGGTCTAGTCCCGGTTTAGTCCAGGTCTAGACCTGGTCCAGTCCTGGTTTAGTCCACGGCCAGTCCAGGTTTAGACCTGGTTTAGACCTGGTCTAGACCTGGTTTAGTTCTGGTCTAGACCTGGTTTAGTCCATGTTTAGACCTGGTCTAGTCTCTTAGCCAATCAGGAAGCAGAACACAATGTTACACTATAAAAAAAATTTTACACTATAAAAAAAAAAAAAATTAACGAAACAGCGAACAGTGAACCGCGATAGAGCGAGGGACCACTGTACACAACTTAATCTATTTAATTACTTTGAACCTTCAGGTTTACAGTGAAATATAGTAAAGTGTTTCTTTAATTTACCAAGTAAAACAAACCAGTTCCATTGGTACTGATTATGAGAACGTTTTCCTGCTTTGTGACACAGTTGAAAAATTATAAATTGTATGTGTCTCTGAGGCTTGATCTTTGTAGCATCCCGTCCACTTCTCTGAGCAGGATGCGTTGCACTGTGCCAAAGGGGAACTCCGCTAAATGTGAGCTGACATAATATAAAGCTCCTTGAGTGTGTCAGCTTTGGCCCTGGCGACTGGATATCACAGTCGTCCATGCGTTTCAAAAGGAAGCATGGCTCTATGTCTGAAGTGTAATGTATGGCATTTGTCACGGAAACAGCTGTTTGGTCATTGGGCTGATGGGCACCTGTGTGTGTGTGTGTGTGTGTGCGTGCGTGCGTGTGTGTGTGAAAGAGGTTTGGCTTGGCTTGTACCAGTGTCACTCACTAAGACCCAGTGAGACGTTGATGTTGTTTAGCTCTGACATGTCTGACTCTGCTGTCCTTAACTCTTAACCTGCTTCAGGCAGACATATGTGATCTGCTGTGAGTTCAGCCACATCATGTAACAGCAGTGCACCCAAACACTGGCCTACAGCCCTTTTCCACTTCTGTCTGTTTTTGCTGATTGCCTATTCAATTTAAACATGAATATATAATATCTGACTTCTCATCTGAATATATTATAAATTACCAAAGATTAGGCATTAATCTACATTTTGTAAACATAGGTAATTATTTAACAACAGATATTATATCTATAATAATAACCCAGGAAGAATGAAAACCTATGAACATGCTGAGATGATGGAAGTAGCTTGTCTTATGTCTGTTATTTAGCTGAATTAAAAGGGCACTAAACTTTATATGACCTCTCAATGCACCAGGTTAGGACCATGGCACCCGCACTCACAGTCACCCATCATGTAGTGCCAGCGCTCCTTGTAATCCCTCAGATAAATTACAATGTCTCCTCTCTCTATCACCTTGTCTGCTTGCTTCACTCTTCCTTCCAGCTGCAATTGGATTTGGATAAAGATGGCTTTTCCTTTTCTTGTCTATTCTTCCCTGCTTTGGCTAAAGAGGGATTTGCCCGGGGAGATTACACGCACACACATACACGCATACACACACACACACACAGACGACAGAGGCATTGCATTTGATAAAAACATCTTCGCTAACAAACGGCCCCCTGCCCCACTTCCCACCCTGCCCTCTCCTTACACAACTCGACAAGCGCCATAGCCAGGGGTCAACGGCCTCTCCTGCCTCTGCCTGGGTCTTTCACGGCTTAGCGTCTTTATCTCTCCCACACACAAGGTCTAGGACAGTTTTTACTCTTTTGCTTGGGCAATCCTTCCTCTCATCTGCCTCACCACTGTCTTCACTCACTTTAACATCATTACTGGGCCTAGTCTTACAGAGTGTGCTTTTGACCTTCGTACCGGTTATGTATATGCAGTTGTGTCTTTGTTTGTGTGGGGCTGGTGGTGAGTGAAGTAAAGTAACAAAGCAAGCATATGAATGGCTGGGTAATATGAGGTAACACTAGACTCGAAAAATAGTGTACAGTACAAAATGCTGCTCAACGGAATTAGGTAAAACATATAATTAAAACTACACAGTTTTGTTTGTGCTTTATTAAAACAATAAAGCACTAACAGAGACTTCATTCATACTGAACAAATTGTTTATTAAGAGTGATTCAGGCTTAGTAACTACTTAATATCCTTACTCCTAACCCTAACCTTTTCATTAAGAACTTATTAAGGTATTCTTACTGTTTCCACTCCACAGATCTGACCTGTATCTTGGTCTGGATTGGGCTCCATGAAGATAGAAATGTTAAAACTATATTGTGAAACATTTCAGGCAAAGCAATAAACAAAGCAAGGAGAAAAGCATTTGACAGGCCGGAAAAGTTACAATTCATTAAGAATGAATTTTTTGTTCATATTTTATTAAGGCCAAATACTTATTCTACAGTGGTCCTCTGTAATCCCTAATACGAATATGTTTTGTTATTTGTCTGCCACCTGCCATCACCTGTGCACACAGTGATTTAGTTTATACACATTTTTTTGGCTTTGACTGCTTCATGAGTTTGGACTGTAAGGCAGGATGTTATAGCTATATAACTTCATAAAGATGTGTGTGGGAACTATATCTATATACACTATATCTAGTGTAAAAACACACAGATATAGAAAATGCATTGTTTTGTTTGATGCTTTTGTACAAAAGTGGTTCAGGATAGAGATCCACAGATACGGGTTTTTTCATGGGTGATGTTTAGAATACAGAGCAAACAATGGCCGATAAGCCGATATGTGGGGCTGATATTGATTATTTTCCAAAAATTGTGTAATGTAAATTTAACACAAACTCACCCACTGCCTTTTTTATCCACAAACCTTTAAGAGAACTGTGTAGTCATGTTTTGTGCTGTTATCTGTTACTATAGACCAAAACAAATATTGGCCTATGCTGGAGATTTAAGACTGTTTAAAGGGCTAAAAGACTGTATACTATTAGTTTGTGGTAACTTTTGCTACCTCTGTATTTAACAGTATGTTGTCAAAGGGCTATCTGCAGAAATACATGGTAGTTCTGATTCACGTCTATAGGTCAGGAATAACATTTTATATTATATTTGAACATTTTACACTACCTTTTAAACAAGACTTTCTCTCCTTGGCTCTGACTGCAGTCGTCGCCTTTTGTGCACTACAGGGCTGTTGTGATGCAGTAAAAAGTGAAATAGACCCTTAAGGACTAATTTCTGAAAATGTGTGTGAGTGTGGAGGTAGTAAGCCATGGTGCATGGTGTTAATGAATAATTGAAGGGTCGAGACTACATCTGGTCTTTAACCCTGTACCCCAGACAAGACAACAATCAATATTTAAGCAGTGAGCCTATGATACACAAATCCCCATAGAAACATAGACTGTATTTACACCCACTTTTACGAGAGGCCGTAGTGGGCTGTCAGTTATTATGATGTATGGTGTGTGTTTCCCAGCATGTCATGGGAATACTTTTGGTGTGTGATGTGGAGGCAAGAATCCACAGCAAAGTCAATGTTAGAGTGGTGTAAATGTGTCAGAGTGATTGCTTTAGAGGGTTTCTGAAATCCATAAAAGATTATCAGTTTTAAGGGCTCAAAGGTCATTTCCAGTGTTCAAACAACAGGTGGTCTGCGAACAGTGCTTGTGTCAATGGCAGTAAGAAATCAGTCTCCCAAATGTCCCTTCAGTTTTGGCACATGGTTTATCCCAGATGTAGTTTTGGTGTGGTTTATAGATATGGACGTGTATATTGGTACTTATTTCAGTATCAGTAATATCTGATCTGATTTGTCCTCAGGGCATCAGCTGTGATTTTTTTGAGAACAAATTAAAAATACTGACATTTGTGTCCCAGATAAATACATTTTGTAATTATGTTTACAAAATGAAAAGAAATAAATAAGTAAATTTGACCTTATTTTTGGGTGGTGATAGGATAAATATGTCACTCATATAAAGAGTTTGTGCGCCACACTGGTCCTGTATTTCCAGTGGTAATTGTTGTTTTGTCATTGCCACTGAAGTGAGGCTTAAATAGGCTATTTAAGACTGTGTGTTGCTGGTCAGTGTTTATATGAAAATGTGTGTGCCCTGGTAAGAAATGCTCTACTTGTCTTTGAATTGCAGACAGTTGGTAAGACCAGCCTCTTCTGTCTCTCTTCCTCCTTGGGCCACCAGTAGTGGTAATGGGGAGGGACCTGTCAGCTCACTTAATGCAGCTAATGTTTGCCTCCGCCTGGGGACACAGACACACAGCACACAGCCTCTCTCCCTCTCTCTCGCTCTCTCTCTCTCTCTCTCCTCCCGCATTCACCACTCTGTCATAGTTCTTCTCTGTCCCCTCCTCCTATCCTCACTATTCTTCATTCTCTCATATTATTTTTGCCTTTTTGTCTACAAGAATCTTGAAGCTGAAGCTGTTGTGACTATACTAAAACCAACCCACAATCATTTATTACTCATGCTGAATGAAAATATACTGTGTTTTTGAGAAAAATACAGCACTAAATTTGCGCCTTTGTTTCTTTATTGATTTACTTAATGGAAATTTGTCCATATTCTAAATGCAAGCTGTGACCACTTGTGATTAACAAGTTGAACATCAGTATCTGTGCACTATTGCTGACATTTCTTCTGTCTTATTCATAGTCATCACACATGTTCAGTGCATTGCTTTGTTCTTGTACTTTACACTCCATATCGCCAGGCCCCTAACATGCAAACCAGGAGAGAGCAGGAACACAGCTAAAAGGACAGGCCTGCTGAGCCTAATCAGAACAAATGGCCTACAGAAAGAAGGAATACTTGTGCCCCGTATGTGTTTTGCCTGTACACTGGCGACTGTTGCCTGATTCTATCTCATCCTCCCTACACTTTGTCGCTCTGATGAATCTTGCCCATGCAAATCAGAGATGCAGAAGAATCTTTGCATCATTTCCTAGTCTTCCTTTCCTTCTGCTTATCCATTCCTGTCTCCTCACCCTTCCTCTGTTTTCCCTCTTCTCCTTGTTGCGTATGTGGATATCTCATTCTCTCTCATTATGATGATTTGAGGTTCAGCTTCAGTTGCCGGCCCATTAAAACCAAGCAGCAGCGGTAGCAGAAGTAGCAGTGGGAGCAGCCTTCTCCTCTACAGACAGCCTGGCAGCCCGCTAACATGGGCCCTTACTCTGCATGCCGCATCATGAACTGAAAATGGTCCGTGTCTTAGCTGTTCTCCTGTCCAAATATACCCCATTGGAGCTGAGCCGGTCAAACAAACAAGCACAACTCAATGACCTTGCCAAGTTCCAGCTATATGGACTCAGGCTGTCCTTTTTTTTTTTTTTTTACCAGGGGTTCTGGAAGAGCGGAAACATGCTCCTATACCGTGACAGTCTCTATATTGTCTCTATTATGCACTTTATATTACTGCACTAATTAAGTTGGGAACATTATGTACTGTATCATTTAGTTGCAGATTAAAAGCAGTAATTAGACATCTCTGGTTGCCATGTAAAATACTTGTACTGTATCTGACAGTTGTGGGTGAACTTCTTCCAATTCTTAAAAATGTTACAATCTTAAATCAAACCTTTTTAACCTCTCTTTAGAGTCTCATCTGATTTTATGTCCTCAGCTGACCTGTTTGCGGAGCCGTCTGAGATAAGTTTGAAATAACTGTTGCACAGCTGTTATTAAGGCACAGAAATAACTCGCAGTGAGAAAGGTGACATCATATATTTGCATAATCCAGATATTACCCAACTGTTTGTACTGCTTGTAATACAAAATATTTTGTGCTTCCTCCATAATGTATATTGTAAAAGCAGCACATTGTAACAAAACTAAAGGTAAAGCATTTTAAAATTGCAGTCCTGAAAGAAAGGGAGCCACTGTGTTACACTGGAGCAGGCTGGCTGTACAAGGATGGTCCACTCTGTTTCACTTTTGAAATAGCTGTGCATTGGCCCAAAAGATGCCTGTGAGCACTATCAATGTGCCAAAGGTTTTGTGAAAGCCATGAACAGTTTAGTTGAGTTTGGGCGTCAGTTTATTTTACTTTAATTTACCAAACTGTATGACAATATCAAAGTCCTATTTGTAGTGTGCGTTGCAGCTTTCTGTAAAAAGTAAATAATTGGTCTGTAGATTTATGTGAATCAAAGCTGCTATGTGAAAAGAACATGATGTTTATTGAACCGCTTAGCTGGAATAGCCTGATTGTTGCGCTGTTGTGCTGTTAAGCATGCTTATCTCCAAGAATCACCCTTCACTGTGCCATGGGACAGGGGATCAGCTGACAGGGGCACAGAGCACGGCTGACTGGGCCTTGTCTGTGTGCATCGGCTCACTGGCACATACATGTATCTGCAATGGAGACGTGCGCTTGGCTGCTTGTGGAAAACTGCACATGCTGAACGTGATGTGTTTGTGTCACTGGAACACAAAAGAATTCCCAGGCAGGGAATTGTGGGATATGATGAGAATGTCGGAATGCTGTTTTACCTTCACTAAATCTGCATCATCATTATCGTCATTATCTTCCTCCCTGGGATCTTCTATCCGTTCTTCAGACCTCAATCTGTCTATTCTCTTCCTCCATCTACTTGCTCGCCTTGGTTTCCTGTTTTTGTCGTCCCTCCCCCTTGCTCTGCCAGTGACATTGGGCTAAAGTGGGACAGAGTGTAGTGGGCAGTGAGGCAGAAGAGACAAACAGACAGTTAGGCAGGGCTTTAGAGAAGGCTCTGCCCCCCCCCATCCTTAAGCTTGTACCTCTGGCACTCGTGGCCCCTCAGGCCTGAAGAGATCGTATGGGACCCGCTTTTAGCATGTCACAACTATTCCACTCCTATCTCCAACATCTGTCCCTGCATCTCCTTGGCTTCCCATCATTTCACTCGTGTTTAGCTCCTCCTATTCATCCACTTTTGGGTCTCTGTCGCCAAGATGCCCAGCAACAGCAGACAGGGCGCATCGTCACTGTGGCACAGGCAAAAGAGGGAAGCTGGGAAGAGGACGCGTATAGGCCCGGTCCCCCTCCCTCACTGCTCATGTCCGCCTGCCACGAGAGGTGCAGCCATCCGCACGCAGGCCACACTCCCCGGTGACCCCCGACCCCCTCCCATTCTGTGTGTCACTGCGGTCCTGCTTACACGCCGTGGCACGGGAGTATTCCGACTAAGAGCAGCACTGCTTCTCAGGGGCCAAGACTTTATTGATTTGTGTGAGAGCTTATCTTGTATGTGGCTGCACTAGCTTCAGCTGCTATTCTCGCATACATGGTTTTGTGTACACACAACAAGCTCAAAAGACACGCTGGGAACTCTGCTACCCCCCAAAAGGGGGTAAAATTATATAATCTTATTAGCAGAATTTTTAGCAGGCAGGAGTGCTACTTGGATGTTTACATGTCATTATGGTCATATAATAGCGCATATCTTTTGTGCCAGTTGCAAGCCTGGGTAATGGAGAGGGTAGACACAAATTAACTAAAACATACATATGATAATTAATATTATTTCCACTGCCCATTCTTCTATTTAAAGGGCCCATATTTTCTGATCTATCTTATAATGTTGTTTCTTCATCAAAAACATACAGTACCTGGAGTTGTGTTTTATTTCATTCGCACATGTTTGACACACAAACCCTGCATATTTAGGCTCTCAAACAGAAAACACTCTGTTCCATCTTGTGATGTCATGTTGTAATACAGGAAGTGCTCCACTGTGTTTGTAAACTCCATCCACTTTCACTAGTTCACTACTTTCACCAGGACTGATTTCAGTCCTGGAATTGGCAATATTTGCTGAACAAAGGTAAAACCTAGCTGTTAACTTAAAAAGTACTACTTCATGACATCACAAGGTGAAACAGAGCATTTTGAGCTTTGAAGATGTAGACAAACAAATAACACAGGATTATGCAAACGTGTGAATGAAACAAAACAACTTGAGATATGTTTTTGATGAGGTAACAACATTATAACATAGCTTGAAGCTCAAAAGCTTCAAGCCTTTAAATGTGCATGATCTCTCTATCTTTGTGATTCCCATATTCTTTTTAATGTTATATTGTACAGTATGTTATATAGTTATTTGTTAAATCACAATATCATGTTTTCATTCTCAATATTTTCAGCAGTTTACCTTGTCCTTTTCATAGTGTATGACACAAAACAGCCATGAAATTTAGCCCATGCCAGGTGCCTGTTGTACAGTGCGTGTTTATAATGCATTAGATATGTATTGTTAGCCTTCTCATGTCTGGAAGGCATGTATCAATGTATTATCTATGAGACTAAATTATTAAAGGAAAAAGCGAAACAATGCACCCTGTGTTGACAAGACAGCAGTGTATTTGTATCAGTGCCAAATGGACGCCCGGTCATTTCAGCATGTCAATTTATGGTTTGTTAAAATGCGTAAAAAAACACAAGACAATCTTAAAAAGCAGTGAAAATGATAAATGAGCTTTTTTTCAATCCACTTTACCTCATTTTTTATTCCAGATATTCATCCTTGCCTCCATCTTGCTGCTTGAATATTTATGGCTATTCAAATTAAGGTTGCTCTGGTGTGTGGTAGTTGCCATAATAGAGAGAGAGGGGAGATGAGATGGGGGTCGGCTGATGATGAAAACCAACAGATTATCAGATTTACCCTTCTTTCACGTTTAGGTTTAGATGAGTGCTTTTTCCATTCCATTTTATTTGTGTGTTTTTTTTTCCTCTGTCTCTCTTGTCTCATGTGCTGTTCAGAGGGTGAGGAGTGTGTGGGTGTTTGGGGTGTCACCTTCCAACAACAGATATAGAAAGAAGAAGAAGAAGAAGAAGAGATGCGCAGCAGAAGGAGTCATGGAGAAACCAAGGAAACCAGGAGAGAAAAATCTATTCAGAACTGTGACATCTGATTTGAAAGAAAACCTTTTTAATAAGCAAAGCAGTTAATGGTGTTTCAGTATTTCAGTCCGAGGTCGTCTAAATAGTTTACAGAAGAAAGCGAAAGTCTAAAAATCTTTAAAGTGTATAAACATACATATAGAAAGTATGACATGTACAGGTTAGTCCTGGGGTGAGAAGGGCCTAGTCTAATTTTGAATATGTATTTACTATATACAGTGATTGACAGCCTCGATTTTTACTATTTATATATATCAGTGGTGTTCATTCAATTTTAATAATCCTATTCCTGAATAAAAGTAGAGACACAAATTCAATTATCAAATGTTTTCCTCCCAAGTCTGAGATCTGCCCCAAACTACTGCTTTATCTGGCTATAAGATTAACTGTATACCCTTTGATAAAAAAGAGGTAATTTTGTAACAATTTGATCAATTATAATGTGATTAATTGCACAGCTCTAAACAACAGTCGCCACTAAAATATAAAAGGTGAGGAGGTCAAATTGAGACAGGGATAAGAAGTAATCCTAGGAATATTTACAGTGAACTTTAATGCATTTTGATGTTACCTTTTCAACTATACAGCCTCTAGTTATGTGCCTCTATTCACTCAGAGGGAAACAGGCAGACCCTTTGTAATTCACCCTTGTCACCATTATTAACCTTCTAGTGTTATTTTGACATTACTTCTCACCAGTCCTTTTGTCTACGATCGAGTCAGAGGAAGTGCCTGTAATATGCCGTCCTTGTGGCTCTTTCTTCGTCTGTCTTTTTTCTGGATAGCACTTAACTATTTTAGACTACTTTGAATGATAATAGAGAGGAGATAGGAGCAAGTGTCATTCAATTCATACTAGAGAGTGGTGCACAGATGGGGAGAGAAGTCTATTGTGGCTAAGGTGTAGATTTCCCTTTGTCAAACACATGCCAATTCGTCAGCTGCAACAGAGGAGGACCTGGGATTGATAGCATAAGAGAGGAGTAGGGGAGAGAAAGCACAGGGACCAGTGGAGGTGGGAGTAGTATCGATTTGACACTCAGGGAATCACACCCGAGGCCTGTTCATTTTCATTCATCTGCCCTTGTAATGGGGGTGTTAATATGGCAGGTAGACGAAGAGGGCAAGGGGGGATTTAGGGGGGATGAGGACATTTTATTAGAATCCAATCTTTATTATCCTTCACCTTTGCCCACCCTCGCACACGCGCACACTCACACACATGCATGCGTAGAGCTGGAGTGACGCTGTTAATTACACGTTGAGCTTGAATGGACTCACGGCTGTATTTTATGAAGTGTCTCTATGCGCGTGTAGCCGTGTCTACATATTTGACGCATGGAGCCTGGGTAGATATGGAGCAGTTGGAATGATATAGCTTTAATAGGATTTCCCAAGTCCTCCTTGAAAATCATAATGGGCCCATGGAAATTACTAAACAAATTCGCCTCAAGAAGAAGTACAATGAAAGGGGGGAGGGACCAGATCCTTTTTTTAACCTCTTATTTATTTTGTAAGGTAGAGCTGAATTTTACATAGCTTGTTACGTGGTGGTCAGTTGTACACAGGATTAATAGAGGAACTCAGTAGCTGTCCGTGGTGCTTAAATTTTCATCTGTAGTGCAAATATTCAGTTATTCATCTTAAAATGTGTATAACTTTGAACACCAGGCCCTGTCCAGGTATTATTTATATTTTGTTAATTGTAAACCATAATATTGATCTAAAATAGCTAAATAATAGAAACTGAATTGTATAATATGTATAATATAATCATGAGTAAGTACAGAGCTGTGGCCAGAGTGAGTGTTACTTTGAGTACATAATATGTTCAGATTAACAATATATTATATGTACATGTAAAGTGACACAAAAGTAGGTGGATAATTATGTTGCTGCAAGTCTTGTGATTTTTCCTCTCTCACTTCACGGCAATAACAGAGCCTCTCCATTAGTCTTTTAACTTAAACATCAATCAAATTGTTTTCAATTGTCAACTGTGTATCTGCACTGATGAAAAAAAGACCGAAACAACTGGATAGTGTCTTAGTAAATATTTTAAGTAAAAGTGTAGGTGTCCTCCACTGTCTGCTCACCAAACGTGGATTGTGAGACAGTGGGAGGAAGCATGCTGAGACAGTATACCGTTACACACAATGTGGGATGCTAAATGTGTGAATAGCATGCATTAAAGCGACTTTTTTGGCATTTACTACAAGCTAAAACACAGTCAAATATACATTCCTAAAAAACATATTAAAATCTATATTTTTGAACCGATCTGCAATGTTTTAGAGCGCCAGTTTCGCCCCGGCCTTATGCAAATCAATTACGTCGGCAGTCTGCTGCTCCGTCCTCACATCTCCATCGCCTTCATTTAAATGGCTGATTCTGTTTTACCTCTAATGAAGGGTACTCTGACGCAGGCACACACACGGCCATGCGTGCCAAAATCACATGAAACGCGCACCTGCTCGCACATGTCGCCGTATGCCGCCGCAGCGCCCCCTACCCAGCTGTTATCACGTGAGTGCATGGACCCTAGCAACAGCGAGCGAGAGAGCGAACAAAAACGAGCGATCATGGTGAGGGTGAGAGAGAGGGAAATGAGAGAGAGATGGGAGGGAGGGGGAGCCATAGAGCATTAATAAGTGATGAGTCCAACAGTGTGAATTGCTGTTAGTTAGCATTGCTGCAGCGCCGCCTTCATTTGCATGGCAGCAAGAACAAACCCCTACGGTTACGTTGTTTCCCAAAATATGAGTAGGTTTTTACTGGTTCTTTGTCTTTCTTTTTCTCTTAAGTATAAAGTCTCCTTTTTTTTATTATTTTTCATCATGTTGTTCCTCTTGCTGTCTTGATTTGATGGTAATGTGAGAGAAGTGGGATCTGTACATGCTTCTAAGTGAAGATATATGCAGTGAATTTTCCTGCATTTGGCTTCATTTCCATCTTTGCCCCTCCCCTTCACCCTTTCCTGTATGTTTCTGAAACATGGGGAGCCCTCTCTCAGGAGGGGCCTTTGGGGGGAGACGAGTGATGCTCCAGGGCTCCTTAATCCGCTTTTCATTGTGTCTCTTCCCCTTAGCCTGTCGTGGGCTTGTTATTTGCATGTATGTGTACGTCTGTGGGATCTCTGGCATACGCACACATTCAACAGCAGCTTGGCTTTGCACTAGGCTTGACTCTGTGCCTCAGGCAGATCAGCTGAACTGATTCCATTACTTACAGACCCCCTGAAAGAGATAGAAGAGCTGTGCCGTGGAGAAGGCAGAGAAAAGACAGATAGAAAGAAGTAGAGGGCAGAGGGGAGACTGTAGGTAGAAACGCCGGGCATCTTGAAGAGATGTCATGCAGCTCCAAAAGAAAAGAGCAAAAAAGTGGAAGAAGGGGTCAGGAAATCAGGAGGAAGTAGGGCTATTTTGTGCCTCCCTGAGGTGGGGAGCGGACCTTCAAAATCTGTTTGCAGCCTCCCACAGTAAGGAAGATACCGGACAGTAGAGCACATACACATACTCAACAACAACAACAAACTCCTGGAGGCGTAGGCAGACTAGACGAGAATTGATCTCCTCTCCCACAAGGAGATGCTTGCAAGGGGGGAAGAGAGAGGAAGGAAAGCAAGACGGAGGGATGTAGACGAATTGTTTTTGCCCATGTGTGCTTTTCAGGCCTGCAGGCCCCTCATCCTTCTCACTCTGCAGCTCCCAACGGCACGTTCCTCTTTATCTGCCCAGCTCTCCCTCCATCAATTTCCATCTGCTGGCCCACTCCCTGTAGGGTCACTCCCCTCTCCTTCGCCACTGCACCCTCACTGCTGCTTCTGTGTACAGGTGCCTCACTAGAAAGCATTACCCCAAAAAATGTAAATATCAGTTTAGACACATTAAAGTGAGTGCTTTTATTGTTCTGTATTGTCAAACCTATTAAAATAGTTTAAATAAAATAATCAAAAACTGAATAATTTCCTATTTAGCTGGTCTGATTTGTGCTTTACTTACTTGGAATTATTCAGGTGTTAGCTAGAATTTAATTTACTAAGAAGAGAAAAAAAATCCCTTTTTTTGTTCACACTAACTACAGTGTCAGTTTTCTCTCCATTCTTAACCATCCGCTGAATTTCCTTCACCCCGCCTGCGCCCTCCTGTGCCCCCCCGTCTGTCGTTCTCTCCGCAGGCATGTTGTGACAGGGTGTACTACTGTGTTATACAGGGTTCTACTCACCAAGTGCATATTATCCTGTAAGGCTTAATACCCAGGTTGGAACAAAGGGCAGTCTTGAAAATTACAGCCTGCGTCGCCTAGCACTCAACACTGTCTGACTCTGCATAACAACATCTGCGTATGAACTTTAACATGGGCACCCTTCTTTGTATATGATGTGGAAATGTTTGGAGATTTTTATATGCTACAGTAAATGTTAATGACATTTGTTCTTAAGGTTCAGGTGTATTTTATCCTTCTGTGGACATTGAAGAAGGCTGTTTTCTGATCCTTACTGGCTTTTTAGAATTGCTATGGCAATGAAGAAGAATTACAGGAAAATCATAAAATTGTCCATATTTAGTCAGTTTAGAGTTCTGCTGTGTCACCCATACAAGAGCAAATGTCAGAGCTGAGTGAATGAGAGTGAAACTGCTGGGGCGTGGTGCTAATATTTGCATAGTATTTCTGCATAATGACAAATTTGCATGTTATCACTAAAGACAAGCAATGGCCAGTTGGTATGTAGGCAAAAATATGTGTGCTAATATCTGTAATAGAACCTGTTGTAAAAGTATCATACGTATTGCAAATTTAGTGAAGTTGTATATGTAATAGTTTGAGAGAAGTCATCAATATTGTCATATTTTATTTAAAGGAAAAGTAACGTTATTTTACAATCTGAGCCTTCTTTCGGTAATAAAACAAGTCATTTGACTCACCCATATCACGTTCGTGTCATTTGGAGCTGTTTGAAGAAAGTTATGTTGTAGCGTATCCGTTAGCATGAGTATTCGGGGCATTACTTTGCGGTCTCCAAATAACACAAACTTTAGCACTTTTCAAATCATAGAAGCCCGATGTCTTAATGTAAGATTTCGTTTGAAGCAAAAGTGGCCTGTAATCCGAGATTTATCCATAGTTTTCAGCTTTGCGTTTCATGTTTGGGTCCCGGGAGCTGATAGCACAGTCCGCGCATGCGCACTGGCGTCCTCATCTACTCGAAACTATGGCTAAATCTCGGATTACAGGCCACTTTTGCTTCAAACGACATCTTACATTAAGACACCGGGCTTCTATGATTTGAAAAGTGCTAAAGTTTGTGTTATTTGGAGATCGCAAAGTAATGCCCCATGAGTATTCATGCTAACGGATACGCTACAACATAACTTTCTTCAAACAGCTCCAAATGACACGAACGTGATATGGGTGAGTCAAACGACTTGTTTTATTACCGAAAGAAGGCTCAGATTGTAAAATAACGTTACTTTTCCTTTAAGAATACACAACCCACCTGCACTGTTACTGACCTATGTACTGCTCAACCCTGTGAACCAGGTGACAACATTGCAAAAAGTCACTGAAACACCATGTACAGCAAACAGGAAGCAATAGCACTCACATAATCAAACAGGGTGCAAATGTCAACAACAAACCTATTGTGCAGTGTGTAAGATAACCCTTTGAGGTCGGGGATAACAAAAAGATTCAGAGAAGCAGAAAGAATCAAACATAGAAATACACTATCTGGGTCCTTTACCCCTCCATTAAGCTCTTGTCTGCCCCTTTTACTGGCACAGGGAGAAATCAGAGGCAGCAACAGCACCACTGATCTGAATGGAAAATGACACTAATCTGCTGTTATCATAACACACACAGATACATCAATTATTAACTCCTACAGTAACTCTCTTTCTCCTCCTCTGTCTTCTTCCATTGTGTGTAAGTGTCTGAACGGATGGTGGAAAATATATTAAAAGCTTCCATGTATTCAGTTAAGTGCAGGCTTTTCTAAAGATATACTGTATGTTCGGCTCCACATTTGTGCTCTCTGGAAATCGGTGTAACTATCACGATTCCTCAGGTGGGCTTTATAAAGATGATATAGTGTTTGGTATACTCTTGAGGGCGTACATCTAGCATGCCTCACATGACAGCAGTTTTCACACACAATATACTGTTTACCAAAGGACAGCATAGCAAAAAGAGCCTTTTTAGTATCATCAGCGAGTGTGTGTCCTCAGAGAATACATATTCAATAAAAATAGAACAATAGCGATGAATGTTTAGGCAAACATATAAACTCAGCCTGTGATAAATCTTCACAACATGCACAATTGCATTTCAAATCTCACTAAGGGTTGAAATCTTGCACTTGCTCACATGCAAATAAATCTGGGAACAACACATCATGCAAATACAGCTTTTTTGTTAAACAAATATAGTAACTAACATGCTCTTCCCCCTCCTATTCTTCCAATCCTCAGGTAACCGTTTCTTCCTGACCTCATATGGCGCTCTGTATATCTCAGAGGTCCAAAAGGAAGATGCTCTGTCCACCTACCGCTGCATCACAAAGCACAAGTACAGTGGAGAGACCCGTCAGAGCAATGGAGCCAGACTCTCTGTTATGGGTAGGCCACACCTCATGTAAAAGTCTATACCAAATAGTGCTATGTACATGTACCACTGAGTAGACCAAAGGTAGGACAAACTAGTACCAACATTGAACTAAATATAAATGCCTGGGTTTCAGAATGATGAAAAAAATATTTTTTTAATGGGAATAAGTCCTCAAATGTTGCATAAAACAAGAAGCTGAAGACCTTGAATAAAGCATTTAGCTCAACTTCACTATCATCACAATATAACATACCCTATACCCTTCCAGACCCTACGGAGTCCACCCCAACCGTGCTTGACAGCTTCCAATCTGGAGAGGTGCAAATTGGGCACAGTGTAGAGCTCCCCTGCATTGCATCCGGATACCCAAACCCCACCATACGATGGCTGAAAGATGGACGGCCATTACCGGCAGATTCCCGCTGGACTCGGCACATCACAGGCCTCACCATTTCGGACTTGAGGTTGGAAGACAGTGGCAACTACATCTGTGAGGTCACCAACAGTTTTGGCTCCAAAGAGGTGACAGGTCATCTCAATGTTATAGGTAAGTAGTCCCGAATGGCAACCAATGTGACAGAGATTATGAGAAGTTTGTCAAAGGACAGACAAAATCAAACTCTCTTCTATTAATGTAAACATATTTATAAACTCAATAAAAATAGGCTAAATATATGTTGTGATAATAATAGCATAGAGATATAATGTAACAGCTCACAGCCCTAGACAGGAAGAATGTAGACATTTCTTTTGCTCTGCTGACTTTGGCCTCTCCTGACACAAACTCACTGTCGTCTCTGGTGAACATGAGCTTGATCTCCAAGGACAGCTTGTGCCGAATAGTGCCAAGGTGATTCTACAGTGACACTGCAGAACACTGGTCATACAACTGAGCCATTGTGTTTGCAGAGAGCATGACCAAACCAGGGACAGAGTAATTCATAATAGTCAGAGCTGATGGAGACGTTTTACCTGGAGTAGGATAAGGATGACAGGACAGAGAGGGAATGTCCAGTGGCACACAACAGGATCTGCAAACATCCTCTGGCAGACAGGGGAAGTGAAATTCTCACTTACACACATGCTCTTATTCATTCTACTACTGACAGACTCATGCTCACTATAGAAACACACAACACACAGACATTCAGCAGCCTCTAGCACTTAACACCAGCTGCTTTATTGCTTACTGACATATGCCACTCTTTCAGTCTTTCTTGTCTAGGTTTTCTTCTGCACATACCACACTGTTTTGTCCATTGTACCAAGTATCACTTTTCTTTTATTTCTGTAGAGCCACTGCGGGTCACCTTGTCCCCCAAGAACCTGAAGACAGGAATTAGCAGCACAGTGATCCTCTCTTGTGCGGTCCAGGGTTCACCCCACTACACTGTATCGTGGTACAGAAACACAGAACCTGTCCTACCTGATCAGCACTTTTCTATTCAGGGGGCTCACAATGAGACCCTCTTCATTTCTGCTGCTCAGAAAAGACATTCAGGCGCATATCAGTGTTTTGCTACTCGCAAGGGCCAAACCGCCCAGGACTTTTCCATTATCCTGCTGGAAGGTGAGGAGACAAACATTATAGGACATGCATGGCATAACTGGATAATATGTAACTTTCTTTTTTTTTCACGCTAGATGGTACCCCACGTATTGTGGCCTCCTTCAGTGAGCGGGTGGTAGTCCCAGGTGAACCCTTCTCCTTAATGTGCACTGCCAAAGGAGCCCCTCCTCCGACTATTACCTGGACCCTGGACGATGAACCAGTGGCCCGGGACATGCTGAGGGTGCGGGCCAGCCAGTACACTCTGTCTGATGGCAGCACTGTGAGCCACGTTAACGTCAGTAACCCGCAGATCCGCGATGGAGGAGTGTATCGGTGCGCCGCACGAAACTCGGCTGGTAGTGCCGAGTACCAAGCGCGCATAAACGTAAGAGGTGCCTGTCTACTTTTCAATATCAGTAATATACAGGCTTGATAGAGCCGGACCCCTACCCTCACCCAAATCCTGTCCCATACCTTACTACACCTGTGCGCTTTTGTTTCTCATGCCTTTTATTTATTTCCTCTTTTTTCTTTTACTGGTACTCTCTTTAATCATCTTTTTGTGAATTTTACTGTTTTCTTTTTGTGTGAGATTAATGTAGTATGTACAGTATAGCTGATTTTTGAAAACAATTCTGTGTAAATATTGCATTTGCATTTACTTCATTTTTTTCCAGCTAGCATTTTATAATCCTCAAAGGATTAAGTTGACTTTAACTAAGTTGACTGATTTTTTTTTTTTTTTTTTCAATTGTCGTAGTTTTGTAGTTTCTGCTAGTTGATTGGTTTAAATGCAGGTTTTTTTTACAAAACAAATGCCTCCAAATCCATTAAACTTCCCAAGCTTGTAGGTAATGTAAAAATCAACAAGGGAAAATATCCAGAGAAGGGGCTGTTGGCCAGAACCGATTGAATGATGAATGAGAATTGTGTGCAGAGTTCCACAGTGAAGGAGTGCCATTGTGTGTCTGGAGGCTGATGGTGAGCCCTGGTGACAGGACTGGTGATGTCAGTGTCAGCGAGGATGACAAGGATGAAGAGTGACACCCATGGACACGACTGAATCTCGCTCTCTCTGTTTATTGCTTCTCTCTATCTCATATTCAAACTCTCTCTCTTTCTCTCCATTTTGGCAAGATATGTATCTTTGACATGTGAGTCCGCTCTGAGCAGACTTGCCAAAATGATTGCTGGAGTGAGACTGAGCACTATTGCCTGAGAGCTTTGGCCTTACGTCTAACAAACTGGCACACAAATGGGCAGGTTCTGTGACACTCATCACTGCACAAGATAAAACCGTTTCACACCATTGTATGCTGATCCTCTCTCTGAGTTGTGATGCCTACCTTGTGTTGTGAAAATGCGCAGGTATTCGTTCATACTACGCTGGAGTTGGGAGCGGGGGGTCTGTCTGACGGGTGCAATGAATAATACATCTTTGACTTGTCAGAGCTGTGACTTCAAAGCTTGGTTCACTCTGAGAAAAGAAAGAAGAGTGTGCGAAGTAAAGGTAAAAAGAGATTGGCATACAGTAGGGAAAGGTCAAGGAAAACGTTACAAGTGATCTCCAGGTGTTTTTCTGCACAGCAAAACCCATCTTTAGTTTATATGATGGCCTTCTTTCTTATTAAGGTTAATCGCTTGTGTGGGAAATGCTTTTTCTGCATCAGCCCATCCCCCAGTGCTGCAAGGGCAACCTCCTTCTACATATTATTTGACTTTTGCAGTTACACACCTTATTTGGACTCAAAACTTTCAAAATGTCAAAAGTGAAATAGCAATACTCATGCATATAGAGAGAGATAAATGATAACAAGGTTGTTTGAAGATGTTGCCATAACAACACATGTTTGCAAGTTATTTTAAATCAGTTTTTGTTTATGTTTTCTTTATGTTTTCCTCCGCTTCCTCCTAAACCCCCTCCCTAATATTTGTTACATTTCCAACAGCGTGTTTAACAAAAATCACTAATGTTATTCTCCTTTTCTCCTTTCTTTGGCCATTCCTTTCTTCTCCTACTGTGTCTATTTTGTGTCTCTTTTCTTTACCAGGACCTCCAAGGATTCGGCCTATGAAGAATATTACAGCTGTAGCAGGAAGAAACACTTTTATAAACTGTAGAGTGATTGGCTATCCCTATTACTCAATCAACTGGTATAAGGAGGGACTTCT
Organism: Paratrypauchen microcephalus; assembly: GCA_036785185.1. Classification (NCBI taxonomy): domain Eukaryota; kingdom Metazoa; phylum Chordata; class Actinopteri; order Gobiiformes; family Gobiidae; genus Paratrypauchen; species Paratrypauchen microcephalus. The sequence goes on along the minus strand of JAVJIX010000054.1, from coordinate 417,797 downwards.
TCTGCCTGACAACCATCGGCAGGTAGGCCTACAGTATGGCGCTTTATATGATGGAGGAATTATGTCGTATGTATTATTATGACGGTTGTTGCAAAAAATCTGTCTAGGTGGTGTTTGAAAACGGGACACTCAAATTAAGTGATGTTCAAAAAGGAATGGATGAAGGGGCTTATGTATGCAGCGTACTTATCCAACCTCAGCTCTTCATCACACAGACCGTGTATGTCACAGTCAAAGGTATGTCTTACCACAGCTAACATTGATTCAAAACTTCTAATTGATTAATACAAGGGGTAATTTATTTGCCATATTGTCCAGCCCCATGTATGCTTCCATTAATTATACAGAAATGCATGAAATGGCGATTGGTATCCACTAAGTGAGAAAGAAAGGAGGTAAAACAGAGAGAGAGAGGTGTATGCATTGCCTCTAATAACCCCTGATTAAGGGGCGGAGCAGCCCAGTGTGCTCTTTCAACCACTCAGCAATTACATAGAGCACAAGTGCTGTTGTATAAAATGTGTGTGTATTATACTCAGCATATACTGAATTGAGTGTGTATTGCTTTGTATTGTATATCATTTTTACATTTGGCTTTATTTTATTGTTTGGGAGATTCTTATGCACACTTAAGTATGTTTACATGACTTGTATGTGCTAAGCCACTGTATTTGTGTGAATGTCGTCATTCTGATTTTATTGGAATAATTTAAACAAGACCCAAATTAAGTGACCCAGATGTCTCAGCTTTAACCCCCCTAACATCACCCTCACTCATACCCCACTGCAACCCGTCGCCATCACCTCTACCGGTCTCCATGGCAACTCTTCTTCCCCCTGCGGATGGGGCTCTAATTAGAGCAGCTATTATAGGCTGGCTTTCGCAGGGCATAGTAGGATAGAGTGGAGGGGTTGGCAGGGGGCAGAGGAGGCTGCCAAGTGGGTAGTGGGCTAGGCCAGGCTGTAGGGGTCCAGACTTTGGTGGAAGACTTAAAACAGATCACCTCCAGGCAGACCAACAGATACAAGGCTGGTTTACCATTCAGTCAGACAAAAATGACTCTTGCTGTTTTTCTTTCCCTGCGGCTTTATAGCACCACTCTGCTATTTTCACTTACTCTCACACCTGATGTCCTTTGACTATCTGTATGTTTTCAGATGTCTCCATTTCTCTTTCCAATCTCCACATGCCTTTTCGTTTTTTCCTTTTCTTCTGTGATCCCTTACATGCCTCATTATCGGTATCTAGTTTTTTAACTTGTCTTATTTTCTTTCTGTCATTAGTTATTTTAAGGTATTTTCAATCACAGATCACAAATGCAATCTTTTGCTTTTGCTGGCTGCATTTTCTTGTGTGAGGCAGATTGAAATGACCCTGAATGAATGATATATTTGAGAAAGCTGTCTCTGTCAGAGGAAATTATGTTTTTGCGTGTTCTAATTCCTCTATTTACACTTTGTGTGCCTCTGCCTCACAGTTCCACCTCTGATCCAGCCGTTTGACTTCCCTCCGACCTCCATTGGTAAACTGATGTACATTGCCTGTGTGGTAGCGTCTGGAGATATGCCCATACGGATCACTTGGAGAAAGGATGGACAGGAAATTGTTCCCTCTTCTGGCATCACCATTGACACCAAGGAGTTCATGAGTTCTCTCCAGATATCCAAAGTGTCACTTAAACACAATGGCAACTACACCTGCATAGCCAGTAACGATGCTGCTACTGTGAGCACAGAAAGGCAGCTTACAGTCACAGGTAAGAAAAGACAGTTATAAATAGGGTTTGCTATAAAAGCACCTCATGGAAAGCGTATTTTTCTTTGCACAAACGTTTGCATGGACACGCAGATTCCTTTCATATTAAACCTTTGCTTTTGTAAGGTAAGGCCATGTATTGACTGTAATTGAATGTGCCCTCAACATCATTTTGAATGTTGAAAAAGCTCTTTCTTCAAGTTACTGACGGTATTATGCATCCCTCTTATCCTTTTCAAAGGCTGTAGTAGTTGTAATAGTAATGTTACCTTGAGATTTATAATATGCAATTGGAGTGAATTGACTTAATGAAAAATCTAACATTTCACATCATTGAAATAGTATTCAATAGAAAATCAAGTTAACCCTTCTGACATATTTCTAGTGCCCCCTCGATTTGTGGTGCAGCCAAACAACCAGGATGGAATCTATGGGAAAGCAGGGATCTTAAATTGTTCTGTGGATGGATACCCTCCTCCAAAGGTTATGTGGAAACATGCCAAAGGTGCACTAGGTACAAAGATTTCACATGATTTCTCTTATCAAAGTTATATATTTCTATATTTCTATAATATTATCTTTTCACTATTGTCCCTTTCCTTTTTTTTGTCCTCAGCTGGCATAGGGAACCCACAACAGTACCACCCTGTGCCTCTGACGGGGCGTATCCAGCTAATGAGTAATGGCTCCCTGCTTATCAGACATGTGCTCGAAGAAGACCGGGGCTTCTACCTCTGCCAGGCGTCCAACGGTGTGGGCTCAGACATCAGCAAGAGCATGGTCCTCACTGTCAAAAGTGAGTTTTATTGACACATGTTACATATACCAATTCAACTGAAAGCACAATACTTAATTTAATACACATTAAAGATACATTACTGCACAAAAAGAGACAGATCATTTGGATGCCATAAAAGGAAAAAGGAAAATTGAAGGGCTCATATTACATTATTTTCTGATCCGTTGTAATGTTGTTTCCTCATCAAAAACATGCCCGGAGTTGTGTTTAACACACAAACCTTGCATAATTAGGCTGTGTTGTTTTGTCAAACTTCGTTCCACCTTGTGATGTCATGTGGTAATACAGGAAATTCTCTGTGTTTTTAAATTCTATACACTTTCACTTGAATAATTTGGATAATTTTCGCTCTGGAATTGCCCATCTTTACTGAACAAAATGTAAAATTTAGCTATCAACTTGAAAACTAGAGCATGACATGACATTAGCATTTTGAGCTTTGAAGATGTAGAAGAACGATAAATAAAACAAAACACAACTCTACAAATGTTTTTAATGAGGTAACAACATTCTAACACCTCTTGTGAGGTTTAAGTCATGTGTAATTTAGGACCTTTAATATATTCACAATAACTTTATGTTTATCAAGTATTCTTAGGCATTTATACATTGCTGTAGTTGTTTAGGCTTGTTCAGTTTACACAATAGTCCATGAGGATATAAATCTGAACTTTCTGTGTAATAGACTGAAACCCAACAACAGAACAATTGATCTTTTGACTCTTGGGATTTATCTCCTGACATTGAAACACTTGGAGCTTAATTATTATCTGTAATCAATGTCCTCACTTAGCCTTTTCTCACTGCAGCCCTCCCTGTAATGCACTGAGAACATGTGTTTCCAGCATCATTTACATACACAGTCAGTCCAATTTTATGAGATTTACGCTGGTCGGACCACAGCCAGAATAGGCGTGTCAATTTTGCATTTTACTACAGTATTTCACAACCTTATCTTAAACAAACTGGACGGCTAGGCACAATGTATGTTTCTGAATATGTTATACTATGTGAAGATTTAACAAGCTACCACCTACTTTCTGGCTCTGTCTCGCTCCTCTCCTTCTGGTGTTAGTGTTATTGATTGAACTGTTCTTCTTTTCTGCTTCCCTCAATTCTGTCTGTTTTGCTCAGCGGAGATAGTGGAGAGGTTGGAACGAGGGAGGGGGGAATGAATAAGTGATGAAAACAAAACAGCAGAACCTCCTCTGATCAATATTGTGTGTGCGTGCTTGTGTGCAAATGTGGGCGTGTGTGTGTGTGTGCAGAAGATTGAGTATGTAAGTGATTATGTCTATAGAGTGTACACGAAAGGTGAGGGTCTGTCGTCATGCCTCTTCATTCACCTAAACCTCATTGTTAACTATTGGAGAATGTAAGAGGAGGTCTATTGACTTTCCCTCATTGACCATAGCTCTTCATTACTCCACTACATCGAAACTTGGCCACTACAAACTCCCACTTTTAACTGCCAGCTGCTTCTCTTGACTGCCTTTTAAAAGTTAGCTTCTTCTATTTAATATGTACTACCCTTTACTTCTTGTTGCAGTACCGGCAATGATCACCAGTCACCCCAACACTACTATGGCCAAAAAGGGCCATGTAAAGGAGCTGAACTGCACTGCCAGGGGGGAGTGGCCTATCATTATACGCTGGGAGAGGGGTGACACTGTGATTGACCCGGACCGCAACCCCCGATATTCTATTACAACAAGCCCCAATGAGAAGACTGACGAGGTGCTGTCTACTCTCAAGGTAAGAAACATGCGCAGGAGTATTCACCTAATGAAATCAGACAGCAGTATCTATTTGAGTCCTAACCAACAGATAGACTTCGATTTTCTGTTTTGCTTTTTTTTTTGAGTGTTGTTTGAGCCTTAGTTGCTGGTAGATACAAGTCCAGATGTATTGCAAACATGCATTCATTTATACAATGTAGACATTTTTTTTTTGCGCACCTAATAAAATGTTGAGATTGCCTCTGGGTGCTATTGAACATCTCTTTTGACTTCCACATAAAAACTCAGAATATCTTTTATATCCATTTCTCCTATTCACCTGCGCACATAATATTGGGTCTTTTCTTCTCTCAGCTAAAGCCAGCAGAGCGTGAGGACTCTGTCTTCTTCTCTTGCCATGCCATCAATTCTTACGGAGAAGGACGAGGGCTCATTCAGCTAACAGTGCAAGGTAACTTGTTTGTGATGTGTTTGTCGTTTTGCCAAATGGTGTTTGTGTTCTTGAAACTCCCGTTTTGTCCTTCTTTCTTTGAAATCTCAGAACCACCAGACCCTCCTGAGTTAGAGGTGAGAGAAGTCAAGGATCGTAGCATGAACCTTCGCTGGACTCAGAGATTTGATGGAAATAGTCCTATTACTTCCTATGACATTGAGTATAAGAATAAAACAGGTGAATGTTTAATTTTGTTGGAATTGTGAAGAGCACATGCCAGGGTTCACTAATCTTTATCTTTTTAATCAAACTTTGTGTGTGTGTGTTAGATTCTTGGGAGCTAAAGCATGCAACACGAAATATCTCTCCCACAAATAATCAAGCCAACATTGTGGATCTCCACCCTGCTTCTGTCTATAGTATTCGCATGTATTCATACAACACTATAGGCAAAAGCGAGGCTAGTAAAGAGCTCACCATTAGCACAGAGGAAGCACGTAAGTAACCTGAACAATCAACAAATGTTAACAAAATGCAAACAAAATCTGAATCTTAACATAGCCTTGGGTGCTTATATTCTTTATAGAACCTGATGGTCCCCCTATGGATGTGATGCTGCAACCAGTGACTTCCCAAAGTATCAGAGTCACCTGGAAGGTTAAACTGAATTCTGTTATTTACTTCAATTTTCACAAAGTTATTTTTCTTATATAATGCTTTGATATACGTCAGGCTCCCAGAAAAGAGCTTCAGAATGGGGTGATCCGGGGTTACCAGATTGGTTACAGAGAGAACGGCCCAGGTAGTAATGGTCAGTACAGCATTGTGGAGATGAAGGCCACAGGGGACAGTGAGGTCTACACTCTGGATAACCTGAAGAAGTTTGCCCAGTATGGTGTGGTGGTCCAGGCTTTCAACAGAGCTGGCACAGGGCCCTCCAGCACTGAGATCAACGCAACAACCCTCGAAGATGGTGAGAACATTGTGTATAGGATTTATTGCAATAATAAAACTACTAAGTGTGCAGACATGTAGCCTGTGACTTTTTGACCATTTCACTCTTAGCAAGTGTTAAGAGAAACAAAATCAAGAGCTTGTGTTTACTGATAAAATTAATGTCAGCATTTACAGGTACAATGTATGGTGCCATTGGTGTGGATCTACTTTTTTAATACTGGTCAATGCAAAGTAATACAGTAGAAAATTATTTAATTTTGAACATAAAACTGTTATGAGGAACACTCCTAGCATTTTTCTTTCGTATTTCAGTGTTAATATGAAATAAGATGACTCCTAAATAAGTCATGTGTTTACTATATAGCAGATAATGTCCACCCTGTGAACAGTTGGTTTAGTCTCATTGGACCAGAGCAGACCGTGCCCTCCAGTTCTTCCTTGTGGCTGTAACCGTGGCGACAGTGATATTGATGGCCATTATGATAATAGTGATAACAACAAGCATACTAAAAATAATTATAATTAGCTTGTCTCTGTGTCTGCTAGCTTCCTGCTGTAATTATCCACAGCTGAGTGCATTGTCTCTCTACTCTCTCTTTTCATCTTTTTCTGCCCTTCCCTTGCTCCCCATGCTTTTAACTCTCTTCCTGTAGTCCTCCCTTCTTCCCCTGCCCATCTCTCTCTCCTCCTTTCTCTAGTCCTGATCCAAAGCTGATATTCTCTATCTTCATATAATCAGATCTCCATTATTCTGCATTTATCATACACAAAACATGACATTTAACATGCATATACTGTAGACATGATGGATTTTATTTTTATACTTAGCCACTTGCAGCAAGTAATCGCTTATTTGGATGTAAGTGACTACATGTCCTGTGTGCTTGGGAAGTCATACGTTGTGATGTACTTGTACTCTTTGTATATTTCCCACATTGCAATAATCCTGCCCTAATTTGTGGATTGTTAGAGGCTGTATGCTCCTTTAAAGCCCTTGTCTTTTAGGTGATACCAAGGTCTGTTTTGTCTAATTACTTAGGCTATAAGCCGAAAGCTCTATTCATGCAAAACCTTGTTGCATTTCTAATCCTCCTCTGTCTCCCCTCCCTTCCACCCACCTTCTCCGCCATCACCAGCTGCAGAGAAAATCCCTGGTGGACTTGGCCTGATCCAGCGCTTTCATTACTCTCTCTTTCAGTTCAGTCTCTTCCTCTCTTCCTGCCCCGCTACTTCTCACAAGTTGACTTCTGTTCAACCTCAACACTGTGTGTTATTCAGGTCTTAAAAGACGAATGGTCAGCAGTGGCTATAGAGGAGACACCTGGGTCGACTGGGACAGAGAAGGGATTGTCACTGCACAGATTTGGTGCTTTAGAGATGACCCTATATAGATCAGGCTGGCCACAGGGCTTTTTTCTCACTAGCCTGTTTAGTTAGCTCATGTTTGATATGGAAATTAGGTCTAGTCTTTCAAAGGGGGTTATATATATTATATATAACTGGTTTACATGGTTTATGCTTTTAATTTAAAAGTATGTGTTGTTAATAATTATTAAAATAAAAACTTGACTCCACAGTTCCCAGCCAGCCTCCTCAGAATGTGCGTGCCATCTCCGTCACCTCTGATGAGGCTGTCATCACTTGGGCTGAGCCCCCCAGACTGACCCTGCATGGAGTCCTAAAGGGGTATCGTGTTGTCTTCTGGGCTGTCTTTCCAGATGGAGGTTGGTTAAGTTATCAAACTTTAAAATGTGACTTAAACCGCTGTTCTTTGTGCTAACTGCTTCTTGTCTTTTCCATGACTCAGAATGGGGTGAAATGCAAAATATTACCACCATCAAAGAGCAAGTGGAGCTTAAACGTCTGGAGAAGTTCACCAATTACAGCATCCAGGTCTTGGCCTATACTCAGGCTGGTGATGGAGTGCGGAGCAATGTGCTTTACATACAAACCCGAGAAGACTGTGAGTCTTTCATAATCAATGAATGGCTGTTCTTTTTGAGTATGAAGAACGATAGCAACTATAAGGACAATTAGGACAAGTAAAATCTAAAGGCATAAATGCTACAGTTAGTAGTTTGAAATAACATATGTTTTGAACCTGTAAGACTTTTGCTCTTTGTCTTGTTCCATTGTGGGAGACAAAAAGCAGGGGTTTTAAGGGGTATTTGGCTGAGGTAGCTGATTAAAACCTCTTTGTTCAGTGATGTGCCATTACCAGCACTAATGGGAATTAAGAAGGCAGAATGTGGGGCTGGGTGTGTGTGCATGTAACAAAGAAAGGGTTAAGTGTGTTCTACATATCTGTGAATGGAAGTACATTTTTGAACCATTGTTTACATGCACATTTAGCCTGGCACCCCACACAAGGAGAGGGATTAACTCTTTGTGCCTCAGAAAGAATTAATTTTGTGCTTACACTGACGGGAGGAGGATTACATCCATATCCGCCTCTCCTCTGCTTCCCCGGGGCCAGGCAGCAGAGGAGGCAAGTGTCTGGAGATGGCGAAGATATAAGAAAGAGGGAGAAAAGGCTGGAGGGCCAGAAATTCTAAGTGTCATTAGAGAAAAGCCCTTTATTCCGTTACGGTCAGGGGACCTGCAGCAGGCACAGTACTGAAATCTGAAATTGGAGGTTTCCAGAAGGCAGATGTAGTGAATATAATGAATAAAAATATACACAGACCAGAAATTCTCTTTAAAAAAAAAAAGTAAAATGGGTATTGTATAAAAGCTGGTCAGCTGATTTTGGAGTCATTCACCCATTGGAGAATAAAATATAAAATTGGGAAACTACTGTATGGCTGTACTGGCTATAATGCATTAACAAACATTGAAGGGTTTAACCCAAGGTGCTTCCAAAAGCAGGAGAGCATGTGTATTTATTCAAATGAGCAAAACACAGGTTATTTGCTTATATAAACAAATATATATAAAAGAAAATATATATATGTTTTATTTTTTTTAGAATTACAAGAAACGCAATAAACAAACTAAATAGTGTCATGATATGTATTTTACTGTTAAAAAAAAACTTAAAAGTGTCTTGATGTAGGGTTATTTTCATCCAGTTTTGTGTTGAAATCCTCCTGTGAGTGTTTGTGTGGAGCTTGGTGCCTCTTTTTCCTAATGCAGGTTGACATTCTGTCCAGGGGCATTTTTGTCACATATGTTCAACAACTCCCTATCTCACCCTTCACTTTGTCCTCAATCTTAAACATATGGAAGTGTGTGCAGTTAAACTGTACAAACTACCACCTCACATTCGTATATTATGCTCTATTAGAAAGGTGCTTTCTGTTTTATGACTGACAAACACATAAAGGGTTCTGAAGATTAGATAATACTAAAAGTACTGATTACTACAAATTTACACACATTTTTTCTCATTCTGTTTTTTTTATTCAGACCCTGGACCTCCGGCTGGTATAAAAGCTGTGCCCTCATCTGCCAGTAGTGTTGTAGTATCCTGGATACCCCCTCACAAGCCTAATGGAATCATCCGCAAATACACCATCTACTGCTCCAGCCCCGGATTGGGCCAACCGGTGAGATTTGACAGGGGTGCAAGGAATTATTGGTTAAGTAGAGGGAGGGCCGTTCAAAGATGGCTCCTGAAATGTAGTGTTAATGTCTTCCTCTGCAGCAAACATTATTGTAGTGTGTAAAATGTAGGTAAATGTGATTTGGTACAACCTCTGCATTGGTGTGGTTGTGAAGTGTGTGGTCTAGTGCTGCAGTCTCTGCGAGACATGTGTGTAAAATGAGCTCTCCTCATACCGCAGTGTGTGTGTGCAAGCTCACCCTCCAGCCTCATTTGCATATCTGCGTCTCATCACGTTGCCAGGACAACCTCATCTATTCATCAACGAAGACAGAAAACAAACCAACTGCAATGCATGCTCACATGAACACTGGTGCACACTCACACACTGAATGTAAGAGTCCATACACAGAGTTATGAATGCATTTACCAACTCATGTTTTATGACAGAATGTCTTCAAAAACAGGAAATGTGGAGTACTAGCATAACTGCATAAAAACTAGATGACACGAATGCACCATTTTAGTGTACCTCTAAAAATATACCAGCACTCTCCTCCTTAGTCGCCATCATTGACACTTTACCTATCTATCAGCCCATCTATCTCTCCTTCTCTCTCTTTCCTCGCTAAAGCCCCATGCAGAGTTGGGGATGATTACTATGTAAATGAGTGTGACTGGAGAGAAGGAAGGAGGGATGGGGGGGTCGGGCACACCGCGCAGGGAGTACTTTTGTTCCTCTTTTCATTATCTTGCTCTATCGTTCCCTGGATCACCGCTATCTCCACACAGGAGGAATATTTTAATATCCGTTAAAGCAATACACACACAAGCACACATCACTTTCTGTCACACCAACATGTAGTCACCCACCCATTCATCTATCCATCCACTATCTTTTCTGCAACCAACGTCTGACTGCAGTGGAGGAAAAAAATACACTGAGAAGGAAGGAAAAGCTGCATTAACATAGATTTGGGGCGTGGATATGCACAGTGAAGATTCGAAGCGGAGGGTGGTATTGGTGGATAGGCCCACACATGACAAGGAATGTTGACGGGCATAGGCAGCTGAAGAAGTGAGATGGTGAGGGATGCTGGAATGAGAAAGCAAAGATGATGCAGTGCAGAGTAGACGAGAGAGAAAAATATACACAAGTGCAATGAATGATGAACAGAGAGGAGGAAGTAATAAAATACCCAGTGGATTCCTGTTTGACGGCCCAGTTACAAATGTGAAAAACAACATGGATAGGGGAATCTGTTTGCATGGGCTAGAATCTACAGCTGAATACAAGAGCACGGGACAGAATAAGACTTAGACTTATAAATATGTATAAATAAATAATAAAGTATATAAAAAATTATAAATAAGAATAAAACTGAATCACAGGAGCTAGCTCTGCTATCCAGTCCCTCGCCTTTGCTCCTCCTATAATTTAACTGCCTTTAAATAACTGCATCTCCTGTTTATCTCTTTCTGTCATTTGTGTTTGTATGTGTTGGGATCTCTGTGAAGCATCTTTGAGTGTCATAAAAAGCGCTATACAAGTAATATGTATTATTATTATTATTATTATTAATTTGACACTTGTAATAGAGCTGATATTTTATTTGTCAGAAATATACTTTGCTTTGACAGTGTGACTGTGAGATATTTTGTAGTTCCTGTAGATAGTTCCTATAGGTGGAAAAGTGATTTACTGTAGCATGATTCACACAGAAGAAAGTAAAAAATAAGGATTAGTTATGAAGTAAAACATTGTTAGTCCTTTAAAACCTTTCAGCTTGAGGAACAGTGATGCTGATGTGTTTTGGCTGTTGACACATGGCTGGGTTAAACACGCTGCAATTACACTCTCCCCTCCTGGTCATGTGCTGTATGTTGCTGTTTGTGTCTCTTCAATAAGATCATGACCGCTTTCTTCAGTACGCGTCAGAAATTGCATGAATCTGTATCTGTCCTCCCCCTCTATTCTTCTGTGCAATCAGTTACGTGTAGATCAGATCCCACTGAGTGCATCACTGTTCATGATATCTGTGAGTGACTCAGTGGTTCCATTGTGCACTAGTGTCTTACTTCTTGTTTTGTTGTCCCTGGGGAAAATAGAAGAGGAGAAATGCATTTTCCACCCTCTTGATCTTAACACTTCATTCACTTGATTGTAAAAGTAAGGCTGTGCACACTGTCCTTCAAATGATTTTATATTGCACGATTTGGAAGCAATTTTTGATGGCACAATAGAATTGAATAGTAACATATAACAGTTACTACTACTAAGTAGTATTCTATATGTAATGCATATGCTATATCTAATAAAAACTGGTCTAAAACTTATGACATATACATGGCATAAGGGATTACGTTGTCATTTGTGTGTAGTTATTCCACTTATTTCACTTTAATTTCACTCAAATTGCATTGTTTTTTTACAGCTTCCCAGTGAATATGAGGTCAACCCAGAACAACTTTTATACCGTATCACACACCTGAACCATCGCCAACAGTACCTGATCTGGGCTGCAGCAGTCAACACTGCCGGACGAGGCAACTTTAGTGATAAGGTCACAGTGGAGCCAGCTGCTAAATGTGAGGATACAAAACAGCTGCTTTTGTGCAACTTCCTTCATACATGGGTTTTATATCTAGACTAAAATTTAATACAGATTATAGTGCAATCACTTTCATTAGAGGTGTCATTGTGTTTACTTGTGTATCCCTGTGAGGATGCCTATATTTGCCCTCAAGTCTCAAAACCTTATCGATATGCGTGAAGAGTCCCTCAGTCGTCCAGGTAGAATCCATGATAAAAGAAGAAATTCAATTTGTCAACTGGACAAAGTTTGTTTGGTCGAAAATGTTTCGCTGCTCATCCGAGAGGCTTCGTCAGTTCTGGTTAGAGTGCTCGTAAGACACTTGCTTATATCTCGCTGCAAGGAGGAGCTAACTAGCTAACTACTTTCCGAAACTATCTCGCCTATTGGTTTCTGTCTTTTTTTTCTCTGGCGTCTAGATTAGCACGCCTATTCATCCCTACATGACTGTTTTTCACATCTCTGGCCCTGACCTGGCTAGCCCTATTGTTTCTTTTGTTTGTTTGACCTAGGTTTAAGAATGGAATTATAGATGGGAGACAAATTATGTCTGACTCCACCATTTCTGTTTAGAGAAGGATTCTCTTTTTTTGACAAAAATCGCCTCTTTAACTCCCCTCTCAAACCAATTATTTTCCCTGGCCAAGATCTGAACCTCACTGTCCTCAAATTAATGGCCCGTGGCTTCTAGGTGCAGATGTTCAGCAGATGACGGTCCACTCTGGCACGCCCGTCTGTGTTGGTACATCCTCTTGTGAAGTGGCTGTTTTGTTTCTCCAATGTAGCGCTCACTGCAGTCTTCACTACACTGAATGGAGTAGACCACATTGCTTTGTTTGTGGCTCGGTGTTTTGTCCTTTGGGTGGACAAGTTTTTGTCTTAGAGTGTTTGTGGGTTTGAAATAAACTGGGATTTCATATTGTCTGAAAATCCTCTGTACAGCCACTTCACAAGAGGATGTACCAACACAGACAGGCATGCCAGAGTGGACCGTCATCTGCTGTACATCTTCACCTAGAAGCCACGGGCCATTCTTTTGAGGACAGTGAGGTTCAGATCTTGGCCAGGGAAAAGAATTGGTTTGAGAGGGGAGTTAAAGAGGCTATTTTTGTCAAAAAAGAGAATCCTTCTCTAAACAGAAATGGTGGAGTCAGACATTATTTGTCTCCCATCTATAATTCCATTCTTAAACCTAGATCAAACAAACAAAAGAAACAATAGGGCTAGCCAGGTCAGGGCCAGAGGTGTGAAAGACAGTTGTGTAGGGATGAATAGGCATGCTAATCTAGACGCCAGAGAAACAAAAGACAGAAACCAATAGGCGAGATAGTTTCGGAAAGTAGTTAGCTAGTTAGCTCCTCCTTGCAGCGAGATATAAGCAAGTGTCTTACCAGCACTCTAACCAGAACTGACGAAGCCTCTCAGATGAGCGGCGAAAGGTTTTCGACCAAACAAACTTTGTCCAGTTGACAAATTGAATTTCTTCTTTTATCTTATTGATATGGAAGTTCAGAGGGCACAACATATAGACTGGTGTTAACCAGTGAAACATCAGGGAAGACAGCACGTGGCAAAAGAGGAAAAATAGATTACTTCCCCAGACCTGAATAATACAGGAGGCAATAGAGAAGCAGGCAGTTTAGTGACATAAAGAGGGCAGTTAAATCAATAGAATTAAATGACAGCAATGGACAATCTACTTTCCCATGTTATCATTCTTTTTCCCTTTACCACTGAGGCAGTTCTTATATGTTTGTATGGGTGAATGCATCAGCTGATCAGCAGCTGTAAAAGGAAGTATCCTCCGGGCTTGCCTTCTCAATACTTCATTCAACCTTAACATAAGTGCACTAGAGCGCTGGCATTAAGATTCCCAGCCTGAAAAGCATGTTGCTGAGAGCGGATGGGTGACTCACATAGTGAGCAAGTGGGTATTTTAAGTCATCTCTACACATATTTGTGCAGTCTTATTTTTTATTCTGTTCTCTGATGGACAGTGTCAGATTCACACTCACATATCTGTTCCACTAACTGTGAATCACAGGAAATATGTTGTGCTTTTCCCTTCTTGTGAATCCTAATTACTGACAGAATTCTAAATGGAAAATAAATCAATACATGCATTGCAAATCAGCCATCACTTTGTTGTATTGATTCAAATTCCGTCAAATCTCTGCCATTTATTGGATTTGAAAACAGTTTTATTCACAAAAGATTAAATGATTGAGACTCCTTAATGAACCCTTTCCTATCTGTGTGTTGATGCCAATAACTTAATCATTTTTAGTGTATTTGGCCTCATTAGTTTTTTCTATTAAAACCATTATTTTATGTTATTTTCCAACAGCTCCAGCTAAGATCCTGTCTTTTGGTGGTACAGTGACCACTCCTTGGATGAAAGAGGTGCGATTGCCCTGCAGCTCAGTGGGAGAGCCCTCACCTACAATAAAATGGACCAAAGACAGGTAAAACATATTTCACAGATAGGGCTAATGCAGACACATGTAATAGTTATCAGGCTATAACTGAATGTCTTTACTGTATGCGTTAGTGAGGACACAGCCATCCCACTCGCCCTGGATGGACAGAGATTCATCTTAGCTAATGGCACCTTAGTGCTGCGCTCAGTCAAAGCTGAGGACTCTGGCTACTACACCTGCACTGCCACCAACACTCTGGGATTTGACACTATCCTAGTCAACCTTGTGGTGCAAGGTAAGTCCCATATATCAGCTTCACATGTAGATTGGCAGTATAGGCCTTCTAAGAATCTTAGTACAAGTAATAATTTGTGTATTCTTTAGTTCCCCCAGACCAACCCCGTCTAACAGTGTCCACAACATCCACCTCCTCCATCACACTGGCCTGGATACCAGGAGACAATGGAGGGAGCTCTATCAGAGGTATACATGTGTTTACACATGGTCATAGTTTAATAGTAATGGGTGTGCTCTTATTATATGAGACAATATGAATCATATTTATTCTAATTGAGAATTACCAGGAGTAATTTTGAATTAAAATATTGATCATCATCTGCATCATTTTAAATTGAATTTGGAGGAATTCCATTACACTTCCAAGTACATTATCTGCTTATTCTTAGTTGAAAAGAACATAATAAACATATGTTAAATGTCAAGACAAGTCAATTTATTCATATCGCACATTTAAAACAACTGTAACAGGTTGCACCAAAGTGCTTTACAGCATTAAACACATCATAGTGAAACAATAAAACACATGTAAAATATATACAATATTACATGAAAGAGTGGCTTAATACACAAAGATAAAAGTCTAAAATTGACAGCTTCAGAGTAGAGCTCATGGGATGTTGAACGCCATCTTGAAAAAAATGTGTTTTTAGGAGGGTCTTAAAGTGAGGTAGGGAGGAGTATGACCTCACATGAAGAGGGAGGGCATTCCAAAGCCTCCTTTTATGTAGATCACATCATCATAAAAGGGGGCTCAGCTGAATACGCATCTTAAATTGTATACTATGCATTGTTTTTATTCTCCATTCAAATAATTCCTACAAAAGTTGAATACATCAATAGAGAAAAGTATGTGGACAGAGAAAGAGGATTCAGTGTGAGTGTGTCAGCAGAGGAGAGATGTTTATTCAGGTGGCTGATACAGTCACCACATTGCAAAGCCGTATTTGCATAGATGCACACTCAGCACCATCTCCGACTTGTAGGTAAGTAATGGAGCCATACTAGACCCAGTGAAGCCTGACCATTCTCTAATTGGGCCAAGGCTCAAAGCATACTCTAGTACTGCCATCTGCTGGCCATTTGTTATATATCGTTAATTTCTGTATTTCTCATTGTGCAGGTTTTGTGCTGCAGTACTCAGTAGACAACACAGAAGAATGGAAGGATGTATTTATCAGTTCAACTGAGCGTTCTTTCAAATTAGACAGTCTACGCTGTGGAACCTGGTACAAAGTCAAACTTGCTGCCAAAAACAGTGTAGGGGCTGGGCGCATCAGTGAGATTATAGAGGCAAAGACTCACGGAAGAGGTAACAGTCAAAATTACTTTGATTGTTATTTTTTGTGACATTATATATTATTATTACTTATTTTTACAGAACCTCAATTCAACAAAGACCAGCCAGTTTTTACCCACATAAACTCTAGTCATGCTCGCCTTAATCTTCAGGGGTGGGCTAGTGGGGGCTGCCCCATCAGTTTAGTGACACTAGAGTTTCGACCAAAAGGTATCAAGCACAATAATAGATCTCAAAATGTTACACAAATCAGAGTCACTCAGCTGTCTTGTCCTTTGCAGGTACATGGTCCTGGCAGAGCGTCAGAACCAATGCCACAGCAGATGTGTTTTTGGCTGAGTTGCGTGAGGCCACCTGGTATGAATTGAAGATGAAAGCCTGCAACAGTGCGGGATGTGGCAACCAAAGCTCACAATTTGCCACTCTGGACTATGATGGAAGTACGTTTTTGTATGCATTCATGATGTATTGCTTTTAAAGTGGATACATTATGCAAAATCACGTTTTATTAACTTTTAATCATATTATAATGAGTTTCCCTCATCATAAGTCTATAAAAGTTGTGTTTTGAATGATTCATGTATGTTTAGTCTTTTACATTGCATTTTAGTAGCATATAGCATTTACAATGAGTAGATTTACAATAATCCTTTTAAGATGTGTGAAGAATCCCTCAGTCGTCCAGGTAGAATCCATGGCAAAAGAGAAATTGTCATGGTCATATACGTTTCGCAGCTCATCCAAGCTGCTGCTTCAGTTCAGTTCAGAACTGAAGAAGCAGCTTGGATGAGCTGCTCATCCAAGCTACTTCAGTTATTTTTTTAGTTATCCTTTATTTATCCTTTTATTTGAGCCTTTGGTGTTCTGAAAATTCACATTCTCACCCAGCCCCTATCTGCGCCCATAGCTCTATATTTAATTTGCTCAGGTAGGATTCTACAGCAGGGGTCTTCAACGTTTTTCAGGCCAGGGACCCCCAAACAGATGGCGAACTGGGCCAGGGACCACCTACTATATATACGGCATAGAATTGTGTTTTATATTAAATTGAGCTTAGTGTCATGTATAAACATTGCTACTCTGTTATGGTACATCCAATACAAGGAAATAATACACAGGTTAATACTGTATTTTACACTATAAAATATAAAATTATATTATTTTAAAGTGAAATCAAAAGATTTCGCGACCCCCCTGCAGTACCTCCGCGACCCCCCTAGGGGTCACGACCCCCCTGTTGAAGACCTCTGTTCTACAGCATCTTGCTAGCCATTTTGGGCACACTTTTGTTGTGACGATAGTAGGCAAGAATCAGTCCCACAGTTTTGAAAAGGAAATCAATAGATCTGTTTCTGTTATTAAGTCATTTAGATCAATATTGCAATTTAAAATTTAAAAATTGTAAAATAACAATCAATGTGTACCAGGAGTTATTAGGAATAAATGTTAGAAAACAGCATATGTCTACTGTAAATCAAGGGGGGAAAAAAATTTGGTGAACCAAACATGCATTTCACAAGATTTCATATTAAATAAAGGCATATTTCTTTGATCAGCATGACTGAACCACTCAGCTTTATGTTAATCTATATATTTACAATCCCAGGTACAATCCCACCAATAAAGTCTCCCCTGGAAAAGAATGATGACGTCAAAAAGCTGTTTTCCATTGGTTGTCCAGTGATTTTAGTAACTCTGGGAGTCGCGCTTCTCTTCATCATTAGAAAGAAACGCAAAGAGAAGAGACTCAAGAGGCTGAGAGGTGAGAAAAGCTACAAATTATATATTTATTCATTCTTTATGGTTGATCTGTTAATCTCTCTTATCCTCTCAGATGCCAAAAGCTTGGCAGAGATGCTGATCAGGTAAGTGTCTCAAACAACCTCTGTGTGTTGTTTCATATGTTTCATTCTTAAACATTGCTGTGTGTGTCTTTTTTGTGAAGCAGTAAAAACAACCGCAGCTTTGACACACCAGTGAAGGGGCCTCCTCAAGGTCCACGCCTACACATTGACATCCCCAGGGTGCAGCTGCTGATCGAGGACAAAGAGGGTATCAAGCAAATTGGTGAGTGGAATAGAGAAAGAGACACTATGATATGTCATGCTCCTTCATTAAAGAAAATTATGACTCATATTAAGCAACTGTCCACTTTGTGGTAGGTGACGACAAAGCCACTATCCCTGTGACGGACACTGAGTTCAACCAGACTGGGAACCCTCAGAGTTTCTGTGCAGGTGTGTCAGTTCACCACCAGGCCCTCATACAGAACACTGGCCCCCTGATCGATATGTCAGATATCCGTCCAGGAACGAGTAAGTTTTTTTTTTTTTCAGTGCTGTTTTAGGCCTTTAATTTTAGAATCATGAACAATCATGCATGCATTCTTTAGTTGAGTAGTTAAACTATTTTACACACTGAACTATTCTTTTTATTAATATACACATTATTCCATTTTTCAACAGATCCAGTGTCACGAAAGAGTGTCAAGTCAGCCCACAGCATTAGAAATCGTTACTCGAGTCAGTGGACTCTGACCAAGTGCCAGGCTTCAACACCAGCCCGTACTCTCACCTCAGACTGGCGCACAGTTGGCTCTCAGCATGGCATCACTGTGACAGAGAGTGACAGCTACAGCGCCAGTCTCTCACAGGACACAGGTTGGCTCGTGCACACAGACATTTCCAGGCACCACAAGCTGGACATTTCACTGAGTTTAGTTTGTTTTTCTTGTCATTGGCAGATAAGGGTCGAAACAGCATGGTGTCTACAGAGAGTGCCTCTTCCACCTATGAGGAGCTGGCTCGAGCTTATGAACATGCTAAGCTGGAAGAGCACCTACAGCATGCCAAATTTGAGATAACAGAGTGTTTCATTTCTGACAGCTCATCTGACCAAATGACAACAGGAACCAATGACAATGCAGACAGTATGACGTCTATGAGCACACCATCAGAACCTGGTATTTGCCGTTTCACTGCCTCACCCCCAAAACCCCAAGACTACGACCGTGGCAAGAATGTAGCTGTGCCCATACCACACCGTGCAAAAAGTAAGTTCACTTGTTATGTAACGTGTATTCCTGTGTTCTTAGTTACTTAAAGCTGCACTGTGTAACTTTTGTGATAGGGGCCCACCACATACTTCTCCCCTTGTAGAACTTATTTGGTAAAAATGAACTTTTTATAAAGTTACAGACCCTTGTTGCAGACCCTTCATCAGAAAAGTAGTGCACCTACACAAACAAATTATAGGTATTATAATTTGTATCTAATTTGTTGTGTAACAGGTGACTACTGCAATCTACCCCTCTACATGAAGTCAGATCCTTTCTTCAGAAAGCAGTCGGAGCATCATGACCCCTGTCCAGTGGTCCCACCACGAGAAGCCTCTATTCGTGGGCTGGCCCAGCGGTACCTCCAGGGCCGTCATATGACTATGGACTCAAAACAGTCCCTGACCATGGGCCATTCTGGCCTGACCTCCTCTGGGGTTTCCTCTGGGGCCACAGGAGGTGCAGGGGCAAGTGGAGGCTTGTCTGCCAGCTCCAGTAGCTCCACACTTCCTCAGAGGACTCTCACTATGCCTAGCTCTTCAGCAGCATCAGCCCAGAGTACTGCTGCAGCTGCCTCTGCCTCCGCCTCTGCTGGAGGGGCATCAGGGGCCATGGGGGGACCTTCCTCAAAGATGGGAGGATCCAGAGACTCTCTCCTGGAGAGCAGTTCTTCAGGTTTGGGCAGACTGCAGAAACAGAGGGATGGTCGCGATGGACGGGACAGACGTGATGAACGAGACAGACGTGATGAACGCGATGGACGGGACGGGGGCTCAGGAGCATACTCCAAATCCTACACACTCGTGTAGACTGGCATCACTGTAACTTTGACAAACTGCTGGTGGAGCCAGCACTTGCCTAGAGCCACTGTGGAGGTGGTGTGAGGTATAAATGCATGCACAGCCCACTTGTCCGTGCCTGAGCTGTGCCAAACTGTGTGGCTGCCTGGTTCCCATCGACACTACTGTATGAAGGGGCTCACTGCTGGGTCTCCACAGCACAGGGGTTTGCCTTTCTTACTGTCTGATTGCATTCTAATAAGTCATCTTGCTCTTATTTCTCTGCCCCGGAAGTCACTTGCCAAAACATGAATTATCTATTTACTTCACATTTTGATTTGTTGATAAAGACATGTACATTTTACACAAGCACTTTTCTGCTTTCCAGACAGTAGATTTCACACAAACCTGTTGAACCTTTTAGGTTTTAAAATGCAACATTTTTTTGAAGAAGTTCATCTCCCAGCATTGTGCCATCGCAGGATGCTTTTACTGTATGCATTACCACCAACTATGGTGTACTGTCATTTTGAAGTAACTTAATGAGTCATAGACTCACCTACAGTATGTGTTCACAGTATGAGGACTGTCTCCCCGTTTTATGATATAGGGAATTTTCTTCAAAAGGGACAGATTACAGTGTAGGGGTCTTAAATGATGCTTTATATATATATATATATATATATATATATATATATATATATATATATATATATATATATATATATATATATACACATATATATATATATATATAGACTTAAAGCGGAGAAGATTCAATTCATTAAAGATGAATTTTCAATCACTTTTCCGTTAATTTTCTGATGGAATTATAATCTTATGTGCAGTACAGAAGAAACTGAATGGATCAAACAGAAATCACAAGCCTGTGTGAGTGTGTGGAGTGTGCGTGTGGGTGTATATGTGTAAATATATATATGTATACATGTGGCAGGCACACACCAACTATGGACCTTTTATAAAATCAGTATGTATGCTGGCCTTTTGAGCACACTTCGGTGTCAAAAGTAACCCTTTTTTTCCTCCTATATACCGGTGAAAGGGTATAGAGCTCAAGACGATACTAGCTATGTAACACTATGACTATAATTTGACTATATTTATTTTGTAACTGGTATAGGACAGAGAGCAGTTTGCTGTTGTAGGAAGAACAGGACATGACAAAGCTTGGATGTTACATAATGGTGCCACATTATATATATTTTTCTTATTCATTTTTACTCTTCCTGTTCTTTCTTTTTCTGCCTTTTTTAATTGTTACTGTTAGCCACCATATCCATACAGAGTCACTGTGACCTACTGATAGCAAGCTAGTCATTTAAGAAGAAAACAGATTGAGAGGTTGGGTTTAATATGCATAGACACATACAAATGCTTATGATATACAAAAAATCCTATTTGTATCAAATTATTTTATGGCATTGACCTGGAGTGGTTGAGTGAAGAATATTGAGACGTTATTCTAAATGGAAGTAGTCCCCAAAGCTCCAACATAGTCTCTTCAGCTGAGTCATTTTAAGCTTTATACATGGTGCTGTATCTGTTACAGTTATGATGACATTTACCCCACATTTCTTATTCTCCCAAAGCTAAATCCCATAACAAAGATCGTTTCCAAAAATTGAGTTGCTCTAAATGTTTTGCAATGCTTACACCATAACATCAGGGCTCTCGCAATAGAAAAAATAAAAAGATGTGTTCTATATGTTTGTTTTCAAAAGTATGTACATATATATTTCTATTTAAATATATAGCAACTATATGAATATTGAAAAAAAGAAATATTAAAGCCGATCTAATTGAAAATATATATAAAAGATCACAAGACAATCGCTTAGGATAAAAACTGCAAGAAGGAAGGGTGTGAAGCAGAGGGAAGCTCATGGCTTAAACGGGTACTACTACCATAAAGACAGAGATATAAGGAAAGGAACAAGACATGAGTTTGGAAAATTCTACAAGGATCTTGTGATTTTGTAAATGTTTGGTGGCGGCGCTTGTGTAGCAGGCCGTGGCTTATTGAGGACAAGCACAGTAAAGATGAAGTGTAGTGAGATTGTGTCGCTGGTTAGCTGTGGTCTATGGCTCATTGCAGAAAGTTTGATGTTTATTATAAACATTTTGAATATGAATGAACAGCCTACACAGTAAGTGAGCCTATTGTAATATGTTGTATTGTACCTTACAAAGGTGTGTTCACAAGCTCAATGCCATTACAGCAAAGGTTGTCATAGCAACATAGCAACTCCCTCCCCATGATGGCAGGCAAGACACAACTCAGAGCATTTACTCTTCATGGCAGTTCAATTTATTAAAATTAAATATAGGGAGAAACAGATTTGTTTTTATTTTTACAAAATAAAGATGCCTTTCACATTTCTATTGTATGTATGCAAAACATTCCTTTTAATATAATGGAATATTCTTACCTAACTGGATATTGTATGGATCAGAGAAATACATGCTTTTGCATTCAGCTTACCTCTGCACAACACAGCTGTAGTTTTTACTCTGAAAAACAGGTTTCATGCTGGCTCAAAGTTAATATTCTCTGTACATCAAATAAAGACATTTTGTAACTATACCATCACCATAATAATATAAAATTGGAACTTTTTTTTTCTATTAATTGCTGTGTGTAAAACCAACATCAAAACTCTTACAAACATCTCAAGTCCAGCTCAGCTCAGATCTCCTTGTCTCACTTTATCCTTGCCCACATCAGCTCCATACAAGAGGACTTGTGTACATATAAGAAAGTGTTTTGTATAGAACAAGTACTATTTTGGACATCACTAGAAACCAGGGCACAATGTAAACTTTCAACTAAAGATATTGTTACAAAACAGATCTTAATGAAGAATTATAGAAATATAGTTACACTGCTTTATCTTGCTTTTTCAGCATTTTTAAAACCAATTTGAGTGGTCCATGCATATGTAACTAAGATCTTCTTTTACAGGATGTTTGATTATGTTGTTGCCCTTTCTACTTCATTTTACTTTGTCACAGGAAGCTTATATTTTTGGCTTTTTTATTATCACATTTTTATGGAGGACTGCTGCATTGCATGTTCTGGAGATTTTGCTGGTTATACATAGAAAAGGCAATTTGAACTATCAAAAGGGGGACTTCATAAAATATTTTAAAATGCAAAGGTTGTTCCTTAAACTTTTATGAGGGAATTGTTGCTTCAAATTTGCAGTTGCTTGTGTTAAACTCAACAGTTTCTTTTTTATGAAAACAAAAAAACTTAAAAAGAGTACTCAACACCTTGTGCAATAAAGATATCTTTTTATGAACGTGATGGCGCTGTGGTTATTTTCAACATAGTTCTGGCTCTTGTTCTTTGATGACTTCACTTTGCTGTCTTTACTCTTTGTTCAGAACCTCAGACAGACACTTCTTGATGTCCACAAGTGTCCCTCTCTGTTAACCCTGACCTGACCTTACCTGTAGCAGCTACCAACACGTCCAGCCTGAATATTGTGTGAAGTGATGAAGTGATAATGCAAAATATACACTGAGGGAACTAAAACCTAAATTATACACTCAGCAAGGACACCCACCTCTGACAGAGAAGAGCTAGGAAATTGGTGGTGAACATATAATTACTTTTTTATTTTTATTTTTTTGGAGTAGTAGTAGTAGGAGTAGTAGTAGTAGTAGTAGTAATAGTAGTAGTAATAGCACTTTTATTATCTCTGTAGGGAAATTGTCTTCTGCATTTCACCCATCCTTTCAGGAGCAGTGGACAGCACATGATTATATTTTGCTTGGTTAGAACCTCAGCTGGAAGATGTTTTTTTTTAACCTATGGAACATGTTTTTTGGTTGATGGGGGAAACCAGAGTCCCCAGAGGAAACCCAGGCAACCCGGGGAACGAACTGGAACCTTCTTGCTGTGAGGCATGAGTGCTAGCCACTCAGCCACCATGCTACCTACATGCAATTAATTTTACATATAACATTCACATGTGTCAATAATAATAGAAAAGTCATTAAGTAGCCTCCAAGTGCACACTAAGTATAGTCGATTTATATAATATATAGATCATATTATGATATCTTATTTGATTATTTCACCTTAAACCATATACAATTTGCTTGAGCCACTGATTCTCTTGCCTCATAATTAACTTTAAGGTTAAGTTTATATTAACAAATTTTGCTGCACATTCATCTTGAGGAGTTTACTCCAAGATACTAGGCTACTATTTCATTTCTCCTGTTAAATCTGACACCAACCAAACTATAGAACCATTTTACTGCACTCTCATGCATTTGAATAGATTAAATAGATTCACACCACTAGAGGGGGACAGAGACTTATAACATTCTATCCAATTTTATTAAGAGTATCAGGGAAAAAAAGATGAAGAAAAAAAAACACTCAGGCACTGCTTATTCTTCATTCACATTCATTTCGATTTCATTCAAACACGTAAGGTTACAAGCAGTATTTAAGAAGCTACATAAATAGGTCTATAAGTCATTGTCTGTCTTAATACTGAGATTCAGATCAAGTATCTTTGCCTGGCACATAGCCCCAAGCCTCTATTTCTCATTCTTGTTCTTCTTTTGTTGAAACTTCCTGAAGTGCGTCTGGATGGTGGCCGCTGCTTTTTCTGGTTCCACTGGACTCAGGGGGGGGTGCAGCCGGGCTCGTGCATGTCCCATTGCTGGCATTGGAGTCTGAGCACGACAGGACACAGGGGATAGCCAGAGAGGTAGAGGCAATAGCCATGGAGACATAGTCTGCAGCAATAATCAAGTTCAAACAGACACACATTGTGCACACATCGGGCTGGCCATCTTTCTGCATAACGTCTCTTATCCACGTTTAGCAGTTTGGAAATTTGATGTGAGACAGCAGAAAAATAGCCTGCTTTATCAGTAATCTATTGAACTTACTTTTTCTGTAAACGCCTATGCTGTTCCTCCTGCAGCCATCAAACTTTAAATAAAACAAAATAAAGGTCATCTATGGGCAGAAACATGTGCCACCAGAAACTGAATTTGAATCACATAATTTGGAATTGTATTTTTTTAATTTGAATCATTGCATTGAAAAATTGAATCTGAATAGTATAATTTGAAATTGAATTTATTATTTTGTAACAGGAAAATCTGAAAATTCACTCTTTTTATATGCTCATGTTCAGTTCTCGCAATTCAATTTCAATTTATTGTGTCAAACATCAGGTAGTTTACGGATGAAGGAAGAGCAATCGAGCTCAAATAGACCAGTTTCAAAGCTACGTCATCACTGAATGCGCGCGCAGTTCCGACTCAAAAAAAGCCACTGCTGCCATGAAACCCCAGCGAAGACATAGAAGAGAAGAACTCAAATAAAGAGAAACAGATGGAATAAATGATAGTTCATACCATTCAAGTGACATACACACAAGTGAACACCTGCTGCTTGTTTAGGGTAATTTGCCCAGGTGTTCAATGGTGTTTAATCATGCTAATTAACTAGCAAGCACAGAACACCGCAAAGACATTAACCGGGTAACCTCTACGACAGACACATGTAAACGAACATGAATAACTTTGTTAAAATGCATGATAAGTTTTCGCATGACCATCATAAATGGCATTTGACATGACTGAGATCACATCTGTGACTCGTGAATTAAGTCGTAGTATGTTACTTACCCCGCAACGCAAGTGCAGTTGGCGGTCAGAACGTAGCTTGTTGATGATAGCCCAAGCATTGTACACGGTCGTATGTGTGGTGAGCTCCGCTAGGGCTGTCTTTGTTTGGTGTTTTTTTTTTTTTTTTTTCGTTTTTTCTTTGAACTGTTTAGATAATTTTGGCTTTTCCCCTCCTTTTGGTTGCTTTCGGGGACGCTTTCTCTTTTCCCCGCGAGCTTTGCTCACTCCCGGGCAGACGGCGCGATGTCAGCCCCCACGGGGCCCCAGGCCGTGGCGGAGAAGCCGACTGGGAAAGCCGGTAGTAAGAAGATAAATACTACGGAGAAACTCCCCATCAATATCGTGGTATTTTACCTCCTGTACATGGCCACATATGGCAAACTGGTAGGCATCCATGGATTTGTATGCGTGCACTTTCTCTCTTGTATACACGCTGGGCTTCTCGACTAAATAACAGTGGATATCTGGCCACTGTAAATCTGGCCACTTTCTGCGGTCGTACTGCCACTCCGTGATCGCATAAGGATCTGGTAGTCGAACCCCATTGCTCAACGTGAGCTCTTGAATGTAGCTTTCCCTATAGTTCAGATACTCCGCCATGGTCCACCATGGTTGCTTCTGAGTCAGGCATGCGCGCGCATGCCAGTGACGTCACGTTTGTTTACTAACAGTAAAGGGGTCTATATACAGGACTACAGGACCTTGTGATAGCCTATTGAAATAGTATATAGTATTTCTATGAGCTTGCAAGAACTGAACATGAGCATATACAAAGAGTGAATTTTATAATTTTATTAGATTCCTGTTACAAACTCATAAATTAAATTTCTATTCAGATTCAATTTTTCAATGCAATGATTCAAATTAAATATTTATTATTTAATATTTATACAATTTCAAATAATGTGATTCAAATTCAGTTTCTGGTGGCACATATTTCTGCCCATAGTCATCTTATTAGGGTGAGCAAAAGGGTGAGAGAAATAGCACAAGAGAGAGATTCCTCAGTATGGTTATCTAATGTTGATCATGTTGATTTTGCCTATAGTTCAGCCATGCTCAAATCAACAATTGTAACCCCATTGGTGCTTTTGTTGAAATAAACGCACTACGTTGCGTTTAGGGCAGTGACCGTCATCAGAAACAAATCTCTTGATTAGGATTAGAGCTGAAGCAGAGCGCGCAGCGAGTGAAAGGCAAACCTTTGCACGCTCACTTTGTTGATTTCACAGTTTGCCCCTCAGCAGCATAACCTGTACTCTTGATGATTTTCTGTAGGTTGGGCTATAACCATGTGCTGTAAAGAATTCTCTGCTGCTCTACCCTAACCCATTATTGTAATCCTCGCTCCATTTTCAAAAGATTAAATTTACTTTTTGGCTCACATTTTATATACTAAGCAATATTACACTGCTCTGTATACAACGTGCAGTGTTTTAGTGCCATAAAGAGCCCTATTTATCAGACTAGTTGAGAGTGACATCTCTCTGTATTTTCACATTTTGGTAAAGTATTGTATAAGTATTTTGGATCCCATGCTACAACCACGTAACATCAGCTACAGCTCTGGAAAAAAAAAAAAAGAGACCACTGCATTTTTTTCTGAAATCAGCATCTCTACATGTATTACAGCCATTCCATTCCAGCGTCTGATGAATTCCAACACAAACATAAAGCTGAGCTACTTCAGTTCGTGCACCAGGAGTGGAATAAAGTCACCCAAGAACAATGTGAAAGACTTGTGGAGAGCATGCCAAGACGCATGAAAGCTGTGATTAAAAATAAGGGTTATTGCACCAAATATTGATTTCTGAACTCTTCTTAAGTGTAAACATTAGTATTATGTTGTTTTAAAATGAATTTGATCTTGTTTCTTTGCATTGTTTGAGGTCTGAAAACATGTACAGTGAACCCTCGCTCTACCGCGGTTCACTGTTCGCGCCCTCGCTGTTTCGCGTATTTATTTATTTTTTCAAAAAAAAAAATTTCACATTTTTTTTTTTTTATAGTGTATCTTTTTTTTATAGTGTAACATTGTGTTCTGCGTCCTGATTGGCTAAGAGACTAGACCAGGACTAAACGTGGACTAAACCAGGTCTAGACCAGAACTAAACCAGGTCTAGACCAGGTCTAAACCAGGTCTAAACCTGGACTGGCCCTGGACTAAACCAGGACTGGACCAGGTCTAGACCTGGACTAAACCGGGACTAGACCAGGTCTGAACCAGGATTAAATCACTCCGTGCGGCTCTTGCGTTCATTTGTGTGTGTTCGGTTTGTGGCTCGGGCTGAGAGCACGCGGTCCGGGCACGCGGTCTCATGCTCGCAGCCCCGGTGTACGCACGGCCTCGCGCTGCTCTGTCACGGATTTGTCCACGATGAACCCCTCATCGTGGACAAATCCGTGACAGAGCAGCACTTCTCCAAGGGGTTGGTGCGCGTCTCGTCCCAGGACGTGGCAGTGCTCCTCGCGCGTCCGGCGGGGCTTCCGGTGCCGTGTCTCCCCCCACGCGTTACTATTAATACATTTTGTTGAAAATCTATGAAAGTTTGAGTGTTTAAACTAGAGACAAATGTGAGAAAATGTTAATTCCAGTCTGAGAAAAGCGTATAATGTGTGTGGTGAGGCATTTACAGCCTTAAAACATGTATAATAATTGTAAAATATAAAGTTGTCCTACTTCGCGGATTTCTCTTATTGCAGGTTATTTCTGGAACCTAACCCCCGCGATAAACGAGGGATTACTGTATCTTTTTTGTTATTTTGACCATTTGTCATTTTCTGCAAATAAATGCTCTAAATGATAATATTTTTATTTGGAATTTGGGGTTAATGTTGTCAGTAGTTTATAGACTCAAACAAAATGTTCCTTTTGCCCAAACTCTTACTTATAAGTAGTAAAATCAGAAAAACTTCCCAGAGCTGTATGAACTGAACTGAAGAAGCAGCTCGGATGAGCTGCAAAACATAGGCCCTATTCGACCAATTAAACTTTTGTCCAGTTGACAAATTGAATTTCTTCTTCTGCTATGGATTCTACCTGGACGACTGTGGGATTCTACACACATCAGCTATGAATTTGACAGATACACTTGATTTTTCCTGTGTGGCTTTAGGGAAACATTGCTTTCGTATGATGAATTCAAAATTGTACTGAATTTGGGAGCTGTCCATGCTGTGGCCATAGCACTTACCTCATCTACTCTGCTGTTCTTGCGGCTGTGGGACACTGAGTGAATCTGCCACGGCAAAGGCTGGGAGACCATGTAAGGCAGCGGCTCAGGTTTTCTCTCAAACTGCAAGCTAATCTGAAGGTAAAAAATAAACATAGAGAGGAGCCCTGTTATGAAGCAATTTCAACCCCAGACTGATTGATTTGCATCACTAAATAACAGACTACACATGACTGTACATGAAGATTTCTGATGGAGAGGCCAGTATTAGCACATTAATGACCTTGATTACAAAAGTATTTCACAAAATAAACAAAAGACTATTTTGCCTGCTCTAATTGTGTGCACTGCAGTGTGTCATGATTAACTCTGTTGATTGAATTTGGTTTTCTTGTCGAAGATCCTCTCTTACAACTCTCATTTACCCAAGCCTTGTTGTCTAGGGCTACCAATTTGTGCCTGTGGAATTTCGTTTGGAACAAATAATCAAACCTATAGCACAGATTAATGACTCACAGATTCTCACAGATGAATGACTGCTCTTTGCAGGTAATATCTAAAATCAACATGGTCTAACGGCAGAGGTCTGGCAGAGATGTTTGTGGATGTTATTAAACAACATACATTGGATGCAAGCTTTCACAAATTATTTTTTAATTAAGCCATAGAGCAATATCTGCCAGTTCCTCATCATTACCATTATCAGTCTTGCAGTTTAACAGCATGTGTGACTAGAACTAAAATTACATATTAAGCAGACTGATTTTTTAATGTAAATGATCATAATATTTAACATTGATATTTTTGCACTGTCATTAAATATTCATTACAATGGTTCTAGGAAACCTTATTTTACTCCATGCTACATTTTAACACCACATAACTATCTAAAATCCCTTACCGATTCTACAGTTTTGACCATCATGTACATGGCAGTTAGCATGGAGACCAGCATGTTGGCAACTATTCCTTGTCCTGTAACAGTTATTCTTAAAAATAAAAACTTCCTCTTCTTCCAGACTCTAGGGTGATGCAGACACAAAGAAGATTTAAACAAACCATCAGCGTGTTCAGGGCTCCTCATACTGCGCCTTGGTACAGAGCCAGACACATGAGGGCAGGGTCTTTAAAGAGCTTTACAGGACAGAAATAGAGGAGTGGTAATCCTTTCCTCAACACAACACCTTTCCCCCAGCAGACCTTAAGATACAGCAGCAGACACACAGCAGCCTAATCAAGCATGCAAATGAAAAAGAATATGACATATTAATAACACCATCACACTAATCAATTTTTTTAAATTTAATCAGAGACATTTTATCTTTTTACAATTCACCATTTTCAAATAATCAAATCATAATGCAATGACTTGTACTGTACTGTAATCATTACTTTTAATAATGACTAGTAGGACTGATAATGCTAATGACTAATATGAGACGGATAGAGCAGCCGGAAAGTGCAAGCATATTGTTCCATCAAGATTATATGTAACATGGTAAGTTCAAAGTTCAAAGTCAGCTTTATTGTCAAAAACTATAATGTACAGGTTGCACACACAGGATTTGAAATTTCAGCGCTCCCTAGGCCCACAGTGAACATAAAACATCTTATAAACATGACAATATAAAATAATGACTTAAAACATCACATATACCCATAGCAAAAAGACAAGGTAGTAAAGTGTCTTGCATAAGGACACAAAGTCAGTATGCAACAGGAAGAGAAGGGCTTGACCTGAGGGAGAGGAGGATTTAACATGGAAATAAAAGAATGTACTAGGGAATGTCACAAAAGTGCACTAAATAATTACAATTTTAATCCTCGCTACATAGTTTTTGTGAGCTCTTTTTTCCTCGATTCCTGCATTTTCACCCAATAACAGTGCATGTACCATTTTACACAACTTTCATGATTTTTTTTTTAATGCATGGCACAAAGTGTAAAATGTTTTTTTTACTCCTTAATATACATCTAAAGTAATCAGATGAGTGAATAAAACAGATTATCGGGCTGTGCGTCTGGCAGCGTCTCAAACCACTCACTCCTCACACACAAAGCAAACATAATCCACTGTAGCAGTGCATGGCAGCAGTAACGGCACTCTGTACTGAGATGGGTGTTTGTCAACTATCTGTTCAAATCTAGCTCGCCTGTGTGTGTATGGTTGACCTCACTCAAACACTGGATGAATGTGAGTGTGTCTGATTATAAAATCAAAATGTGTTGGTAATTTGTTCTCAGGATTCTTTTGGTTCCAAGGACAAAGTAGGAGTTACTTAACTGATCTGCAAGTTCAATTTAAGCTGATATAGAAAGTTACAAGGCATTAAGTAAATATTAAAATATGAAAAATAACATATACATGTAAATATAAAATCTGTTTTTAGAGCCTCTCTCAAATTAGTTCATAGAAGTACTAACAAGTATTTAGTAGCAACAAGCTAAAGTCTTAAAGAAACACCTATTTTTACTTACATTATGATATGTATGGAACAGCATCAGAATTATCTATACCTAAATATTGTACATTTAATTATTGTAATTTCAAATATCTGCCAATATTTAGCACTGTTTCATGTAATTCAGCTTTACCAGTTGTGTTATTGTGTGCTAGTATTTGTGCCACATTTCAGCATTAAAGAAGGAGCAGACTGCATGGAGAAAGCAGAGGTGCTCTCTTTGATGTTCAGCTATAAAAACAAGTGTCACTAGAGACTGATCTTTGTGAGGATCCATCCATCCATCCATTCATCCATTTTCTTCCGCTTATCCGGGGCCGGGTCGCGGGGGCAACAGTCTAAGCAGGGACTCCCAGAATTCCTTCACCCCGGACACTTCCTCCAGCTCCTCCAGGGGGACCCCAAGGCGTTCCCAGGCCAGCCGGGAGACAACGTCCCTCCAGCGGGTCCTGGGCCTCCTCCCGGTGGGACATGCCCGGAACACCTCCCGAGGGAGGTGACCAGGAGGCATCCGGAACAGATGCCCGAGCCACCTCAGCTGGCTCCTCTCCACGTGAAGAAGCAGCGGCTCTACTCGAGCCCCTCCCGTGAGGATAACCCATAATTTTCCAGTCTTCAAATCAGAGAGACCTTTATGTTAGTGTGTTATTTCTAGCATACAGCATCATGTTCTGGACAAAGCGATAAGCAGAGAAGAGTCTTCAGTGAAGCGTATGACAGAGATTGAGATCAGAACAAGGCAATACACCCACTCCTTTCCACAATAAGTCAGCTATTGATTTTTTTATTGTGATATCTTTGTCTGCAGTGCTTTGTTAGAACGCTGTTATAATATTCCGCTTCGTTTTGATCGATATCCACTGATTTGAACTCTCATTGAATTTCAGATTTGCTCATTTTCCTCTGCTGTGATACATAGCAGAGAAAATCATGTGTGGATGAAAGGAGCGTTCTTACACCTTTTTGTACAGGTGCAGGATACTATTATAAACTAAGTAGCTAAGCTATAGTTATTACCTTTGAGAACATTGTAGTAAATTCATATTGCAATACATTTTTAACCAAACCCCTAATTTTTTTCTTTCATTGACCATAAACACTTTTCTGCAAATGATGTAAATCAAAAGGGATGCCAAAAGGGACATATCACCAAATTTAAATGTGATGTTGTGTTTTCAAAAGTTATAAACATTTGTAGAATCCTAAAAGGTTTGTTTATGAAAAAATGTCCATCCATCCATTCATTTTCTTCCGCTTATCCGGGGCCAGGTCGCGGGGGCAACAGTCTAAGCAGGGACGCCCAGACCTCATTCACCCCGGACACTTCCTCCAGCTCCTCCGGGGGGACCCCAAGGCGTTCCCAGGCCAGCCGGGACACATAGTCCCTCCAGTGCGTCCTGGGTCTTCCCCGGGGCCTCCTCCCGGTGGGACATGCCCGGAACATCTCCCAAGGGAGGCGTCCAGGAGGCATCCGAAACAGATGCCCGAGCCACCTCAGCTGGCTCCTCTCCACGTGGAGAAGCAGCGGCTCTACTCCGAGCTCCTCCTGTGTGACTGAGCTCCTCACCCTGTCTCTAAGGATGCGCCCAGCCACTCTGCGGAGGAAACTCATTTCGGCCGCTTGTATCCGCGATCTCGTCCTTTCGGTCATTACCCAGAGTTCATGACCATAGGTGAGGGTAGGAATGTAGATTGACCGGTAAATTGAGAGCTTCGCCTTTCGGCTCAGCTCCCTCTTCACCACAACAGTCCGGTACAGCGACCGCATCACTGCCGACGCTGCACCGATCCGCCTGTCAATCTCACGCTCCATCCTCCCCTCACTCGTGAACAAGACCCCGAGATACTTGAACTCCTCCACCTGAGGCAAGGACTCCCCACCCACCCGGAGAGGGCAAGCCACCTTTTTCCAGTCGAGAACCATGGCCTCAGATTTGGAGGAGCTGATCCTCATCCCAGCCGCTTCACACTCGGCTGCGAACCGCCCCAGTGCACATTGGAGGTCCCGGTTCGATGAAGCCATCAGGACAACATTATCTGCAAACAGCAGAGATGAGATCCTGTGGTTCCCAAACCAGATCCCCTCCGGCCCCTGACTGCGCCTAGAAATTCTGTCCATAAATATAATGAACAGAACCGGTGACAAAAGGCAGCCCTGGCGGAGTCCAACATGCACCGGAAACAGGTCCGACTTACTACCGGCAATGTGAACACAGCTCCTGCTCCGGTCATACAGGGACCGAACAGCCCTTAACAAAGGGCCCTGAACCCCGTACTCCCAGAGCACTCTGAAAAAATGTTATGTGGCCTATGGCTGCAACAGCTAACCTCAATGTGCAGTGCAGGCCTGTGTGTTAAGCACTTCCTGTATATGACACCGCAAGGTGTTATAGAGTGTTTTCTGTTTGAGAGTCAGCCTAAATATTTTATGTTTTTGTGGTAAACATGTGTGATAGAAGCAAAACACAACTCTGGATATGTTTTTGATGGGGAAACAATGTTATAATCACAAAATAGCACAATATGGACCATTTTAAACACAGAAATACTCCAAAAGATATGCAAGAAAATAATAAGTTTGTTTGCAGAAAATGTTATCATATTCTAGTAACTCAAAATAAGATTATTAGGTTTAATAGAATAAATATATGAAGTAATTTCCCTTGGGGATCAATAAAGTTAGACAAATTCTAAGTCTAAATTGTTCTTCCAAATGACAGTGCTCAAACAGATCTTGTGTGCAGCCTGGTTTTGGAGGCCTTCCTCAACAGCCACACTTGATATTAGCGCTTGGCCTTTAGAGAATCACGATTCTGTCAAACTTCCACATCTCCCCTATGCATTTCTCCATCGCCTCTAGTTATTAGGCCCAGATGCCAGGAGCCGTTCCATCTCAACTCCATCTGTTTATGTGAAAAATGTCTTGAAATTGACAGACTTGATAATGAATGAGGCAAGAGGGGATTGCGTCTGTAGACTAACTCCTCTAGACTTTGTAAGTGCTGTTTTTATATGTCCTAAAATGCCTTCTTTATCGTCTCATGTTGGTTGGGTGTTGGTTGCAACATTTCTGAACCATTAGATACCTCATAGATAAGCTAATGGTGTGGTGGAGGTTGCATGGTATCTGCAGTGGTGGTACTATCATAGACATAGTGTAGCAAACTCTAATTTATGATTGCTGCTACGTATGTAACATTGTTAGCTGTGGCACAGCTAGCACCAAAGATTGACCTGAATGTGGATGAAGTGCCCCCTGCAGAAAAGCTATGGTACGGGTAGAGCAAGTCTAATGGAGGATTTACAAGGGGTCTGCTCAGTTTCAAGAGAAACAGTTACCATTCTAAGGGCCCTTGTGGAGAAAATTGGCTAAAATCGAAATAAATTACAGAAAACAGATAGACATCACCCTGGGCTGTCAAAACAAAAAGAAAGGGGTTTTGCAGCTTTGTTGTTACAAAATGACTCCTCTTCACAAATGATAAAAAAGAACAATTTTCCTCAACTAGATGAAATTAAAGCTTACTCAGATTCCAGATTGGTATGGTCCAGAAGATGTGTGTAACAACCTGCAAAATAAAAAGGGCACGCCTGAACAAGCCACCGAATCAGAAAATAGAATATCTCATGACAAGGACAGCCAAGAAGGACAGCTTCTGCGCTGATTCAGCTTTCCAAGTAGAAACTGTTGATGAGTCAGCTGAATGTAGCCACAAATGTAGTCACGCAAACAGAAAAATCTGCAGTGGCACGAAATAGGACCTTACATTACAGGGCTCTCAAGTCTCACGCATTGAGAGTGTGACACACGCAATTCGGCGTGTTCACACGCTCACACGACACACATGGCATTTCTCACGCTGATTTAAAAAATAATAAATTTGTGCCCAGAAAATCGGTCTGTGTGGCTCAGTTTATGCAGGCACCGCGTGTTTTCAGCGAAAAAAAACTCTCCCCCTCCTCCCCGTCCCGCTCCCCGGAAAAAAATCAGCCAATCAGAAAATAGATTGTTCTATTGTTGGGCGGACTGTAGAGTGTAGTTTCAGCTGCTAAGTGCACACTGCGGTGATGATAAAACAAACGGAGAACCATCAGGTAATAACTTCATATATATATATATATCTTAAACTGTAGTTTAAGTTTGCTCTCTAGACAAACATTTACAGCAGGGCTCTCAAGTCTCACGCATTGAGAGAGACAATTCGACGCGGCACGGCATTTCTCACGCAATTCAAGCCCCCCCCCCTTTTTAGTATCAATGCAATAAAGAGTGCCTCCTTGGCCGAGTTTATGTAACACTTTAGAACAAGAGACCAAAAGGCATATGTCATTAAACCTATAGTCCTGGCCTACATTTAAACACCACTTGGAATGAAGATTGTGGCAGCAATTCAAAGTAAACATCCACAGCATCAGTTGCCTCATGCCTTCACCAACCTGGATGGCTAAATAAACAATGAGCCAACGGCTGTGTGTCAGACAGATGGAGAAAACATTGCTACTCACAATGCATTTCGTTCAAAAGAGCCACATGAAGACACATCCCAGAATTTCAATCTACAAATGCAAACACTGATTTACAATGTGACAAATTATATGAAGTTTACTTTCGAAAATAGCAGAGAGGAAGTCACCATGTTCAGCTCTTTTAATATACATTGTGTAATTATGGTTTTCTTCACATAGAAACACCTAATACACTTAAAGGGCCCATTTTCTGATCTGGGCTTTCCTCATCATCATTCACACATTTAACACACAAACTCTGCGTGTTCAAATGGAAAACATTCTGTTCCACTTTGTGATGTCATGTGCTCTACTGTGTTTTTAAACTCCATACACCTTCATTAGAATCATTTGGATGATTAGAGTACTGGAATTGACAGTCTCTACTAAACAGAACTGCAAACTTAAAATCTACCACTACATGAGGGGATAAGGTGGAACAGAGCATTTTGTGCTTGTAGAGATGTAGACAGACTAATAATAAAGGGTTACTCCTGTGTGTGTAACAAAATACATCTCTGAGATTGATGAGGCAACAACATTGTTATGGATTAAAACTCCCCAGAACCCACTGTGTATTATAGGACCTATACCATAATCACAATACCATAATAACAATTTTATGGTAAAGTCTTACATCAGTGAATGGCTAAAATCTAATCTGTACTTTTTATCACTGCTATATACATTAAGGTTTGTATACATTAAGGTATGTATACATTAGGTTATGTATACATTAAGTTATGTATACATTTTATCACTCTTTTCGAGCTGCCTGTGGCACACTTAAACATTTTAGTCTATGGAGGGGAAGCCAACAGACAACAGGAGCTAGCACCTTGGAAACAGTACTAGGTATCAACCCTGCTATGACTACTACCATACTGAATTGACTTAATGTCATACATATTTGGGGCTGGTAAGAATATTACATTTTAGGGCCCATCACGTCAAACATTTTGTTTTTTAAATTTTCATTATAAAATATAATTGTTCTACTTTCTGAAAACTTCCAATTGCCTTTCAAGTCACCAATTCACTGAGGGAGAACCAAGTAAAATGAAAATGCCTTAATGGCACTTCAAAATGGCAGGCAAAAATAATAAAACTCTTGGCTGGAGACTCTAAAGCTTGTTTCTACTAAGAGTCTGCTCAAAACACATCAAGGAATAGTTTTAGCAAGTCAATACCTAAGGCATCAAGTCATCGATTTAAACCTGTGGTCAGCTAAACAGCGCTGAGAGTATTAGCAGCTTTGATAAAGAAAATTGAATGGGCTACAAATGATTTTAAGCACCTGGAGCCCACATGGGTAGTACAGGTGCTCTAAGTCCTCAAGGAACTCCACACATGGAATTGGCAGACAGTGTGGGAGGTCCCCCAGTACTGATCGGGATGGTCTCATGGTAGAGATGAATTGATTGATTGATTGATGGGCAAGATACAGTACTTAACAACTCTCAGCCCCAGTAGACAGGCATATGCTAACATTGTGCTACAAATGGAGGACTGTTGATGATTCATTTTTGATCAAGATACAATAGTTTGGTTCAAAATCTTAATTACTATGCCAGTGGTACTTATTTTTTCATGGATGAAAAACATGGATTTTTGCTCTCTCAATTTCCAGTATGTGTGTTTTTCTCTCATCACATTAGAGAATGACTATTACATTTTAGTAGTGCACTATAACAATACGCATGACAGACATCCCCATGAAGCATTAGAAAGGACAACAGTTTACTGCTCATTTAGTCTGCCATATAATCACTCCGCAGTGCCCAGCTGGCTGCAGCCCTGGATTGGTACACTGCAATGAGGTATACATTATGAGAGAACATAATAACAAGCAAACAGCCATTTGGCATTGCCAGGTGTCAGAGGCAGAGGGCATGGAAGAAAAACAAAAGTCAAGTAACTCTTTGGTTATGTAAGTGATTTTTAATAGCAAATCATTATTTATGCAAATACACTTTTTGTATGAAATGTGTGCCTATAATACTTTCACCTGTATTCATAGCAGTGCTTCTGGCTGTTCAATCCACTCCTTTCTGATTACCCTGGGAGTCGAGTGTCTGTGAACTTGACAAATACAGACAAGTGTCAAGAGAACAAGAACACCATCATCACAGAAACTGATTATTATATTACCCACCTCTAAACCAGCACTCTGTCTCATGTTCTTTATTACTCTATGGCCTCATGCCCACCACGATTTTTCAAGGCAGCTCTACTCTGACAGTCAAAAAGAATGTTACAGGGTATTTAGGCATGTCCAGTCTTGTTTGTCGATTTGTCCAGCCTTATCTTTGAAAATTAGACAGTTGAGCACTCAGTCAATTTACCAGTGAAAATCACATTAGTAATTCTACAGAATTCTACAGAATTAAAGGGATAGTGCGTTTTGTTTTTTGTTTTTTTTGTTTTTGTTTTATGTTAATCTGTATGGGTTTCCTTCTAAAAGTGTCGTGCGTTAACACTGGCTTACCACTGACAGTCTCGTCTCAGCCCGGTTCTGGAGCTCACATAAGTAGGTCCCAAAAGTTCGCGGGGACAGGAAATAAAGCTTGTTTTTCTTCGCAAAACAACATTTGTCCAAAAGTGATATATATTTCCGTCACAGACAGTTGTCCGAAAAAATCCAGCAGCCTAATTCGCATTTACATATTTTCTCTAGATTCGTATCACTCTGCCCACGTTAGCTCTATTAGCCTGTTCACTTGTAAGCGGATGTTTACAGCAGATGCGGTACGGCGACATCCGCGTAAGCGGATCTTTACAAGAGAACAGCCTATAGGCTAGGCTATGCGTGCAGTGATACAACTCCGAGGGAAAAGGGCACCATGCAAATTAGGGAAAATAGGCTGCTGGATTTTTTCGGACAACTGTTTGTGACGGAAATATATATCACTTTTGGACAAATGTTGTTTTGCGAAGAAAAACAAGCTTTATTATCTGTCCCTGCGAACTTACCGGACTTACCGGCAGATGGAAATTAGCTTTGAGCTAAATCTGGTGCAGACATCTTTTTAATGAAACTGCACACTGTCCTTAATAAACTAAGAAACTAAGAAACAAACATACGTGAGCTCCAGAACCCGAGCAGAACCGGGGTGAGACGAGACTGTCAGTGGTAAGCCAGTGTTAACGCACGACACTTTTAGAAGGAAACCCATACAGATTAACATAAAAAAACGCACTATTCCTTTAACAGAAAACACACTGGGTGTGCACATCAAAATTCCGAATAAACTGTGACTAAATCTGGAATTAAACCTGGACCACATCAGGACTGAACAAGTGTGAATGCCGGGGCCAGATGGACTGAAACTCCATGAGTCATGTTGCTGTGACTGGCTCAGCCCATATCTTCATCATCAGATGCCTAGTACTTCTGGTCAAACACAGAGAACTGAACTCAAGAATGAGATTTTTTTTTAATATTATCTTGCAGTTTTTGTCAGTCAACTAAATGCACAGTATGCAACATAAACAGCCTACAGTTTTATGTCTTTTTTGTTTTCATCAGAGCATCATTGCAGAAGTTATAAACATCCATACTCAGGGCTCTCAAGTCTCACGCATTGAGAGTGTGACACACGCAATTCGACGTGTTCACACGCTCACACGCCACACATGGCATTTCTCACGCTGATTTTTTTTTTTTTTTTTTTTGTGCCCAGAAAATCGGTCTGTGTGGCTCAGTTTATGCAGGCACCGCGCGTTTTCAGCAAAAAATACTCCCCCTCCCTCCTCCCCGTCCCGCTCCCCGGAAAAAAATCAGCCAATCAGAAAATAGATTGTTCTGTTGTTGGGCAGACTCTAGAGTGTAGTTTCATCTACTAAGCGCACACTGCCCTGTCAGTGATAAGGACAGTGACTGAACACGAGGAAACGGTGATGATAAAACAAACTGAGAACCATCAGGTAATAACTTCATTTATATAACTCTCATTAGTTGCTTTGTAGTTTAAGTTTGCTCTTTAGACAAACATTTACAGCAGGGCTCTCAAGTCTCACGCATTGAGAGAGACAATTCGACGGAAAAAATTGTTCACTCGCATATATTACTAAAAATAAGTGGTGTTATTTATGATACTGGGACCTATGTCAGAGCCATACAGAATTGTAAATTTAACTGGACAGCTTGAAGGGCAGAAGAACAGTTTAACTAAATGCTGTTAGACTGGTGACTGTGGATGAGATAATGAGACAGAGAAAATCATTCTGAGTCTGAGAAGGTCGTGACACTGCAATGACAATGTTTTAGACTAATTGGATAAAATGTACTGAAGGATGGGTCATAGTTTAGTATACATCCTACTCAGCTGTTAAAATGGTGAGATGTATAAAGCATAGAATAGGATTTACAATAGACCCCAACAGGCATCAGTTAAGTCGGTGCTACTAAAATCTTATTCTGACTGATATCACAGAGGTTTAAAATAGTGTCAGCATTCAAATCCATGCAATCACTGTTACATAGAAACCCCTATTTTCTGATCTGGTTTGTAATGTTGTTCCTCATCAATAACATACCTGGAGGTGCCTCATGTTTCATTCACACATGTCATAACACACAAACCCTACATACTTAGGGTTCTTCCCTCAAACAGAAAACACTTTGTTCCACCTTGTGATGTCATGTTGTAATACAGGAAGTGCTCCACTGTTTTTTAAAGACCACACACCTTCACTAAAATAATTTGAATGATTTCAGACCTGGAATTGACAATCTCTACTAAACAAAAGGTAAAAGGTACCTGCTAACTTGAAAAAAAAAATACTGCTTCATGACTTCACAAGGTGGAACAGAGCATTTTGAGTTTTGGAGATGTAGACAGATTACTAATGCAGGATTACTCAAATATGTGTGAATTAAATAAAACACTCTCACCGGTAACTTGGTCTGACAATGTGACCTGATTG
Organism: Paratrypauchen microcephalus; assembly: GCA_036785185.1. Classification (NCBI taxonomy): domain Eukaryota; kingdom Metazoa; phylum Chordata; class Actinopteri; order Gobiiformes; family Gobiidae; genus Paratrypauchen; species Paratrypauchen microcephalus. Next base: position 377,372 of record JAVJIX010000054.1, on the reverse strand, counting down.
TCTCCATGGTAATAGTTAAATTAAATGCCATACTGTGAACATTTCAGAAAAAAACAACATGGAGTCAAGGAGGTGGCGGACTCTTTACCAAAAAAGTTACACGGTGCACCTTTAAGATAACACCATTGTATAATTTTACATCTGGACTGGGTTTTGGTTTGGAAAACACTATTATGTTTTGCTCTAATACAAAATCACCTCCGCTTGTCACCTCCTCCATTCAGCCAGTTTGACAGCATCAGATAACACTACGGGTTAAAGGGCAGCTCACGGGGATTGTTCCTCTGAGGAAAGTGGATTCAGTCTATGATTCACTGTGCCTTTTCACTCACTGCTTCTGGTGGTGCTCTGGGAACATCAGAGGCGTGACAGAGCTCGCTATAAAAACTAGTACACACATCAGATCTGATATGTCTTTGCCATTTTGTTTAAAGATCCCATGACATGGTACTTCTTGATGCTTTTATCTGGCGCCTTAATGGTTCCCTAATACTGTAAATGAATCCTTCTTCAAAATCAAGACTCAGTGCATGAGAAAGCCTCATGAACACAATCAGAGTCAAAAATATCTCTCTGAAACACTTTATTATGGGCGTTGTTGCTTGAATGCAAATGAGGAGGACAGAGACTCGTTTAGCGGTGCGCTATGAGCTGGCCCCACCTCCGCATTTAAGCGCGGAGGAAAATTAAACCACTGCTGTTTCAGAGGTTCGGTGGCTTGGATAAAGGACATCCGAGCCTGGAAACACTCTCACGTGCCTCCAGGCAAATAAAAAACAGCATCTTGCATTGTGTAGCTCGTTCGCGGTCCAAACTCTCTGGGCGTGATTTCCAGAGACGGTGGGTAGACATCCAGACGGGGGGTGGAACTGCATTTGCATTTTTCCCTGAGTGTGACATCAGAAAATTCCCTTGTTCAGAATCGCCCGTTTGGGCTGTCTTTTTTTCAAACGTGGAAAAGGACCGCAATTGCTCAGTTTACACATTTCGCAACTTTCGCCATGGGGGGGCCCTAAACAGGGTAGGGGAGCTCACATTAGTGTTCAAAAACCTCAGAAAGTGAAAATGTCATGCCATGGGACCTTTAAAGGGGACTTTTACGAGCTTTCTTCCATGTTATAACAGTGGTCCTTCATCATCATTCACCCTCAGTTGTATTTTGAGTAATCTGGTATTGCATACAAATGTTGAAATTCCCTATCTCCACCCACAAAATGGTAAATAATGATCTATATATGTTATAATTTAATATCAAATAGCCTATTCAAAAAGCCTAATACAGTGGTACCTCACCTTACAAATGACCCAACAAACGAAAATTTCAAGTTACAAAACGCCTTCATGGTAAATTTTGGTCTCTAGATACGAAAGAAAATTCAAGTTACGAAACGCGAAATCTCAAAAATTCAAATAATGCGCGCTCAGCCACACACATTATACGCTTTTCTCAGACTGGCTCTTGCCTGCATTCGTTCATGCGCTCGGACTGCGTGCGGTCGCGATGGAAGGCACATCCCCTCCTCGCTGCTCGCCTCAGCCGTTACTCGTGAGGTACACCGGTGCTGCTGCTAATAGCAGAGCTAGCACGAAACCAGGAAATAGACCCGCACGCGGTGGTTTAATCCTGGTGTCCAGTCCTGGTTTAGTCCAGGTTTAGTCCTGGGTCTACAGTTTCTTAGCCAATCAGGATGCAGAACACAGTGTTACACTATTAAAAAAAAGTTACATTATAAAAAAAAAACTTGGAACGGGGCCTTGGAACGAATCAGGCTTTTTCCATTGAAATAGCTACTCAACTTACGAAAAATTCACGTTACGAAACCACTTCTGGAATGAATTCATTGTGTAAGGTGAGGTACCACTGTATGTCTTCTTTAACATTTATAGAGAACATAATGTACTTTGTAAGTTACCTTGTTAAATGACCTTCTTATTCCTGACATCAGTTTAGCCTGATACATTATTCACACTTAAAGAGCTTAGTATAGCTCAAATCATAGTTAAATTTTCACAGGCTTAAATTTTCACTTTTGAATCGTCACACAAATGAATCACAGTACACACATTTCCTCTCTCCCCATCACACATCATTAACAGAGAGAACAGCTTTAATCAATTATCCAGATAGCTGCGGCACACCAATAATGTCAAAACACGCATGCTAATAGTGTCATCAAAAGGCGGCCGGCAGCACAGAGCAAAGTGGTATTGTTATTCAAGGCCACGTATTAAGAAATCCATATATCAACTCAGGAAAATGTCTCAACACAATAGGCCAGTAGGTGTAAAAATGCATCAGAAAATCTCTCTTTTTTTTGCTTTTGGTGCTCACTTCCTCTGTGTCCACCCATCTCGTATTGAATCAGTGACTGTGATATGCTGATGGAATACAAGTGTTTCTACAGTGACCAAAAACGACTTGAGAAAGAAAAAAAGAAAGAACTTCTTGTGAAACTGTGGTCGTACTGTGGGGGGTTAGTACCAAGGGTTACTACAAAGGACAATGCAAAAGACAAATTTGCAGCAGACTGTGCCCAACCAGAGTGGTCATTTTCCAGAGTGTGCACGGACACAACCAAAAACAGCAGTTGTTAATTCATTACACTGTCTTCAGGGCTGTCCTTTTCCAGTCCAACAGGTTGGATTGAAAGTGATTTTCTGAGTGGAATAAAAACAGTTATTTTCAGTGGACACCCAAAACCGTTTATTCATCTCAATCAGCAGTGATCTCTTGTCCTCATCTTCTACAAAGGATCATGCAATTTTAAAAATGTCAAAAAAGCTGCTCTCTCTTGACGGGGCAAAAAAAACACCCAAGCAAAAGAGAAAAGACAACATCACAGCACGTTGCTATAGATACACATTGCGGCTGAGGTGGGAGGGGGCAATTTTAAGCATTTGCAGGAGAGAGAGAGAGAGAGAGAGAGGTTACACTCGCAGGTTACTTGCATCTCTTTCTGTCTGTCTCTCTCTCTCTTCTCCCTTCATCCTCTCTCAGCGAAAAAAAAACCACACACACACTCCGGCTCACTCCACATCATCACTGGGATTTGAAGGCAGAAGTGGCTATTTAGAAAGTCAGTGAAGATGAGAAAGTAAACAGAAAAGAACACATATTGCAAGTAATATTACAGGGGTACAAGTATATAGGACTTACCAGAAGGGACCAGAGCAGGTTCAAGCAGGTAAGACCGCACAACACACACACATACACACACACACACATTAGTCATCACATTAGAATTAAATTCTCTGATTGATGGAGAGCTTAATAAAACATTTTTTATGCTTTGTTCTGTATTCAAGAGCCAACCAGTGTAATGTCGGGTGAATAAACTTGTAACTTATTTATCTGTTCAGACCAAATTACACCGGATGCCAATCAGTCGCCTTTCTTCCTCCACCATTCATTTCTTTGTGATGGGACATTTTTAAGTGAAAACAGCAGCAGTCCACGATCATGCACTGCAAACTATACGCTGTTGTCTTGGATGTGACTGTGTAATCATGGGTCATTTTCTCGGCTCATGCAATTTTCTGCTGTCGATTTTTCACATACTATAGCTATGATGTTTTGATGGTGAAGATTTATATAAAATGCGGTGCTATAAAAGAACATTATCTAAGCTCATTCCAATATATGAATTCATGTTTTTCTTCTGTGGGCCAGTCCTAAGCATGGATAAAATGAGAATTAACAGGATTTTTGTTTTGGTGTAAAACAGGTGCAAAATATATGCACTTTTATGCATTTTTATAAAACATTTAAAAATCTTATATTTCAGAATTAGATTTTTTCATGATACAAAAACTATACATATACCTTTTGTTGTAGTGTATTTGTAGTTTTGTTGAAGTCTCTAGACTGGGCTGTCAAGTAAAGGACACAAAATGGAGGCGCATCAGGATCAAATTCATAAGCAAATTATTATGCAAATCACTGCACATGTGGAGGTAAATTGTAAATCAAGAATTTAGAATTTTAAAAAAAGAATCAAAAGATCCATAACAAAACCTGTTAATATAACATCTGTGATCCTCCTGTCTGCAGTGAATGAAATGCGGCACTCTATGTGAATGACAAGTGCTCTTACCAGCTCCTGCTCCCAATGTGCACACTTTCATCACAAAATGTCACTATAATAGCATCAAAACTGAATGTCTGCTGCTTTATTGATCTTATCCAGACAAGCCCAAAAGTCAGGGGACAGCACAAACCCCCCATCACTGGGACTTTCAAACAGGGAGACATAATGGGACACAGACATAGGACCAAAGAATTGCCCCTTTGTCTGATAGCTACCGGCATTTTCATCGGCCACGCTGTCATATTTCATGATAGGTTTTATCTTGGCAGAAATATCCATGAAAACAGAACAGGAGTAAGAGCCTGTGGCATAAAAGAGCCAAACACAGAACTGGATGGAGTGAAGATGATACTGTTTCAAAGTTGTAAACAGCTGTGAAAAAAACACCATTGTAACACTGAGATGTTTTAAAGGTTTTATATTGCACAAAATTGATTCTTGTGAGCTTTAAGTCATATTAGAGTGTTGTAATGCTATGGACAAAGATACATGGGGTTGTGTTTTGTTTCATTCACACATGTTTGAGTAATCCTGGTATTAGTCTGACATCTCCAAAGATGAAAATGCTTTGTTCCACCTTGTGATGTCATGACATGATAGTTTTCAAGTTAAGGTCTACCTTTTACCTTTGTTCAGTAGAATGGCTGAAATCATCCAAATAATTATATTGATGTATGGAGCTTAAAGGTCCCATGGCATGAAATTTTCACTTTCTGAGGTTTTTGAACGTTAATGTGAGCTCCCCTACCCTGTTTAGCCCCCCCCACTGTGAATGCGCTACAATGCGAAATGCGTTTTTTTATTTGCCTGGAGGCACGTCCGAGTGTTTCTAGGCTCGCAAGTCCCTTACCCGACCCTCTGGACCTCTGAAATACCAGTGGTTTAATTTTATTTTCTGTGTAAATATGCTTTTTTTTCATTGCAAAGTCTCCCATCTGTCTTCCTGTGTTAAACACGGAAGCGAGCAGACAGCGGTGCAGAGCTGCGCTTCCAGCGGGGGAACCCCCCCCCCCCCCGCTCCTTAGCCAATCTCTCTGTCCTTCTCATTTGCATTGAAGCAGCAACACCTAGATTAAAGCATTTTAGACACATATCTAGCCTCATGAAGACTGTCAGAGTCATATCTCATGCAGTGAGTGTTGATTTTGAAGAAGGATTCATTTACAGTATTAGGGAACCATTAAGGAGCCATATAAAAGCATCAAGAAGTACCATGTCATGGGACCTTTAAAAACACAGTGGAGCTCTTGTATGAGAGAGTATGTATGAGAGAGGACTGTGCTGGGGTTGTGTGTCAAATATGTGAAGGAAACAAAGCACAACTCAAGGTATGTTTGTGATTTGTAACAACATTATAACATAGATCAGAAAATAGCATAATATTGGCCCTTTAAACTATTTTGTTAAGAAAGAAAAATATATAATTATTCATTTTGGTGATTGTCAAAGGTCTGGAATATAGCTGAATTAAAGGTCCTGTATCTGATTTAGAACCATGTCAGGAGCATGTTTCCCCCGCTCACTTAGTCCTTTCTGCCAATCTGCCCAACTGTTGTTCCCATATGGTTCTCATTCTTGACAATGTGAGATAGCAAATCAGCTGTCGGCGATGATGTCACGTCAGGGAGGTGTGGGTGTCTTGTGGAGCTTTGAGAACAATGTCACTTGATTGGACAAAAGCTGGAGTCTCTGCAGTAGCTTCCCCGCTCGTCATTAATCATAAGAATAGTTTGCAAAGCATATCGGTTAAGGCTTTCAACATTTGCAATACACTGCATATATAAACATGTTTCATTTAGCTTTTTGGATCCTTTATTTCAGTTTATGATACATCCCTGCCCCTGATCGCCAGAATTCCTTAACTTTTTATTTTGTTAAATACTAGCAAAACTTGCCTCTGGAAGATTAAAAATGTGCTTAATTACACAGATCTTAAAATAAAAGTTCATTAAGTAAATTATAATTTTTTTGCCTGGGATCCAGAATACACATTTCTTCAATACTTTAGTTTGGTTATCTGTGAATTGTTGAAAGTTTTCACATGGGCGTGATTGGCAGGTGAATTAGCCAATCAGGGACATGCTATCTGTATCAAAAACAAATATGTTTGTTTATATGAAAAAAGAAAGGAAAAAAAATCAAAGAGCACCAAAAAACATTGCAGATTTTTGTAGAATCAAAGAACGAGGAAGAAAACTCTGATAAACTGAGGTGAGAGAAATGGCATTTTATTTCAATTTTATTTGAATTGATTTCAATTACTAATTAAACAGTAATGTTTCAGTTTGGTCTGGGCACGATATGATTCTAAAAGATGGTGAGATACGAAGAATGCCTTGGCAGAGGTTAACACAGATAATTAACACTGATAATCATTAACACAGATAATCATTTTTAAATATTGTCCAGCAGGTATAAAGATTCAGCATGACCCTTTACCTTTACTCCTTACTGCTCCTTTGATTGTGCTAACAAAACCCTGGTCATGTCTGAGCCCTTTATCACTGTGTGTTTGGGTCATTTGAACAGTCCAGGCAGAGCTGCTGCTGTTTGACCTCTGTAACAGTCGGGTCAGCAGACATAATAACATCCAGCAGCTGCTCATCATTAGCCTGAGGAAACAAGGGCACCAGGAAACTTACCGATTATATGCCCTTTTGAATACAGGGGATCTATTTGTCTCTTACATCTGTTAACAAATCTGTGTTAAAGTCTCACAATGTTTTGTCAAAAAAGGGATCAAAATAAAATCAATTCTTCACCTCAGCACTCTTAACCAAGAATACTGGAATCAGGTAAGGGCTGATCATGTGGCAGTGAACGACAAAGGACAAGCACCCAGATCTCAAACCTTATCGTCTTGTAGTTGAACATAGCTTGAGCTTTTATATGAAGCAAATTCACTATATAATGAGAAATATTAAAAAGATCACTAAAACATGATGAGGGAACACTCTTCAAGAATTCTTAGTCAACAGTATAGTACCTCTCACTTTTAGCAGACAGTATAATACAAAATAATTATAACCAAATTACAATCTTTAAATCTACTGGATCAACTGCTCACTGGCCTTACATTATGCAAGTCTGTTTTCACAGTTATTAGATTAAAAGCTATTATCTTTGACTTGTGCTTTGTCCCATGACGGTCTGAATTATCTTTTGATGTCTGTGATTCGAAAAGCAATTACAAGGAGAAAGAAATAAAGCACGGACAGCAGACACGTGAATGCAAATGTAAAGTACGCTAAATAACAATTAGGGGCAATATTATGTGTTTTGTATTTTGAGTGTTGTCCATGCTCATCACGCCTCACAAAATTAGCCACCCAGGGTCTGGATGGCTTCCACAAAGGCCATGGCAACGGCGTTACTAGGCAGAGAGGATGAGTTTCCTTCCAAGCTGTCAGATAAGGTGGATGGCATGAGACCAATTCCAAATGGAATCAGACACATATTTTTGCTCTTGATTAGGGAATGAATCAGGAATGATGCTGCACTGACGTAGTGCCAAGAGCAAGATGTGTTGCTCTGAAAATATTGTTAGCTTTTTATAGGCTAGACATGTCCACCCACATGACAGGCTATACCAGTGTTCCCCAGCCAGCGCACTGCAAAAACTAAAATCTAGTTAAGAAAGTTTTATCATGTTTTGAGTAAATTTCACTTTAACTTGAAGTAAAATAATCTACCAATGGAACAAGCCTTTTTGTACTTAAAAGATGAAAATGCATCTTGCTACACTTAAGATAAGAAAAACAATAACACTTTGCACTTAAAATAAGAAACATAAATCAAATGTTGCTTGAATTAAGAAAAACATGCTTATTCTGTTGGTAGATCATTTCACGTGTCAAGTTGAATCTACTCAAATAAAGTAAAATGTTCTTAATTTAAGTCATTTTAACTTGCCTAGATATTGTTTACTTCAAGTTAATGTAAGGGATGGGGACTGGGGGGTATGTGATCAGGTAGCAGGGCCTAAGAATGTTTTTAGGTTTCAGTGGTACTTCCATGTGGAAATATTCTCTGTGGTAAAGTTTGTTTCTGAAGAATGTTTTTTCTCAATCAGTGTCAGTCCCCAAAAACTGACATCTTTGCCAATGGGTATCAGGTCCTGGTTTAGACAAGCTTTATTAATCCACAAGGGAAATTATTAGGACAGAGGAGCTCACACTTCACAATATATTATAATAAAAAAGGGAAAAATATAATAGCTATCATCATGCCTGGTTTATATTTGATATAATTAGCATATAGATATTTATATGGTATAATGGCACATTGGACATTGACAGTAACCCTAAGACTATGTGGCCCAGTCACATAAAAAGGTATATTACTCAATGAATGAGGGAGATTTACTGTTTCTTTTTTGTTCTTTCTTTCTTTCTTTTTTCTTTTTTTTTGGAATGATTTCAAACAGACTTGTGGATCTTTTCCAAACCACACCAGGTGTCTATTTTCTAGCTTCCAGCAAAGACCCAACCAAAAAAGTGAAAAAGGGAAATAAAACAAAGCACAAAGCCTGAGAAACAGACAATGTAGGTAAAACTCGAGGTAAAAACTAGTAGGAGGCCGATATTGCACCATACAAATCTCATTAAGAGAGCACAATTTTGAAAATAAAAATAAAAATTTTGATATAAAGCAGCAGTGTCTAAAGCAGTGTTGTATAAAGTACTGGAAAATCAAACTCAAGTAAAAGTATAGGTACCCCTCCCAAAAATGACTTTGGTAAAAGTCGAAGTCACTGACTGAAATGTTACTTGAGTAAAAGTCTTAAAGTATCTGGAACTTCTTGTACTTAAGTATGACAAGTAATGTAAAAATAAATGTGCTCAAGTAATGTAATCAAAAGTACAAGTAAAAGTATCAAGCAAAGGCAGTCTGAATTTAATATTTTTTAATGCCCCCCCCAAACCTTTGGGTTTTTTTTAAAGGTCCCATGGCATGAAATTTTCACTTTCTGAGGTTTTTGAACGTTAATGTGAGCTCCCCTACCCTGTTTATGCTTTTTTTCATTGCAAAGTCTCCCATCTGTCTTCCTGTGTTAAACACGGAAGCGAGCAGACAGCGGTGCAGAGCTGCGCTTCCAGCGGGGGAAACCCGCCCCCCCCGCTCCATAGCCAATCTCTCTGTCCTTCTCATTTGCATTGAAGCAGCAACACCCAGAATAAAGCATTTTAGACACATATCTAGCCTCATGAAGACTGTCAGAGTCATATCTCATGCACTGAGTGTTGATTTTGAAGAAGGATTCATTTACAGTATTAGGGAACCATTAAGGAGCCATATAAAAGCATCAAGAAGTACCATGTCATGGGACCTTTAATAACAGTGCCGAAAATAAGGCATACATAACACCATTGAAGGAGTGTTTTTGGAGGAAGAGGGTTTTTTGCAATTGGGCCCTTAATCTACTGTAAAACACCATGTTCGGCTCACCCATGGTAGTTTTGTGTCATATGGAGCACTGTCGAAGATATTGGGTTTGGTGATATCCATGAAACGCCGTCCTATGAGCAAGTAAATGCAGGCACAAAATACGTTATTTGTAATTCCATCAGGGATGTTGATTGATTAAACTAGCTGCATGAAACCAACAGGTGTAGGCTGATTGTCATGCCCAAGTAGCGAACAAGCCCAGGCACGTCCTGACTTCCTTCAGTCAGTAGAGTTTTTTTTTTGTAATGAATAACTAAACGGCACATTGAAAATGTATTGGAGTAAAAGTATGCAATTAAATTCGGAAATGTAGTGAAGTAAAAGTAAAAGTAATCTTTTTTTTTAAAAACTCAAGTAAAGTACAAAGTCTCCCAAAATGTACTTAAGTACAGTAGTGAAGTATTATTACTTTGTTACTATACAACACTGGTCTAAAGTACACCAGTTACTACTATGAACCAGTTATTAAGCTTAGTTAGCACAGAATTTAAGGCTACCATTTTAGACAGACTAAAAGATCTGCTTTAAAATGACCAATTCAAATGCAGCTAAAACCTAGCTGTGTTCAAATAATCAGGCTTAAAGTTGGACACTAACCACTGCAGGGCTTCTTGTTAAAGTGCCTTGTTAGAGATTTATTCTTGATTCCCGCAGCAACAATAAAACAGAAATGGACAGAAATCACTTACACTTATCTACTGTTGTAAACTGTGTTGGGCCAGCTCCTGGAGGTAGCTTAATATCCTTATAGAGCTTGTTTGGTTCCTGTTGGATAAAAGTAATGCACCCATTATCAAAACACACTGAGAAAATCCATATGCCGCCATGTTTTGCTTGTCTACACTTGAGACAGAGGAGTAACATCAAAATAAAGGTCAAGAGGTCACTTGTCTCCACAGCAGCATTCCAGTGTAGTTTTCAGCCTAATATTTGTCAATATATTATATTGACAAATATTAATAATATTAATAATATTTGAGTTAAACATAACCCTAACCCTAACTGCAAATAAAAACTTCAATAAAACTTAAATAAAAGCTTAACAAAACTCACTGTGGAGAAATGTCAGAGAGAGAGAGAGAGAAAATGACATTAACTGACATATTTTTGGACTCCACCATAAGAGTCAATAGCAAAAATAAACTATGATAAACATTTGTGAATATGTATACAAAGACTACTTGAAGGTCTGACAATCTGTTCCATCTCACTAAACAGCTAAATCTAACTAAATCTACAACATGATTTATCTATAGTTTGTATAGTTGGTGTTGGGTTGACTGGTTGAGGTAGGGCTTGCTATAGTTATAAATTGATCCTGATACTTATAGGCCTCAAGTTTATTTTCAAGAAAAAAGGTACTTTTATAAATAGGCCTGCACAAATAATCACATTTTAATGGAGATTCAGTAATCATCATTGATCAGCTTCTTCTTAATTGAGGAGTCCACAGCCAGTCCCCTCTGTAGCATGTGGTTTGGAGAAGAATTCCAACTTTGGAGGAATAAATGTTTTGTTTTGTTTTTTACGTTAAATTGATCTGATTAAAATTCTTGTTTATGTTCAGGAAACTAATACTGAAACCATTTTTATTTGTGATTTTTTCTGGTCAGGTCGTCTAGCCCTAACTACCATACTTTTTGCACTATAAGCCGCACCTGACTAGAAGCCGCAGGTGTCCACATTGTAACTTGAGATATTTACACAGAAAGATGGTACACAAAAGGATTTTTTAAAAATTGTAATTAACATAAATACCGGTACGTGCTTTTTTCGAACAGCGCCTACGGCAGTAACACAGCAGAAACACGGCAGTAAAACAACTGTAAAATGGCCAGCCTGTAGCCTCTGGAAGCCTTAAAGATCCCATGACATGGTACTTCTTGATGCTTTTATATGGCTCCTTAATGGTTCCCTAATACTGTAAATGAATCCTTCTTCAAAATCAACACTCAGTGCATGAGAAACAGAGATAAGATGAGAAAGAGTATTTTTTCTCCCTCAGAACAGGTCATAATGGGCGTTGTTGCTTGAATGCAAATGAGGAGAAAAGAGCTGGCCAATAGTAGAGGGTGGGGGCGTGGCCAAACGCTCCGCTCTCGCTCTGAGCTGTCAGCTGATCCATTTCCTTGTTTTTGCACGGGGGGAGAGATTTGAAGCGTTCCATTGAGAAATAAACACATTTCCACATAAAATACAATTAAACCACTGCTGTTCAAAGGTCCAGAGGCTCAGATAAAGGACTTCCGAGCCTAGAAACACTCGGACGTGCCTCCAGGCAAATTAAAAAACGCATTTCGCATTGCCTAGCGCATTCGCAGTCCAAACTCTCTGGGCGTGATTTACAGAGACGCAGAGTAGAGACAGACGGGGGTGGAACTGCATTTGCATTTCTTTTTTTGATCTGACGTCAATAAGGTGCCTTGTTCAAAATCGCCCGTTTGAGCTCCGATTTTTTGTAACGCAGAAAAGGATCGCAAATTCTCAGTTTAGACATTTCACAACTTTTAACCATGGTGGGGCCCCTAAACAGGGTAGGGGAGTTCAAATAACGTTCAAAAACCTCAGAAAGTGAAAATTTCATGCCATGGGACCTTTAAAAAATAAGTTTCAAGTTTAACTTTAAGTGTAAACCCTCAAACTCAATCTCACGGAACTGTTGATACCTGTGTAGGAGATTTTAAGTGGCTAAAACATGGCTTCATTAATTCATGAACTCTCCTCACTTATTTGATAGGTCTTGGTAAAGAATTAATCCATACATAAGCCACGCCTGACTATAAGCCGCAGGGTATGAAGTCTGAGAAAAAAGTAGCGGCTTATAGTCCTAAAAGTACGGTATTATTTTATTGTCATTACCACTATAGGTTACTGATTCTTTCAAAAAACATTCAAAACCTTTGACCTATCCAGACAGTGCTGTAGAAAATCTAACCTCCTTGATTAAACAACACTGCCATCTTTCTAAATTCTGCCTTAAAGCTTCTAAAATGTGTTAACATGGAGCATTGTTACAAACTGAACACATTGGAAAGCTGTTTCTTTATATAGACTACAATGACGTGCATGGTAAATGGGCATCGTACATGTTTAGAATCAATTTCTTTTATTTACAGTAAATTTCCCGCAAGTGCTTTCACTCCATGCTTCAACAAACCTTAAATTATCTTTTAATCAAGTCTGCCATCTTAACAGGCTTGGTACACTTTTAAGACCCTGAATTAAACAACCAGTAATTCACCTAACCCAATTAATGAGAACTAATAACCACACACTGTTTATTGTATTGGCCTGTACCCGTACTTTTATAGACCTCCTCATTATACCATTAATTACGGTAGAAGTGCTGCCAATTACAGTATTTAGAAGCTAATTGGATAGAGCCACATAATGTTCTGTGTTGCATGTTACATCACAGATAATACAGGGCTGTGCCAAAGTCTTATTCAATTGCACTTGTCAAGTTTACAAGCGCTATAAAAGGAGATTATTGAAGCACCTGGAGACATCTGCCAACACATTAGGCCTAATCCTATTGGGCAGGCTATATAGTGCCCTGTCCTTCTAATCTACACTTAATGATCAGTGTCACAGTTATGTCTCAAAACCATACCATGAGTAATATTTAGTTTTATGCTAGTCTGATGAATATGTTGAAATAACTGCCATCACTAGAACAAAAAAAAATATTTACATTGATCACAGCACAGGAGGACACTGGACAAACTGCTCTCCATCATGGACACTCCTGCTCAGCCACTGCACCAGACTATAGAGGGACAAAGGAGATAATACTCCCTACAACTGTACAACAACTCACCCACTGCACCAGTTTATAGAGGGACAGAGGAGCTCATTCTCCAACAGGCTCCTACAGCTCCGCTCAAACAGTGAGAGATACAGGACTACATTCATACTATAATCCATACTCCATACAACTGGACAACAACTCACCTTTATGAAACAAATAATACTCCCTACAGATGTACAACAGCTCACCCTTATGTAACAGATAACCTTATGTCCTGTCAATCATCATATCATTGTTGCACTCTCTTTTTTGTCTCTTGTATATAGCTGTAATTTTATATTTTTATTACTTACTTTTCGATTTAATTTTGACTTGTACATAATCATTTATTTATATAATTGCGTCTTATTTGACATCTGTCTCTTTCTATCTTTTTTGCTACTTATTTAGAATGTATTATTACCATTTATTTTTTTTAGTCTTTGTTATTATATTATATTGTGATGAGTGAGCTACTGTGTCCAAATAATTTCCCTTGTGGATCAATAAAGCTTGTCTAAGTCTAAGAAATCACCTACTTAAGATTTATCTGAGGACCATTGTCAGTAGCCGCCCAGCTTTTTAAATCTCTCAAATCCAGCTACAGAACTCCAGACAAGCCTGGGTTAACTAGTCCCCAAATGACTGCAATGACTGATATTTGATTAAAAAGGCCTACATGCTGGTGGCAGTGATGATATGAGCATGGCCTCTTTTGGGATTCATAGACTGTGCCTTTATTTGTCTTAGGTTCTCCAGAGACATGGATATAGTAATGGATGAAGACTACGGCGTTAGTGGAAACGCTAGCCCTGGACATCTTAAACCAGAAAACACCAACAGTCATGGGCTTAACCACAGTGACCCTTTAGACATGTTTATTGGCATGGAGCTTCTTCTACACTTCAAGCCACTGTTCCTTCCCCTCTATTGCCTGGTGGTGGTAGTGGCTGGAGTGGGTAATTCCTTTTTATTAGCATGTATTCTGATTGATAAGAAGCTACACAACGCCACAAACTTTTTCATTGGTAACTTGGCGGCGGGGGATCTGCTGATGTGTCTGAGTTGCGTCCCTCTGACTGCGTCGTACGCCTTCGACAGTCACGGCTGGGCCTTTGGGAGAGCTCTGTGTCACCTGGTGCCACTGCTGCAGTGCGCCACAGTCTTCGCATCAGTGCTGTCTCTAACTGCTATTGCTGTGGACCGCTATGTTGTTGTAGGTAAGGAAGGAAAAAAGTCTGAATTATCAAAAAACTGCTGGATGAACGGGTTTGTCAGCTTGTCCTCAGCAGCGATACTAAAAAATGTATCGATTTCAGGTTTTCCCATGCTGATCCAATTCCCCAATCAGTTATGTAGTGGGGACACAAAGATATTTTTAGCCTATTTCTACCCAGAAAATATATCTTGAGTAAGCTCTGCATGAAAAACAGAACTGTTTCATTTTAAACAGTTAGCAGTGGTCCAGATTTACCAAATTCACTTATGTATTGTGCTCTGAGCATCCTAATTATTTACTACGATGAGTTTACAAGCTTTTTTGACTTGACTCATTTGACTCTTTGAACTTTCAAATGCCAAAGCAGAGTTTACTATCACTCAGAGCTAACCAACATTGGCATGCTAACAGAGTATAATATAATTATAATACTGTATAATTAGATGCAGACAGAAACATAAGTTTCATTTTCACCCTTTGGAATCATTAGCATCAGTGCTAATTGATGCTGCCTGGGTCAAAGTTCAAAGGTTACATCAAAATAAGTTACATTCAGGCTGAATTATGGTTGATGATTGGTGCTTTTAGCTTTATTTTTAGTGCCTTACTGTTGCAAAGTTACTCTAAAGGATATAATAATATATATAATCAGGGCTCTCAAGTCTCACGCATTGAGAGTGTGACACACGCAATTCGACGTGTTCACACGCTCACACGCCACACATGGTATTTCTCACGCACAGCGCTTCTGTGCCCAGAAAATCGGTTAGATAATGCAGGCACCGCGCGTTCAGCCGCTCCTCGGGAAAAATTGTTCACTCGGAAATTACGCAGTCTCACGCACGACCCTGCTCAAAACTTGAGAGCCCTGTATAATAATAGCTTTTTAGGAACACTTTTGACTAGTTTGAAGTAAAGTTACCTTTTATCCGTTGATATTGGTTATCAGCAGATACTGAAATCCCACATCTCAAATATCAATTTGAGGACAGTGAGGCTCAGATCTTAGCCAGGGAAAAGAGCTGGTTTGAGAGGGGGGTTAAAGAGGCTGTTTTTGTCAACAACAACAAAAAAAGAATCCTTCCTTGAACAGGAATGGAATGTCTCCCATATATAATTCCATTCTCAAACCTAAATCAAAACAAACAAACAAAGAAAACAATAGGACTAGCCAGGTCAGGTCCAGAGGTGTGAAAACACCCATTATGGTACTGAATGGGTATGATAAACCCCAGACCCCAGACAGAAACTGAAAACAAATAGGTGTGGTAGTTTCATAGTAATTTCATTGTAGTTAGCTCCTCCCTGCAGGTAGATGAAAGCAGTGTCCACCAGCACTCTAGCCAGAACTGACGAAGCAGCTTGGATGAGCTGCGAAACATCTTCGATCAAATAAACTTTGTCCAGTTGACAAATTCAATTTCTCCTTTTACCATGATAAGTGAAATCACTGGACCAGTGCATCCATAAGAGGAGTGGATAATGCAAGGCAAGACCTGGCTGGCAACCAGACTCAGGTGATCACTCCAGAGACATTTCTGCCAGAGGTCACAGTTAATCTGTTCCAACATCTCAATTGCCTCTTCCCAGACTCAGCTCCTCAACACCTCGGTTACGGGGCTACTTTGTTCAAATTTAAGAAACAATTATTGATACCACTCATTTATTTACCTTGATAACCTAACAGCTGTCACTTATTCAGTTGGTCCACATCTACTCATCCCCAAGAAAAAAATAACATGACCATTCATCATGTGTTTATGCAGATGCAGGGGCCACCGAAAATACCAATTACAAATGGTAAAAAGAGCACATTATTTTTAATATGTGTACTTTCTCCAGGTCTAACTCTAAAAGGTGGGTGGGGTATCTAGTGTAAAATCTATGCCAAAGTGTGCTAGAAAAGATCAACTTTCACAAAACAGAAACTTGAATGAAGATGGCAGAAGGACCATTTTGTATGATCATTTTATAGTATGAGTTCAAACCTTCTTTGTAAGAGCTGTTTAAAGATGCCTCATCCCCAAGTGGGACCAAGTCTAACTTTGATCCCATATGTACATAAACATCCTGCTTAAATTTAGTCTCTTAACACTGTAGAAAATAGTAGAAAATAGAAAGTAATGAATTTAAGTTTTACTCATTATAATATAGTCTAAAAGTATTTTCCATTTTAATCATTTATACCATAAAAGGCAGTATTACTTGATGCCATAGATTGGTTAAACGTGGTTCACATCAAAATAAACTGTCAATATAAGAAAATAGTCACAGTCTTATACATATATCTGACTTTTCTTGTTGTTTCCCTCTAGCTCACCCAGTGCGTAAGAGGATCTCTGCATGCGGCTGTGGAGCGGTCACACTGTGCATTTGGCTTTTATCTCTTATTTTGGCTGCACCTCCATCTTTCTTCACTCGCTATCTGGATTGGAGGCCTGATGGGATCAATCTAGTGGTGTGTGAAGAATTCTGGCCAAAAAGTGGCAATCTACGACTCCTCTATTCCTGCTTCATCCTCATTGCCTCTTACATGATTCCATTGCTGTCTGTGAGTGTGTCCTACTGCGCCATCACAGTTAGCCTAAAGCGTTACGCGGTGCCCGGCGAGCCCGCCCACAGCCAACAAATGTGGAGCCAGAGGAGGAAGAAGACCTTCTCTCTGCTGGTGGCCTCGGTGCTGGCCTTCGCTCTGTGCTGGCTGCCTCTGCAGGTCAGACTTGGGTATCAGAGGGTTTGGGATTGAATAATGTGGAGGAGCTCTTCATTAAGTCGTTAAGTATAACTATTACACTCTCCACTGTGATCTCTTGCTGCTTTTGAACTAAGGTAAATGAAAGCGTGATTGGCACAGTGAAACAGCTCACTGAGCCCAAAGACATGTAACTTATAAACACTTATATACATAACTTGTGGCACCATTACATAGCACCTCACCATATATTTTGTACTTAACATTCTCTGCTTCTCTCTGTAGGTGCTGAACCTCTTATTGGACCTGGATCCAGACTTTCAGATCATAGGAAAGCGCTACATAAACATCCTTCAGGTGTGCTGCCATTTAGTGGCCATGAGCTCTGCGTGTTATAACCCCTTTATCTACGCCTCTCTGCACAGTAAGGTGCGGATGCACCTGAGGGGATACCTGTGCCTATGTGGCCACAAACAGGCCCGGATCACGGAGCAGGGCTCCTCTCAAACCTGAACTCCTCAGCCTGCAGGCACCATCAAAGGCTGAGACAAAATGATATGTCTGTTTTTTGAACATGACATCTACATTTTGATGCCTTTTTTGTGTCATGTTGTGTAAGGCACGAAGCAGGCTGCACTGTGGCACCTGTCCTAATATCCATCGTCACAGAGCAGAGTTTCTTTATTTCAGCTCCAGCAGGCCAGCCTCTGAGAGCAGATTGGACAGCTTAACCCTCCGGTCGTGTTCGCCTCCAGCCCCCTACTTTAGTGTTCCCGGTCAAAATTGGCCGGTCTGTTTTAACTGCTCTTAAATTAGCACAAACATTTTTTTTTCCACACCAATTTTTTTATTAAGCATTCTTTAGTTGAGAACAATGTTTCAAAGTAGTGTCTAACAACAATTTATAGAAGTAAACATTAAATAACATCAGTGAAAGTACAATTGGGCACTGAAAATGAACTACAAAATGAACATATAATACAAAAAATAAATGGAAAACCAAACACCAAACTCAACAGGGTGTGTGTGTGTGTGTGTGTGTGTGTGTGTGTGTGTGTGTGTGTGTGTGTGTGTGTGTGTGTGTGTGTGTGTATTCATGCACATGAGTGGCATGTGACACTCAGGTCAGAGTGGGCCTTGCAAACATAAGCATGACATTAGCAGCATGTCAGGCTCGTTTTGATGTCTCTAGGGGCATAGAGGCCACAACGCTTCCTTTTCTGCCCATGTCCTTGTTGGGGGAGAGCAGCCAGGGCTCGGGCTGGGGCTGGAGCTTGCATGCTCCTAACCAGACTGGCGGAGGCTGGTGTGCGGGGAATGTGCTGGCGTCGCTGTATAAGAGGAGTCACCAAAGCGAGGAAAAGTCTCCTCTTGAAACTTTTCCCCTGATTCCAGGTTGGGTTGATTGCTGTCCACACCACATACGTGTTGAAAGCTGACACATCCAGGATGTTGTGGAACAGTGCCACAGGCCAGCGAGCCGTCATCCGCTTACAGGTGTATGTACCAGTAAGCTTCAATAAAGGAACAATAAATAATAAGAGATTAGGAACAATATTCAATCTGTCATACACAAAATGCTGATTCACCTAGATAAAAATAAAATAAAATGCATGATGAGACTTTACATTACCTTATCAAGGCAGTCAACGCCTCCCTTGTTCTTGTTGTAGTCCTGGATCATCAGGGGCTTCCTGTCCTCTGTGGTGCTGACAGCGGCGTCTTTGTGTACTGTGCTCATCAGGATGACATTTCTGTTCTTCTTGGGAACGTATGACACAAGAGTGTGAGTGTCAGTGAATGCAAATTGTGATGAGAGTGCCTGTCTTCCTCTGGTCGATACCAGCGCAGGGAGAAGTTCAGGCTTGTTCTTCCTCACTGTCCCTACCATGGTGAGCTTTTTTTTCAGTAGCTCCTGACCAAGAGCATGTGATGTGAGGAAGTTGTCACATGTGATATTATGCCCTTGGAGACCGGTTGTCATGTCCAGCACAACACGCATACCCTGGTTTGTATGTGTGTGTATGTGTGTGTGTGTGTGTGTGTGTGTGTGTGTGTGTGTCTGTGTGTGTGTCTGTGTGCGAGAGAGTGAGCTGGGGCAGTGTGTATGGGGATGTTTTCTGTATGTTGAATGAATTTACTCTGGATACCCATTCATTTCCTATGGCGGTCACTTTTGACCGGGAACACCACAGGTGTAACAAGGTTGATTAAAACACTCAAAATTTAACGAAATAGGTGATCATCACTTTTATATGTTCAAGTCCACAGTGTGGAGGATATCATAAGGTCTTGAGGTAATCAGATGAAAAACATAATATTTATGAATGTTATAAGTTGTAAAACGGTCAGATTTGACCCGAACACGACAGGAGGGTTAAAGGTTGTGAGACTCTCAGGCTGGGGCCCAGGGACTGGAGGAGGCTCAGGCACATTTAGGACAATGTCATACTAAAACAGAAACATCTCACATCAGGGATCTGACCGGACCTTGAATCGTCCTCACTACACCACAGAAGAACACTGTACCAATGTCCATCTTTGTCCATAAAAATCGGTTTTACCTGCTTTGTGTCTCACTCTGATGTGATGTCTGCTTATTACTTGTCTCTGTTATGAAACACTTGTTGTTGTTTTTTTTTTACAATGATATTACTATTGATAATTATTAGTGGGAAATCCGGTCCCAGTGAGGTCACTTTCACCCTCTTGGCCTTAACTCAATTCAAATTTACAGAGTCCTCAGGGATGAATGTCAGTGCACAAGTTATTCTGCTTCATCTTTGCTTTTGTTCAGAATAAACAAGTTCAAGGATTTTTCAAGGACATTTTTAATGTTCCTAGTTCTGATTCAAATGTTTACACTTTGCGTACACTTCTGAAAGCACTGTAACATTCAGTAGCATTTATTGGCGAGTACACAGGTGCCCCTTTAAATTTGCAGATGACCATGAGTCTGGCAGAGTGGAAAACACCACTTAATAAGGTTTACTCTGTATTGCACATGCTCATTCATTTTTTATTTTTTTTCTCTCTAAGTGAGTCTTGAGACTGCATTTGGTTCAATCAATTTAGTGTTTGATGTGATGTATTTTTAAAAAGAGGACCGTATTAAAAAACAACGACAATTTGTCTAATAGGAAACACAAACATGTCATCAAATAGGTTTATTTAAACATAAAAGTATGTCCAGTATTCTACATAGCTGGTGACACACTGTGGTTAGACCCAGAGGGGACTATAGACCATTGTGACCTTAAATGAATCAGTGGTGGTAAAAAGTGACACTAAACAGCAGTGAGGGGCTGGAATTTATGGTAAAGGGAAAGAGAAACCACAATGTTTTATGAGACACTTTATGCATGTTCACAGAATTAGTTTAAACTGTTGTATGTTTATTGTTGATTGTTCTCATATTTTGACCTAAGTAAAAAAATAAATGCTTTACTTCAGTGATGATGTTGTTTATTAATTTTGTTAAGTTTAGTATGGCCTGTCTGCCTCTTCCACTATTGACGTTCCAGTGGGTGCCACTAATCTTTTAATGTTGATTCTTTATGTAAATTAGATTTTAGTTGAGCTCTAATATTCACCCATTGTGAACTCTTTAGGTATGTTTTGGCTCTCTCTTCTCTTATGCCCATTTGTGGTCTGGGACGCTAAAATGGCATGTATTTACTTTGGCAACGCTTTATCATCCGCAAGTGGCCTATAGACTGGAAATTGAACATTTGAGACATTTCTTATCATTTTAAAGAGATTAAGGCAAAACAGTGCAATGAAATTTTGAGTTCATATTGTATAGTGGCCAGCCTTGTGCTAATGCAGTATTGACAACCTTGTGAAAAGTGCTATCGAGCTGGGCAGGCATAAGAGATTCAACTATTGATTTAACCTCCATGACACAGTGTAATAGTCTACAGCATTTAACACAAGTCAACAGTCTTAAATGTTCTTATAGAAATTCTAATAATTGGAAAAAATACAGAAATTGATACATTTCATACATATTTATTTGAAGACAGACTATTACATCAATATTATTGATGCCTATGTCACAAATGTAGAATGTTATTTATTTAAAATGGTCCACTTTATAACAAGAAGCCTCTTAACATCAGGGGTGCTCATATCAGAGTTTGAGGAAGAAAACTTATCAGTAATGGCATGAAAGAATACATTTGAATGAGATACATTACACACAAACACAGCGACCTTTTGTAACTCAAAGGTAAACCAATAATTAGTTCACAATCATTTGTTTCACAGTCACTGGGATGTTAAATGCTTCTGAAGAGCATGCTTTCATGTACCTCTTAAATGCAGCAGGGTCACACAATCACAGACAGAATATTGTAGGCAGATTGGGAGGGAAAACACAAGAGCTCTTCAGCTATCACTGTGTCCATCCACAAGTGCAAGTACTGGCATTTAACAACACTTGGGACCACCAAACCTGAGACCGCAATCTAATTACACAGATGCATGTTATTCAAACATCTCTTGAGCTCCAAGCACAATTTGTGGAGCTACTGGCAACCATGTTGTGTCTCTCAGGAAACTGATTGTCTCTGCATAAAGGCTTTGTGTTCCGCAAACAGTCCTGCATCTCCTTCATTAACTCCTAGATTGAGGTTTGTCATACATAATTCATAGTAGCACTTTGAATATACAAACAAGGGTCTGACAGAGCAACTCTTATTAGGCTATGATTTCAACATATATTGTTGTTTATAAATACAGCTTGAAGTCTGTCCCAAGCTCAGACAAAGGGAGAGAGGGTAGCATTTGGAGAGCAATGCACATTAGAATGGAAATCTAAACCCATCCTTCAATATAATAATATAATCTGTCAATGAGCGACATAACATGCAGATGGGAATAACTCACCCACAAGAAGAACATGCAAACCCAATGTATTTTTATTTTTATATTAGATTATTTTTATTGTTCCTGTGTGCTGTCAACACACAGTCCTCAGTCTGTGACCTTGTTTGTCTGCTACAACAGGACGCCACAGAGTTCTGAACCCCATTACTTACCAGCACATACAGCACTGGGTCCACCACACAGTTGAGACTAGACAGAGCCAGTGTGCACGAAAAGTAAAAGTGCATTTTCTGCTCGAACTGGCAATAACTAGTGTCATTTGTGGTATAGAAAACCAGAGAGCGTACAAGGAGGAGGACGTGATAGGGCGCAAAGCAGAAGGAGAAGATGCCTATCACACCAAATGATAGCAATCTCACTTTCCTTTTTGCTTGGGCACTTAAACCAGGACTCTGTCCCACTGTGGCTAGTATTTTCCAGTAGCTTAGGGCCAAGATCAGCAGGGGGAGTACAAACCCAACTCCTACTCTGATCAAGTTGAACAAAACAATATTTTTGGTTAGCGGGAATGTTTCGTAGCACCTGTCATTGCCATTGCCGTCATCGTGTGCGTCCCTCAAGTTGTCATAGTACAGCACCAGAACATGCAGTAGCGTCACTATGGCATATACTCCCAAACACTGAAGCCAGGCGTAACAGGAAGTTCGACGGGTTTTGAAGCGAAGGGGGTATGTGACCACTAGGCAGCGATCCACCGAGATGCAGCAGAGCAAAAAGATACTAATGTACATGTTGGAATAGTAGAAGAACCCTGTGATACTACATGAGAGCACACCCAGCTTCCAGTGGTGGTCTTGTTTATAGTAGTTGATCCAAAGGGGGATGGTGAAGATGAAAAGAAGATCAGAAAAAGACAGGCTTAACAAGAAGATTCCAAGCACGTTCTGTCGGCGCACTTGTTGGATGATAGGGCCCAAAGTTAAAAAATTAAAAGTCAAACCAAATATAAAAGCCAAAATGTAAACGGACATCAAGAAGTCACTGATAGCACTCGCACCGATTTGGACACAGACTCCAGTCGAGTTTGTGGTGGTGGTTTGCTCAGTTACATTCATCATTTCTTGAAAGGTTACAAATTCACCTGCAAGACAAAAAAGACTGAATGAGTCAAAACAGCAAACCAAAATTTCCTCATAGCTGTTTCATATATTCAAGGTTGAGTTAACTCCGTGGCCTTTGTGACTGATAACAGTTTTGATTTGTGTGAGCCTTGGATGCTGGAAAATTATGTTTTCTTTTCTTTTTTTTCCCCCTAGAAGACAAACAGGCTTAGTCATAGTTTCTGTGGCTAACTCATTGCACCCACTCACAGCTATAACAGAATTAAGCCTGCCAGAATTCCCCTTTTGTTGCTGTTAATCAGACAATACATTCTCTTCCCCTTTAGTGGATGTTAAGGAGATACAGAGGCTGAGGTGGCTGCTTATCCTGCTGCTGCTGCTGTGAGTATGGGGCACACAAGGTTTGTGGCATGAGGCTAAGGGGGAGAGGGAGTATATGGAGGGTAATTCTACGTCTGATTTACAGGTTTTGAAATCCACAAGTAAAATTAAATTATGTGTTGTATGTCATGTGGAGTAATGCCATCACTGTTTCAAGCTATTTTGTCTATGTAACTTCTCTATTGAGGAGTATCTTATCTTATCTTATCTTATATTATTGCTTTTCTGGGAATGTTCTGTAGTTTGGCATTAAACTTATCTATTTTGCATTTATTCAATTCCAGGTGTTTTCACTGCTAAACACACTGAATAACAGAGCTATTACATCTCCATGGAAACAAGCAGGACACTCCACCAGAAAAGTTACATGACCCCAGCTCAGTTTTAAACTATTGCCTTGAATGATGTGATTTGAATAGTCTGGTTGTAAATATAGTGTGGTTGAATTATCTTTGGCATTGGCAATTGGCACTTAATTAAACTTAAGAGCTCTTTTCCATTGAAAACACTCTCTTCTTTCAATAGCCATTTGCTGTGTCCGATAAAGGAGTTAATTTGAGATAATATTGGTTCTGACTTCATCATGAGGTTGTGTGTATTTTCTTAAATTTCTTTTATTACTCTTTCTTTGCTGAGAGTGAAAGCCACTAAAGATAGAATAACATAAGAACTCGCAAATTTAGGAGCAGATTATAAAGTCCCACTATTTCATCATTATGGACTTTATGCAGTTATTTCAGTTTCTATTGGCACCAGTCCCACGGTGTTTATGATCTACGGAAACATCTAATGGCATTACCGCCAAGACCACAATCAACCATCCCATCTAAACCCAATAATGGAGACATCATTTAGAGTGGCCATCATTGGAGAATAATAATACTGGTAATGGCTATGAGAGCATACTGTATAATGGTTACAGATAAGTTTAACCTTTATTTCAATGAATGTTAACTTTTGTTTTCATATTCACTTTTAAATCAGTTTTTAAGTACTTCAAAAATATCAGAAAATGTAATATAATTTAATAAATAGCCATACACATTTTGTATTAATTATACAGTTCTCTTATTACACATACACATGGCTCTATGGTTTGTTTGAAAATGATTCATTGCATTTAATCAAACAGAAAGATCAACATATTTCATGGTGAAATGTTGTTTATAGTCTCTCTCTTGGACACCTGGGTTGTTATAGTCCAGGCTGCATTCCTGTAAATCTCTGCTACTAAATCTTGTTGACACAAGGCTTTGCTGTCCGCTACAGTGCAATAGCTATATTACACAATGACAGCATTTTACCCTATAATGGTATTATTGCTGGATTAAAAAAAAAAAAAGATAATTATAAATCCTTACCTGTTTTACTGTGTCCTGGGTCGGTGAAGGTTAGTTGAATCTTGCTGGACGACTCATTCACATTCTATGTCTGTTTTAAATGTTCCATCATGTTAGGTCATCTCCAGAGAATTCACAACTGCACACAAACAATTCTACACGTCTTCTAGGTATTACAGTATAGTAAACCAGTCTGGATCTGTGTCTCTCCACTGAAAAACAGGAAAAATGTAAGTTGAAGCAGGTCAGTTAAGTGTGCTGTGTCAGGACGAGTGAGCAGACCGAAAAAGCGAAGACTGCTCACATGTTTGCATCTGTTCTTACGTACTGCTGAAGTAGACTGGTGGGAGGGGTGGATGCGAATACTGTAATGGAACACAAGTAATACGCTTGTGGGCTGGTCTGAAGTCACTGCAGAAACATAAATCAGGAAATGACAGGTTTTTAGTTTGTGGTCAAGAATATCTTACGTCAGATGAGAGGGGACCAATCATCTTCCTCTTTAAGAGGAATTAAATAGGAAGTGAGATTGTAGACTACAAACCGCCAAGAATTATTTAGTTATCTCAATCATCAGTTATTCTTTGCTTTGTTTTGTGTTTATTAAAGGAAAGGAAATGATGAAATACAGTGGTTGGTCTGTTTACATGCTGTGTAAACAAATATGCCAGTGGTAGGCAAAGATTGCATATTTTCAGTTACATTCAACTGGAAAGCCATGTGCAGTAAAGCAGTCTAGAGGGTATTCTAAAGTAGGAATTATTCCAATCCCAACACAACAGGTGTTCAAACTGAAATTATCTTTGGTAAATTTAGTTTTGCAACATGCATATCTAATGTCTCTTGTTCATGTGGATCAAAGTCAGTGAATAGTGAAGTGAGATTGTAATCACATGAATTGGACAGGTCTTCAAATGTGCACAGCTGTAGGTTAAGGATAATTGTAGCTGTGTGCTTATCAAATGTTTGCATTTGTTTGGCCTGTGATATATCTTTAAAAATAGTCCAGTTGTCTCTGTCAAGTCTGTGATCTTCTGATGTGTCATGTTCAGCATATTAAAGCTAAAATATAGCACTGTATTGAGTTCAGTAAATCATAGATATCTTGGTCAGAATAAAACAGAATCAATATATATAGTCTGTGTTAGATATGGTTTGAAAATTAAACACTTTAGTTTATTTTATCCCAGAGATTCAACAGGTTTATACAAATAACTATTTTTTTCCTTTTCAACTTCAGCTACACACATTTGCCACATATTTACTTACATATTTACATTATAACCTTTCAAGTCACTTTTGCAAAATATTCCACCACTTGCCTAATATTAGAAATTAATTAGCAATTGTCCTTAAGCTAGGTCAAGCCTTGATCAAAAGCCCAAGCATACTTTGGTCTCACTGGGTATTTTATCTCTTTTAGTAATCATAAAGCCACCATAGTGCTGAATGCTATTTTGGGAGAGCAAACAACACAGATCTTGTTGTATGCAATTCTCACATCCAATTTCAGAAGTTCTGAAGAAATAAACTGTGGATTTCTGTCTAAACATGGCATGTCTGTGCAATTTAGAGTAATTTAGAAAATGTGTTTACTCTGGGTTATTTCCTTGGCAAACACAATCTGCCTAAGTCCGAAGGCAAGCTCTCCTGCCAGCATCCCCTTTTAATGTACTTACAGCCATGTGGAAATCATCTGAGGCTAGTAGGCCTACTGCAGATCTGCTGGACTTCACATAACTCTTGACATAAACTCTCGTGAGTCTTTCACTGTTACTGCATTTAAAGGGCTCGTATATACTATTCTGATTTATGTTATAATATTATGTCACAAACATTTCTGAAGTTAACTTTTGTTTCATTCACACAGACAGACTAATAGTAAAGGGTTACTCAAACGTGGGAATGAAACAAAATACAACTCCAGGTCTGTTTTTGAGGCGACAACATTCAAACATGACAATAACACAATAAGATGTAATGGCAAAAGGAGAAATTCAATTTGTCAACTGGACAAAGTTTATTTGGTCGAATACGTTTCGTAGCTCATCAAAGCTACTTCTCTAGTTCTGAATAAACTTTGT
Organism: Paratrypauchen microcephalus; assembly: GCA_036785185.1. Classification (NCBI taxonomy): domain Eukaryota; kingdom Metazoa; phylum Chordata; class Actinopteri; order Gobiiformes; family Gobiidae; genus Paratrypauchen; species Paratrypauchen microcephalus. The sequence goes on along the minus strand of JAVJIX010000054.1, from coordinate 350,379 downwards.
CCAGTTGACAAATTGAATTTCTCCTTTTGCCATGGGTTCTACCTGGACGGCTGAGGGAGTCTTCACACATGATAAAATGTAATCTGTAGTTCACAGACTTGAGTTCTCTGTACACTAGTATTTGGAAGAAATGAAAACAGGGCACAAGAAAATCAGACAATAAATGCATAATGAGTTACAAAACTGCTTTTAAGCCTCTTTAAGACTTTCCAATAATTATTTTTCCAGTATACTCCTACCTGCAGCTCTTTCATGTTGTATCTTGTCGGTCCTTACTCAACCAATCCAAGTAAGTGTAGCATATTCAAACTGAAAGTATAGGTGCAGTACACTATGATGTCATCTTTTTGGGGGAATTGCGATTCTCTGTCCAACATGTTTAAATTTTACTAAGGTCACTTGATTGTGGCCGATGTTAAATCTGCGTATTTTGATCAGGCTGAGGAAACATGACTTTGCTATAATCTCTGCTGATGCTCCTCCCTCGGGAACTCCTCCCCAAAACTTTGAGAGGGAAAATTTAAATGTAACAGGACAGATACTAGAGCAGAGGACACACTCAGGACACAGGACAGGTACAGGAGACCAGACCTCATGTGGACAGTGAGGACGCTGTACTCTGTATAGACACTGCTAAAGTCAGACAGGCGTTCAAGAAAGTGAACCCCCGCAAAACACCAGGACCCGACAGCATCCCCGGACGGGTGCTGAGAGCTTGTTCTGACCAACTCACCGGGGTGTTCACTAACATCTTCAACCTGTCTCTGAGCCAGTCTATTGTGCCCACCAACTTCAAGACCTCCACTGTAGTCCCCATCCCAAAGACCCCCACAGCATCCTGTCCTAATGACTATCGGCCCATAGCACTCACATCTGTCATCATGAAGTGCTTTGAACTAATCATTAACACTAGAAGTCCCGGGAATTTTGACACCCACCCTAAAGTCCTGGAGAAGGGTCAAAAGACCCTTAGTCCAAACTGACGACTGACAGATACATCTGTGACTCCCTCCCCGACACCCTGGACTCCCTGCAGTTTGCATATAGAGCAAAGAGGTCTACAGATGCCATTGCTCTAGCAGTCCACACCTCTCTCAGTCATCTGGAGAGAGGGAAACGCATATGTCAGAATGCTCGTCATCAACTACAGTTCAGCATTCAACACCATAATCCCCTCCAAACTGGTCTCTAAGCTCACCGCCCTGGGCGTGGAGATGTCCATCTGCTGCTGGATATGAGACTTCCTCACTAATAGGCCACAGGCAGCCACCTCTCCTCCACACGTGTCCTCAGCACTGGTGCACCCCAGGGCTGTGCTCTCAGCCCTCTTCTGTCCTTCCTGTTCACCTATGACTGTACCGCTAGGCACAGCTCCAACATCATCCTCAAGTTTGCCGACGACACCACTATCTTAGGCCTCATCATGACGAGAGCGCCTACAGAGACGAGGTGAAATCACTGACCAGCTGGTGTCAGGAAAATAACCACTCTCTGAACGTCAGCAAAACTAAGGAAATGATTGTGGACTTCAGGAGACAGCGTGTAGACCAGCATCCCCCCATCTTAATCAACAACGCTGAGGTGGAGCAGGTCAGCAGCTTTAAGTTCCTTGGTGTACACTGAGGATTTGTCCTGGACACTACATACAGACACTGTGGTTAAGAAAGCCCGGCAAAGACTTTACTTCCTGAGGAAGTTGAAGAAGTTTGATATGAACACCAGCATCCTCACAAACTTCTACAGGTGCACCATCGAGAGCCTCCTGACAGGCTGCATGACAGTGTGTTACATTATGTTACAAATGTTTCAAATGTGTACAATAAATTCTGTTTAAGCAATTAGAACCACCAAAATATATGTTAACAGTCATGTATATTTAGTTGAAAGGCATGGTTCAATTTACCTGTAAGATTGTAAGGTAAATTGAGCCACCATTAAATTGTTCATTTTAAAAATATAATTTTCAGTAGTTCTAAATTAATTTTCCATTTACTTATGAACCTTATCGTTTTCATGTTAGACATTCCTGTCAGTGTATTTTGTCACTGTTCTGCTCTGCAGGCTGAATGTGAAGTTTGCCACCACCCACAATAACCACCAAGCACTAACCAAATGATTTATTTTTGTTAAATACTGAAGAGACAACAAGTTGAAACCCTCTGCATACACTGGGAGCGCCTATTGAAAGAGCTGGTGGGCTTATCTTATGTAGCTCATTTTACTTATTGGCTCAGTTTACCAGACTTCCTCCTATGTGAGATTTTTTTGTGCTTGAATTTGTTCTTGAATTGAATAGTTCTAGAGATGATCATAGTTATAAACAGCACTCTAAAGGATGTGGGCAGATTTATACACTTTTATAAAGTGCGAAGTGCTGTGCGAAGTTGCTGGATATTAGTGGGAGCTGGTACACGCTGTCGTATACGCCGGTCAAGCACATCCCAAACATGCTCAATGGGTGACATGTCCGGTGAGTATGCTGGCCATGCAAGAACTGGGACATTTTCAGCTTCCAAGAATTGTGTACAGATTCTTGCAACATGGGGCCGTGCATTATCTTGCTGAAACATGAGGTGATGTTCATGGATGTATGGCACAACAATGGGCGTCAGGATCTCATCACGGTATCTCTGTGCATTCAAAATGCCATCAATAAAATGCACCTGTGTTCTTCGTCCATAACAGCCTTTGAAGAGGAGTGGACCAACATTCCACAGGCCACAATTGACAATCTGATAAACTCTATGCAAAGAAGATGTGTTGCACTGCATGAGGCAAATGGTGGTCACACCAGATACTGACTGGTTCTGAGTCCCCAGACCCCCAATAAAGCAAAAAAAAAAAAAATGCACATTTCGGGGTGGCCTTTTATTGTGGGCAGTCTGGGGCGCACCTGTGCACTGGTCATGATGTCGGATCGGCATCTTGATGTGGCGCACCTGTGAGGTGGGGTGGATTGTCTCGGTGGGGCAGAGGTGCTCGCTGTCACACATTTGGACAGATTTGTGAACAATGTTTGAGAGAAATGGTAGTGTTGTGTATCTGGAGTGAATTTTGGATCTTTGGGTCCATCTCAGGAAAAAATACCACAGTTGTGGTAGGACAAAGTGTGTAGAGATTGAACAATAGGGGTCCCAGGATTGACCCCTAGGGCACCCCACAAGTCAGGGCCATGTAATCAGAGACAAAGTTTCCAATTTCAACAAAGTACATCCTGTCTTCTAGATGGGACTTGAATGAGTTTAGTGCAGTGCCAGAGATCCTCTCCCAGTCCTCTACTCTCTGTAAGATGATCCCATGATCCACAGTTTCAAAAGCAGCACTCGGATCTAACAGGATCAATACTAAGACTTTGCCTGCATCAGGGTTCAGGCGGATGTCATTTGTCACCTTGATAAGAGCTGTCTCAGCGCTGTGATGTGTTATAAAATATCAAAGGAGTTGCTAATTTGCAGAAAGTTAATAAGTTGTTGGTAAACAGCTTTTTTAGGTTTGGACACTTCACCTGGCTGCCTTTCCTCCTTTTGGCTATTTGCACTTAAAGGGATATGCCACCCCCAGGTCAAATTTGGGCATCTCCCCACAGTCCAGAGACTAAAATAAGTGGTGGAAAGCGTTTTCCTGCTCACCCAGCCATTGTCCGAGTCTGTCGCCACTGACCGCCGCGGTAACTGGTGCTCCTCCGCCTTAGACTGGAGTCTAACGTAGCCAGAGAAAGATTTCGGCCAAAAGGAATTAATTTGCTCGATGCGTTTCCCAATTACTTTGTGTGTAGTGCGCATTCATATCGAGTGCAAATAAATGTGCAAATCAACACGGAGAGCTTGCCTTGGTCATTTTGGGTGGGAACTATTTTCCAGTGCGTAAGAATACAGTCGTATCACGCACCACGTTGTGCAACAGGGGAACTCCCTTCCCGGTGCGTAACTGGGATTCCCCTGGTAGCGTACTGCGTGATACGGCTGTATTCTTACGCACTGGAAAATAGTTCCCACCCAAAATGACCAAGGCAAGCTCTCCGTGTTGATTTGCACATTTATTTGCACTCGATATGAATGCGCACTACACACAAAGTAATTGGGAAACGCATCGAGCAAATTAATTCCTTTTGGCCGAAATCTTTCTCTGGCGACGTTAGACTCCAGTCTAAGGCGGAGGAGCACCAGATACCGCGGCGGTCAGTGGCGACAGACTCGGACAATGGCTGGGTGAGCAGGAAAACGCTTTCCACCACTTATTTTAGTCTCTGGACTGTGGGGAGATGCCCAAATTTGACCTGGGGGTGGCATATCCCTTTAACCATATACATTTGATCATGCTATATAAATGATTCTATTTTTCATGTATGTGTAAAAAGGAAACAAAAAACAGAACTGGACTGACCCATTTACAAAAAAGGGATTAATCATGTTTTCACAGAAATGCATGTGGTGTGTTCAAAATCTATACTGGAGTTTAAGAAAATGTACATGCATACAGTATGTGATATGTCTCAGTGAACTTTATTACTAGTGTGTAGTTTTTGCTGTTTTTAACTGTTATTTGCTGTGGAGTTTTAATTGTTTTTAAGCCTCACATCAGTGCTGACCCATAACCCTAATGCACGTGACCAACCTGGACCAATCAACGCACCTGGAGTAGGGCAGCAAGACACCAGAAACAACCGGCTCCGGGGGGACCTGGGTTCAACTTTCCCCCCGGCAATGAGCAAGCCAGTGTGGGTCCTTGGGCAAAACCCTTCACAGTACTGCCCCCCCAGGCTCCGAAAGACAGCTGCCCACTGCTCCTGAAAAGGATGGGTCAAATACAGAAGTCAAATTTCTCCCATGTGTCACTGTGTGTCATTGAGTGTGAGACCAAATAAAGGCTTAATCTTAAATAAGGAGAACGGGAGAAAGACAAGGGAGAGCAAGCCTGGAGTTGGAAGCACACTGCTGCAGAGGAGCCACCACCAGAAGTCAGATCACAAGCCGGAACGGGGCAGCACGACACCTGATCAGCGCAGTGTTTAACTCACTAGCAGAAACACACAGGCACGTTTCTGCAACATTGCTTGGTGGTCGGGGACAGGACCTTTGGATTGGCAGACCGACTACCGGGGAATCACACTCCTCAGCCTCCTCAGTCTATTCCAGGGTACCAGAGAGGAGAATCCGCCCGATGGTCGAACCTCGGGTCCAGGAGGAGCAGTGTGGTTTTCATCCCGGCCGCGGAACACTCGACCAGCTCTATACTCTCCATCAGGTCCTCAAGGGTTCATGGGATGCCCAACCAGTCCAAATGTGCTTTGTGGATCTGGAGAAGGCATGTGACCGTGTCCCTCGTGGTGTTATGTGGGGAGTGCTGTGGGAGTATAGCGTTTAGGGCTCTTTGCTGAGGGCTGTATGACCGGAGCAGGAGCTGTGTTCACATTGCCGGTAGTAAGTCGGACCTGTTTCCGGTGCATGTTGGACTCCGCCAGGGCTGTCCTTTGTCACTGGTTCTGTTCATTGTATTTATGGACAGAATTTCTAGATGCAGTCAGAGGCCAGAGGGGATCCGGTTTGGGGACCACAGGATCTCATCTCTGCTGTTTGCAAATTATGGTGATGTCCTGATGGCCTCATTGAACCGGGACCTCCAATGTGCACTGGGGCGGTTTGCAGCCGAGTGTGAAGCGGCTGGGATGAGGATCAGCTCTTCCAAATCCGAGGCCGTGGTTCTTGACCGAAAAAAGGTGGTTTGCCCTCTCCGGGTGGGTGGAGAGTCCTTGCCTCAAGTGGAGGAGTTCAAGTATCTCGGGGTCTTGTTCAAGAGTGAGGGGAGGATGGAGCATGATTGACAGGCGGATCGGTGCAGCATCGACAGTGATGCAGTCGTTGTACCGGACCGTTGAGGTGAAGAGGGAGCCAAGAGCTTACAAGCGGCCAAAATGAGTTTCCTCCACAGAGTAGTTGGGTGCAACCTTAGAGATAGGGTGAGGAGCTCAGTCACACGGGAGGGGCTCAGAGTAGTTAATATATACACTAAATAAAATTGTTCCTAAAATACTACCTTGGGGGACCCCAGTTGGACAGTGAAGGTAGGTCGATTTAAAACCAGACAGGAAAACACATTGTTGTCTGTGGGACAAGTAAGACTCAAACCAGTGCAAAGCCTCTTTAGATAGATTAAAATTGGATAATTTAGATAAAAGAATCTGGTAATTTACCATGTCAAAAACCTTCTTAAAGTCTATGAATTCTGCACCTACAAATGCATGTTTGTCAAGAAGACTTTAGACATTTTCAACAAAAAAACAGTTTGCAGATTCTGTGGAATCTGCAAACTGAATTGCATTGGATACAAAGGTGTAGTATTTATGGAGAGATGTTCATTTAATTGCTCGGTCACCCATCTCTCAGCAATTTTGGAGATGGCAGGGAGGATACTGATGGGGCGATAGTTAGCCATCTCAGTTTTACTGCCACTTTTTAAAATGGGGGAAACCGCCGCCATCTTCCAAGCTAAAGGCACAATACTTTGTCTGAAGGACAAATTCAACAGATGCTTCACTGGTGTAATTAATGCATCTTTGTACAGTTTTAAAAAGTGTGTGTCCAGTCCATGTGCATCTTTTGCTTTGGAGGAATAAAGAGAGTTAATAATTCGGAGCACATCTCCATCTGATATTTCTTTAATCTTAAAAACTGAGTCACTAGAACTCACAGAGGGATACTTAGGAATTTCTGTTGGTGCAAACTGCTGGGTTATTTCATGTACAGATTTAATAAAATAATGGTTAATCTCAGTAGCAATAGAAAGAGGATTTTGTATGAGGATGTTGTTTATTTTCATTTCAATATTATGATTCTCATTTTTATGTTGTTTGCCAGTTAGTTTATTAATATTTTTCCAGATAACTTTATTTCCTTTTGCGTCATGAATAAGTTTTATGAAAAAATTGGCTTTGGCTTTGCGTATTTTGGTTAGTACTTTGTTTCTAGTTACAGTGAAGGCCTGTCTGTCTGTTGCTAGACCGGATTTCAATGCTTTAAGCAATAGGTCTCTTTCTTTAATTATTTTTATACACTCAGTGTCTATCCAAGGTAGAGCATTCTTTGTTTTTTTTTGGATTGTTTTCCCGTTCTCCTGAATGGTGCTATGATTTCATCAAGTTTTGAACAAAAAGTGTTGCACCCATTTTCTACCTTTTGGTTATTTAGAAATTCAGACCAGTCAGTGTCTTTAAGGGCTACCTCAAGATTTTGTATTTGATTTGCAGGTATGAAATCATGACTACTTTTAACTGTATATAGATTCTGAAATCTCACTTTGGATGATTTTCGTGAGAACAAAATTATATTATGATCAGACATTCCTGTGATTAGATTATAGGTCTTAATAATCCTATCAGGATAGTTTGTAAACAGTAGGTCTATTCTTGTTGAAGAATTTGCAGTAAGTCTGGTAGACCTATCAGTGATTTGTTTAAAATTAAGATATCTGTATTTTTTCTCTCTTTTTTCTCGTCCCAATTAATAATGAAATCACCAATGATAATTAATTCTTTGCTTAAATCACAACATCCCAGAAGACGTTTTAATTGGTCATAAAAGTCTGTAGTTGCTGATGGCTTACAATAAATGCAGATTAAAGTAAATTACATTTCAGATGAGAGATAGTTATGCAAAGTTCAAGTTGAAGATCACTTGGAAGTTCCATTTGATCACATTTGTAACTATCTCTGATGTACAACAAGACACCTCCACCCCTGCCCTTACCCCTGTACCCCTTACCCCAAATTTCATGTGGCCTTCAAGCTCAAGAACAGTGTGTAGAGAGCTTCATGGAATGGGTTTCCATGGCCAAGCAGCTGCAGCCAGGCCAAACATCACCAAGTGCAATGCAAAGCGTCAGATGCAGTGGTGTAAAGCGCACCGCCCCTGGACTCTAGAGCAGTGGTGATGTGTTCTCTGGAGTGATGAATCACGCTTCTTCATCTGGCAATCTGATGGATGAGATTGGTTTGCTAGTTGCCAGGAGAACTGTACTTGTCTGACTGAATTGTGCCAAGTGTAAAGTTTGGTGCTTGGCCCCTTAGTTCTAGTGATAGGAACTCTGAATGCTTCAGCACACCAAGAGATTTTGGACAATTCCATGCTCCCAACTTTGTGGGAACAGTTTGGAGATTGCCCCTTCATCTTCAACATGACTGTCCCCCAGTGCACAAAGCAAGATCCATAAAGACATGGATGAGAGAGTTTAGTGTGGATAAACTTCCCATAAACACACTCCTAAGGCTTGTGGATAGCCTTCCCAGAAGAGTTGAAGCTCTTATAGCTATATAACTCTATGGATTAAGAATGGGATGTCACTTAAAATTCATTTGGGAGTCAAGGGAAGTGAGCGAATACTTTTGGCAATATAGTGTACTTTAGCAAGACACTTAAATGAAAGCTGTATCAGTTAGAGGCAAATCATAACGAAACACACTTTGGAGTCATTCAAAGTTTATTTTTTCTGTTATGAAGTATTCTAAGACATGTTGTACATTCTACTGGTAAAATATACTTTGAGATAGACATGCCTATAACTACAGCGTGTTTACATTCTATCATAAACCTACCTCACAGGAGCATGCGACATTCTAACATATCAAACAGTCAACAGTCAAACAACTCAATCTAGCCAAAAACTGATGTTCATTACCTGCTCTGTATGACATCTACACTACTGTTGGTGCCAACTTGTGTGGGACTTGTGGGATTTACAGTATGTCTGTCAGTTACAGGAAAAAACATTTCACACAGTGACGGACTGAGCGGTCACATGCCAGAGGGGCCGCAGCCATGCATTTCACCTGGGGCCGCGAGTACGAGACCGTGCAGAGTCTGCGCCAAATACCTAGCGGGTGGGCCGCGGCAATGCAGCCCATCGCAGTCCTGCAACCGCATTGCCACAGCCCACCCACTAGGTATTCAGTCATTAGCCGTGGACGCGGTCCCGAGAATAAACACAGTCCGGACACTGCCGTCCTCGGTCTCGTACTCGCGGCCCCAGGTGAGACGCACGGCCTCGCGCTGGTCATGCTGCTCTATCACGGATTTGACCACGATGAGCAGGTGCACGTGTCCGCGCGCACACTTGGATGAGCGCGGTGCGCCCTGCTCCGTGGGTCCCTCTGTGCTCACACTGTGTTTGAATGAGAAGCAGTCCGAGCCACACCTAACTTTCAGCCCGAGTGCATCCTTCTCCGCTAGCTGGTGGAGCATGAGGAAGGATGTGAAGACCAGGGACAGTCTCAGCACTGGCTTCAGCAGACCCAAAAAGAGCCGCTTCCTACGGATACCCCCCAGTCCGTCACTAATTTCACATGTATCTTTTAGCTGTGCTCTAGAAAGTAAAACCACAAAGACACTTTCAACAACTTTTGTGTTTCAGAAATCGTGATTATTAACAGAGGATCATCCTTAGATCATTATGTTAATTATATTAGGGAATAAGGACAGCAAGTTATAGAAACCTTAGTGAACTAAATTGATTTGCCAAATGATTTTATGTCTGATGAATGGCATTTTCAGGAGAATCATTGTATTAAATGGAAAGGCAAACAATGACTGGTGAATACCCAGGATCTGTAGAGCAGTTTTCTGCATGCCTACATGTTGAGATGAAAGAGGACCAACAGATGAATCCCTACAGAGAGGTTTGATGACTTCAGGCTGTGGAGAAATGTAATTTATTGCTGAATTGAGTGCCAATGTCAGAGTCAGTGTCTGCTGTGAGTGTTCAAATAGCTGCACTCCATTTGAAACAGTTTTTCCTTCTAGTGGAGTGTGTCAGAGGATGCTGACCCTCTCGGTCAGACACTGCACATCTACATCCTCAATAGCGCCCTCATCGTCAGAGGCAGGGGCTGGGGGAGGCGGCACCAGGTGAGAGGGGTAAGCTAGTGTATGGTCACGAGCATAAGCCTGCCAGCGGCTGTCATCACTCTCATGAGTGATGTATCGCTCACCCAGTTTGGTCTCCAGCTCTCTCAAGTCCAGCCATGTGTGATAGTCCTGAGAAACACATGCAGGTGGATCAGTTTCAAATCTAAAAGCATTAGCATTAGATCAAGCTTTTTATGTTCATAAAACATCAAGTAATCATGTTAGCTTGTTTGTGCCATTAGAGCTCAAGTGACTCAGACTGAGCGACGTCCCACTGTTTAGAGCCGCTGACCGGACATTTTAAATGGCACTTACACCCAAACGCAGAAAGTGTCATTAATTATTCACAACATAATTAAAGCCAGGCTGATACTCTACCTGGACAACAACAAAACATTCATTTTAAATTCATAGTCAAGTCTGGAAGGAAAACATTTATTTATGAAAGACCCTTAATAATAATAATAATAATAATAATAATAATAATAATAATAATAATAATAATAATTTCAGAATGTGTAAAAATATAAATCTATTTCTACTCTATTGGTATAATACAAGCCTACAACATTTTACTGCTAGACAGTGTACCTGTAGGTATACGTGGCTGAGACTCTTGTCGACACTGTAGCGCTTCCTCATTTTGACTTGCAGTAGATTGTTGATTAGATCAATAGCTAAAAACAATTTAATAAAAAATAAAATTACCTGTTTTGAACAGGTACCTTATGCACCATGCTTTCCAATGTTACTTTACCATCACTGGAGATCTGTCTCCATGGGTTAGGGGGGTACATGAAGGCTGCATTGTGAATTTGATCATTTATGTCTTCATCCTCATTAAAAGGAAACGTTCCACTCAAGCTGACATACATAATGACCCCCACTGACCACATGTCCAGGGAGCGGTTATAGCCCTGGTTTAAGAGCACCTCTGGGGCTAGGTAGGCAGGTGTCCCAACAACAGACCGACGGAACGACTTCTCGCCTATGATGCGGGCAAATCCAAAGTCGCATAATTTCACCTAGACATAATGGCAGTTGAGTGAAAGCATTCTTTAAGAAGAAGCTCAGTGAACCATGTGGGTGCTTAAAGTGGTTACCTGGGGAAAGGGATCTGCAGATGCCAGAAGCACATTCTCAGGCTTCAGATCACAGTGAACAATGTTCTTAAAGTGCAGGTGTCTCAGAGCTGCAAGAATCTGCACCAGCAGGAAACCACAACAGCATATTAGTTTACACCATAATACACATGTGTACACAGTTTCAACTCACAGATAAGAGTCTTAAACAAGATCAACTGAGTTTGGGACCAGCATATAATCTACATGGGCTTGTACCCATCAGTGGTTATATTTAAGTGGCAACTAAATAAAGTTTAATGAAATTAGATACCTAGAGTGACTGTCTTTTATTTAGTTTGACACCTCCCTTTAATCAGTAGATACCTGAGTAATGAGGAACTTGGTGAGCCTCTCTGGCAATCGGCCCTTCTCACTGGAAAGGATCATTTCTAACATGTCACCATGCAGCTTCTCCATCACCACAAACACCTTCTCTGGGGTTTCAAACATGCACTCCAGGTTCACAATGCCGAGATGCCGCAAACTCTACAGAAGATAAAAGATTAGTTGCTGCTGCACACTAAAGGAACTGTCGCCCCCTGCTGGCCATTGTGTGGCCATGCAGTACCAGAAAGCGCCACTACATCTGTGTTGAGTGTTACTGACTGCTTTTGTCTGTATCTAATGGCCATAAAAATCCAGAAGTGCTCATACAATTATATGCATTGCAGAAGTTATGGTGATGACTAGTTCCTCACAATTACATGAAAAGCATGCACCTTTCAAAGCATGTATCTATATCGTAAATATGAAAGAAAAAAAAGTAATCTTTGCTCTTCACCTGCAGTATGGCCACCTCGTTTCTCAGCTGGCTCTCTTGTTTGGTGGGAAAACGCAGCTTGTCAATGACTTTGACAGCTACATCTCTTCCTGTTTTTCTGTGTTTTCCTAAAAACACAAAACTCACAAGAATTGCAAAACAAATATGTAATGTTATACTTTATGTTTTCATTATGTACCTCCATATACCACACCAAACTGTCCAGACCCAAGTACTTCATCAGCAAATATCTGGTACACTGTGCCAACATCCTTTGGAGAAAAACATACATCACTAATATGATGACTCTTAGATAGATACTGTATGTAGAGCAGTAATGCCTACCACATTCTCTTGAATTTGACTGTTGGACACAGAAATACTAACAGAAGCCTGTCCTGTAAAAACAGAGGCAGCATACAGGTCAGCCATGGGAACATACTGGTTTATCACATTAAATAAACAGCTCAAAGTGTCCTTACTGTGTGGTGTGTTCCCCTCAGCAGGTGGAGCATCCTGGAAGATCACGGGCATCAGTGCCTGGCGAATAGCACTCTCCCATGCCTTTGCCACTTCGCGGCCTATGCCGCTGTTGGGGGCTACTTGGCTGGGTGAGGGAGGTGTTTGGGGGACAGACTGGGGGTCACTGGAGGGCAAAGAGGGGGCAGTGTTGGGGTCTTCTCCCACAAAGTAGCACATAGTGCCAGTGATGAGTTCAAAGCAGTGAGGGTTTGTGCCAGATGGGACCAGGCTGAAGTTGCCAGCCGGACGCACCTCAAGGATTTCAGAAAGGGGGATCTCCTACACGTCCAAGAGAAAGAATCCACACAATCAGGGGATATAATAATAGTGCCCGAAACTTGACAATTAACATTTTGTATCTGCTTACCTTGTAGTATTTATTGGAGGTGTTGTTCTGGAATAAGATGATGCACTTGCAGTCTAGACGCCAATAGTGCCTTTTTCTCTGATGGAGTGGAGTAACAAAGGTACAGCAGGGCATGAGTGTAGGGGCTTGACAACAGGGCAATAGCATTCTGAGCTGAGCGGCAAAGGAAGGAGTGAAGCTGCGATGATATATAGAGGAATAGGTAGAAAGGCAAACTGCATGATGGGAAAATAAAAGAGAGAAGAGACAAGGATAAAGGTAAGAGTTTGAGCATCTTAGATGTAGTAAGTGCAGAACACAAAGGAAGAGTGGCTTTTAGCTTCAATTTACGCAAGAGAGAAATAAAGATGCTTTTTGAGAGACAGACTTTATTCAAGCTCTCAAGATAAACACTATCTGCACTAAAACGGACTGTGTGAAAAAAAAAGAATTGATCGACCTATCTGAACCATTAAAAAGACATAAATGCATTAGTGGGTCATACCAGTGTATCCTTGTTGCAGTAGTGAACCATCCATCCTTCCTTAATAGCAGTACTGGAACGACGGGTTGTCTGCCGTATAGACTGTACAACCCTCATTAATGGGATGTTTGCACTTGAAGATAAAAACATGTATTAGTACAAAATGCACCATTTTCCTTTTATTATGACCTCATTTGGACTATACCTCTGGTCTCCATTAGAACCGCCCTGGTTGTTGTCTGGAGTGAAGGACCCCGGGATGCTGCAGGCCTCGTCAGATTCATCCATAGACGACTTATCTGACCCATCATACTCACTGCTGTAGTCCATCGGCACCTCCGGATCCACACTAGGACTTGTCACATCTGCAAACACACAGGGGGCTCATTAGTGTTGGACCCCATATTACTATACTAGAGCAGTGGTTAATAGTTTACTGCTAACTGTAAAGCCAGGCAGATTAATGTGACTGTTTGTGACAAACAATGAGAAAAAAAAGGGATATATACTCATGTCACATCACACATGAGATATTTATGTTAGTTCAGTTAGTTCAAACAATTTTGCATTTTCTACTCAAAAATGCATAGTAAACAAGTCATAGTTTTAAATCAATTATTAAATGAATTTCTTGGAATGTAGCTATAGCATGCTAATGGCACAATCATGTATCTAAAAAGAATTGTACACAAAATATCACACAGAGAATTCCACAACTATCAAAAGTATTTACTACACAGAGGCATGCATCCAGATCACATGCTCAGCACTTACCAGAGTTACTTTTGCTGTCTAAGAAAAATGAAAAAAACAACTCAGTGAATGTGACCTTGTATAATAATAACCTAACAATTTTCTAAAAGAGATGCTTTGCCGTTTTGCATTTGCCTTTGGCTATAACAGAGAGCTGTCTCGTCTTTTTCTTACCAATGGTCTCCCCAAGGCAGTCATGGGGAACTTTGTATGCACAGCGTTTATGGCAGTTAAACTTGCAGTCTGTATAAAAGAATGAAATTTAACATTTGATTATTAGACTCCACATGTGAAATAATGAATGAATATAACATTACTTCCTTACCTTTGCACTGTAGGCCTTGTCTGAAGAGGCCTCGGAGAAGTCTTTTACAGTACTGGCAGACTGTGGGCCGGGTGTAGGAGTGGATGGCAAACGTGTGTGGCACCTTCACTTTGGTCATATAGATCTTGTCCAAATGAACAGGCCGACCGATGTATAAACGCCGGGCATCGCTTGCTGTGCGTGGCTAATAAATGAGAAATGTAATTAATGAATGAAAAACAGATAAAAAAAACAACATAAATAAAACAAACAATATTTAAAGATTTGTTTAAGGTATCTTGTTTCAGAACATCAATAGATTTTCAAGTTTCCCATTTTCTAAAAAGTACCATTTGTGTGTGTGAGCGGATGAGGCTGGCGTCCTCTGCGGAGGAGATAGTCCCCACACTCTGCAGAGAATCAGTGATGGACAGACGCAGGGACTGACTGCTGTTCAGGGACGTCGTGGACAGGCGCCGTTTGCGAGCCCCGCTGCAGTTATTAGGAATGCTGAATGCACAGCGCTTGTGGTAGTTTAGCCCACATCCTGTAGGTGGAGCCACAAATCCAAGAATATTATGAAGAATCACATAATGGAGGAAAGTTTCAGCCCTACACAATTGTATTTATTATGTGTAGCATTTTTATTATACAAGTAATTGCTCTCACCATCACACTTGAGCCCCTGTCTTACAAGACCAAACAACATCTCTCCACAGTGATCACAGAAAGCAGGCGCCCGGTACGAGTGGACATTTAGTGCATGGGGCCGAATCTGAAAATCTTCAAATGTGGCTGCCGCTGTCAACAGATTATGATAAATCAGTATTCTGTGTTTAAATAAAATATAATTAGAATGTAGAATTAAATGGGAGCATGTGGTCTGCATACCAGAGAGCACCACCTCCACCAGGTCTCCTTCTTGAATGTCACTTGCACTTTTAACCAGCTGCAAAATGTTGTTGGTGGTTGTGTCATGCTTGAAGAGAAGAATCTTGTCATAAATGCCATAGAAGCCACACTCTGGGAACTACAAAAAAAAACAACTATTTTAGATGAAAGGCATTATATGTTACACACACACATATTACAATGTATAAAATATCACTAAAAACATGATTTTATGAGAATGTTAACTTGTACACATAAAGTCAAACAGGTTAAATATTATTATAATTAATTTAAATACTGACACAAAAACCTAACTTTCTGAGATACTGCATCAACCTCACATACTCATGATACAACAAGTCAACAACTGATATCTGAGACACAGTTTACATTGTGTGATGGTAGACAAAGGGGAAACTTTATCCTATTCTTCAATGAGCCTTATGAAAACACACGCACGCACACGCACGCACGCGCGTGCGCACGCACACACACACACACACACAAAGTACTTCAAGAGATCAGAATGATGAACTTGTCACTCAGGGAGTAGCCAAGCAAATGAGGCTGCCATAGGGAAACCCTGGCCTGCTAAATAGTTAATATTGTCTGGTTCACTTCAATGACCACACCACACAAGACACCACTGCTACACTGAGACACACAGAGCTGAAGAACAGGAAACTGTCTTAAAAATAACCATCACTTTGCAGGTTTGAGGTGGCTCAACAGACACAACAGTACTGACAATCAAGCAAAGAATACAAGCGGTTTATCTATTTTTATTTAACATTTTCAGAAACTAAAGCTTTCCGATCTCTAACCACTAAGAGCAGTGATGCCCAAACTATAGCTCGAGGGCCAAAAGTGTCCTTCAAACCAATTTTGATTAGCCCTCATTCTACCTTGATAACCTACAATAACATCACATTGTGTTGTGATACAGGTCTAAGGTACAGTGAGTCTGTCAAAGCTGTGTTAAATGTAGCCATCTGAACGAATCACTGTATTGGCCACCAGTCTGTGGACACCCCTGGCTTAGAGGAACGACCGTTGACCAGCACAATAACACCCCCTCCTCACTTACAGTCACACCCTTTTTGCAAAACACAGGCCTCTCTTTCCCCCTTTCCCTTATTTTCTCTCCCTGGCTTTTCCAGCAGCCATAGTCACATCTGACATCCCGGCCCATCCTGTACGGCTGCCAGCCTGCACAGTCGAACCCGCCTTAGAAGCGAGGCGCTGTACTGACTGTACACGCCACCATCAAAGAGAGCAGGACACACTCAAGTGCATCTTTTCCATTCATCATAAACCCAGCACTCACTATCCACTTTTGGGTCAACACAAAATGCCAAACTTAGGGCTCAATGTCAACAACTCAACAACATTTCTTGTTTTTGGAACCAGTCATTTTACCCACATGTAAATAACTAATTACTATTTACATTTTATTCAAACAAGATACTAAAACTAGATTCAAAATTAGATTCTGATTTGAACAAATATAATACTGAAAAAATTGACAAATTGGGCCTTTCCTGAACAATTTAAAATTATTATATGTCAAAACAAGTATAACATAACATAACATCATATGACAATATCAAAAAGTTTACCAAAGTAAAACAAACAACAATGTTAATGTCAACAGTTTTCTATACCACAAAGGTACCTTTAAAACAGACCAGGGCAATTTGAGGCCTGCGGGCTGCATCTGTTCCTTGGCCTGTTTTAATTTGGCCCCACGCAAGTTTTTGGTAATAAGTTCAAAGTTCAAAGTCAAATTCAGCTTTATTGTCAAAAAACATATGTACAGGTTGCACACACAGGATTTGAAATTGCAGCACTCCCTAGGCCCACAGTGAACATAAAACATCTGATAAACAAGACAATAAACACAACGGGGCGGCAGTAGCTCAGTTGGTAGAGCGCTTGCCTGGTAGTTTGGATTGCCCAATGGGTTAAATGCAGAGGACAAATTTCTCCCAAGGGATACAATAAGGCTAATCTTATCTTATGACTAAAACATCACATATACCCGTAGCAAAAGTACAACACAACAAACACCAATGACTAAAATGTCACATATACCCACTATAATAATTATTATTATAGTAGAGAGTAGAGTGGAGTAGAGTAGAGTAGTAGATTATGTTTTACAGAAATGTGCTCATGAGCCTTCATCTGAGCTCATAAGCATTTGGTCGTTCCTCAAAATGCCTCGATTTGAATACTCCACTCCTGCTTTAAACAGTACTCGGTCCTACATAAAATCCCCTTCTCTCAAGTAGATGTTGACAAAAGTAGTTTGGATTGCCCAATGGTCACACTGTGTTACATACATACATACATAGGTGATAAAAAGGTCTATAAAACTCTTTATTGACAGTAAAGAAGCAACTATAGTAAAGCCTACATTTGTCACTGCAAGTGCCACAAATGATGCAATTAGCTGCTACATCTATAGAGAGATATAGATCAGAAGGAATGTCTATATCCAAGATCAGTCCTGTCCACAGAGGACAGTCTGAACCAGCAGCTCCCCAAACACATGACTTACTATTTTCAAAAGCAACCCGAGAAACAAGCCCTTTCCAAAGCATACAGTGTGTTAAAACCACACAGCAGTCACCATGTCTGAGGAGCAGAGGTTTCTGAGAAATCACAGTGTCCCCACTCCCAGAAACCACAGCCAAATAGAGCAGCAACTATTTTCAATGTTTATCTGATATATTACATTATGGTGTATGCGGCACAGAGTCAGACAAAGGACTGCTGTAACATCCACTGTCGTGTATGTTTGCCTGAAGGTAGGGCTGTGTCTCTGAGCACCTTTTTGGGTTACCAAGGATCAGGTTGCCTTGTGCTGTTCGGTGTATTCCAGTTCCTCTTCGGGCCAGTGAAGCCATTATGACTGAGATGAATTATGGACTAGTACTCTTTTACCCTAATATACTACTACTACTACTACTACTACTACTACTACTACTACTACTACTACTACTACTACTACTACTACTACTACTACTACTACATAATAATAATAATAATAATAATAATAATAATAATAATAATAATAATGGCATAAATTGTGACCTTTATGGGTTAGCTCACAGTTGTTAAAACATTCATAAGGACTGACCTGAACAACTACATTTTTATTTTGGATCACAACAGGGAGGAAGTTATTTGTAAACCAGAATAATATTTAATGAATCTTAAAAACAATCTAACACCAGTGTGCATATTTAGTTTTATAACAGCAGGTTACTCAGGTGTAGGAACGCTCATCCACCATGACATGTTGTTGTGTCTATGAGCACAACACTTGACGTGAATGTGGTGTTTAAGTGTTTATGGTCAGATCCCAAATCCAATCACATTTACCGACAGATGTTACAGGACAATCAGAGCAGAGCAGTGTAATCGTGATCAACAAATGAGTGTGATTTTGGCCAAAGCGTGAGCAGGAGCAGCCATGTGTGTCATGTTCTCTAAACACTGACCTTTATATCCATACATGGTCCTCTCACTATGATGTGTTTTTCTACTCTAAGCGGTTATCACAACAGGAACCTGATCCAGCCATTTTATAGTCCAGGGGAAACACACTGCATCCCCTCAAACAACACACATTGTTTAAACATCCACTCTGGTCTGTGTGACAAATCAACAAGACAGCGCTCAGTGCAAGGCTGAGCTGATCATAACCATGTGGGGCCCTGTAAGTCTATTGTGTCTTTATGAGATAACAGGTGATGGCCCACTCCTCTAACATGTCCAGCACGAGAGTTGGGCCAAGGCAACACCATTTTCAAAGGGGATGAGGTGTTTAATGAGCAGTTGCCATAGTTACCTACATGTAAAGACGTCAATGATCTGCCCTCATTAGCTCCTAACAACAACTTGGCCAACATAGGAATTTTTCCTTTTGTGTGTACAACATTACGGTTGGAACAACTGCACTGCTCTATTTTTATCCACTGTGAGGTCATACAAAGGTAAAAAAAAAATAGAGGTAGGTGACAAAAAAGCCTTCCCCTCCCAGTCTTTACTTGAGACACAGGTTTTGGAGCGAAAGAATGAGAGACATGAGAGCTTTCCTCTTGTACACACGTCACAGTGAGTGAACGACATGTCACTGCCAGAGGTACAACTGTTAAGTAATACCCATGACGTTTACTGCTGCTGGGCTGGGCAGTTCAGAAAACATGAATCAACAAAGAAAGTGCACACAAAGCAGGCCAAATCAATGCTATATTAGCTCAGTGACATAGCACCCTCAATAATTTGGAAAAGCCATTTGAAGCTTGAGCAGGACACCTGCATTTGGTTTATTGATAGGTAGGTATAGTGACTTACCAACCTAGTGAGACCTTTTGTGATCTTTAAAATGAAAATTTTCTGGTTCTCTCTGAAAGAGCTCTGAGTTGATAATCTGGATAATCCACTACATCCTTGTTCTGTAAAATATTTATTTAAAAAAATATTGTAATTCAAGTAGAGATGTCACAATATACAATTTTAGTGTTACACTTACATCTCTATGCATGGTACATTTGTAATAATGATAGGGAAGCAGGAGACTGTTTGCATACAGGCTGTACAACCATGTCACAAACAGCGTAATGTCCTCAATTCTTAAATTAGTACATCTGAAATTATCCTAGTACTGTCCTACAGATTGTTGGAAAATGTGCTGCATAATGATGCCTGGACTGCTTCACATGGCGAGCCTGCCTTCACTCACATCACAGATGCATGTGTGTCAGATAATCAGATTTACATTCCTGGCCTAGTTTCCACATAGCATTCATGCTTCTCTGTGTAAAGCAGAGACTTGCAAAGGTAGTGTAAAACAGGTCTTAATGTGTATTTAACGCAGCAATGTCAGTATGTATATGGGTACCATGGCTATAGTAAGAGCACAATATAGCCAAAGAGAAAATAACTAGTGCACTAATAAAAAGTGGGATTGTTTCCAACTTAATTGTGAATAAATCAACTTTAACTAGGAATGAACTGAAAGTTTTTGCCAGTCTTAACAGTCTAGTCACTCTGTAGCTGCAGGTGTCTCCTTGTCCTGCAGCAGCACAGGGACAAAGCATCTCATTCTACTGGGAGCACAGGAACGCCATGGAAACATGAGAGCCACATTCAGGCAGGCAAGGAGACGAGGCACGCACTCTCCTCTCAAGCAGTCTTTTGTAGTCTCCTAGGACCACCTTTCTTTCTCTCCTTGGTTTTGCCCAGGTAGGTGGATAGGATAACACCTCACAGAACGTATAAGAACTTCAACTAGACTTTAAATGCAGACAAAGTTGAAAAATAGCAACAAACAAAAAAAAAAAAAAAATCGAAAGCATTTTGTTAGTTATGTATTTACCTTCTGAGGTAAGACTGTGGTTTTGCCAGTTTCCCTTGTGTGCGGAGTGTCTGCTGCATGCACACTGACATGCTAAAGCAATAATAACATACGATTTTATTATGCAAACACATTTTCCAGCAAAAATGAAAAATCTTGATATATTTTTCAGCATCCCTATTCAAACAATATATAGCCTACCAGAAAGTTGGACTTCAATACTTTGGATTAAAGAGCCTATTGTTTTATGCTGATGTTAAAGTCTCACCAGCAGAGCATTAGAAAGGGTCATTACAGCCCTGATCAACTTCCCAATGCATTATGGTGCAATCCCATCCCATTTCCTTAATGCCAATAACCCGATTAGATTCTTATGACAAAGCAAGTGCACTGTGTTTTGGTTTTTAATGGCTAATATGGCTGAAAACTCAATCATCATCAATAAGACCAACAGGAATATGTTATACCAAACCATAAAATACAAGACCAGTTTGTGATTAAAAGCAAAAACAGATCTCAATCAGCTAACATCTCTTGAACAAAGTTGCTGTCATGACGGATTGTGGTCATGACAGTGCATTTTGAATAACCAAATGTCTGTGTGCAGGCTTAACTTTAACCTTTTTAACCCGCCGCTCAGAGCTAGCCATCAAGAGACATCAAGCACGGCCAGTCATGCAAAGCTATCCCGCTAGCATGCAAATCTGACACCTAACAGAGCGGTGTCTAAGACAGACTGTATATAAATGGACAGCTAACCAGCTAGTGGCGCATTCTGAGTGAGCATGGGGGCACTTCCAGGCTCCAGCAACTGTGGCTCCATTTTGGTCTTAAAATGTTTATATTAATCTGCTCTACAAGATTGTAGTGTTTTTATTTTCCTATTTTCTCTGTAAATAAATCCATATTCCCAATATGGAACTCAGCTCCAAATTCTCTCCGATAACTGCTGCTTCATTTGGCTAGGTGTGACATCACACACTCCCTCAGTCCACTTCTTTACAAAGCCTATGGTGCAAGGGCATAAAAACGAGTGAGGGAAACATAGCATTATGGATGTTTGAATGTGTGTTTTCCAAACAGTATCAGGTACTTAGAATAAAGAAGAGTGCAAAAAATAAAGTTCAGTGGCAACGTGGGCAGATGAGTCAAAGAGAAAGACACTTGATCCTTGCACGATGTACACATACCTAATAAAGTCCTTTCCCTGAGCAAGAGGCAAACTATAAGGGTTAATACAGTGAAGTGTGACATGTTTCTCAGTATATTAATGTTAGAACATAAAACATGAGGCCTGGTGTCCTAAAGTGTTAGACTGTAGTATTTTCTGGACATTGGAGGCTCTATCCACAGCCCACTGAGATGTATATTTGAAGTGGAGAGCAGGGGCAGAGCATAAGAAGGAGTAGAGGGCTAGGGCTCCACTGGTGACATGCAGAATGTGTACAACACATGTTAAGTCATCTATGCAATAATAGTAGCCTAGTTCATATAATAATATAACAGGGAAAAGTCTATCTTGGGACATAATAGTACATGTTTGTATATTTGGAATCATTCATCTAAAATCGATCTATTTATATTTGTTTTGTGCAAATTTTTATCAGACCTCAGGACTCTCAGAACCCCCTTCCTTAATTATGACCATTCCATCAGACTTACAAGACAAAATGTAAATGAAAGGGGCTTATGTCCCAAAATAGATGCCCCCAATAGATGCCCCTGTCCATAACCCATCCTTGGTGGGTAAACCCAGCTTTATTGTATGGCAGATATAGAAACATAGAGACTAACATTTAGTCTCGCATCTATTTGTTAGTGTTACGGTTCCTTCCAAACAACTTTACGCACATTTTTTAAAACTCTGATGTTGTCATACCCAGGCTAGTTACACATCCTACAGTCAAATACCAATATGATTATTAGCAGGAGTTCTAGCAGGATTATTAGCAGGAGTTCTAAAAAATACAGCAAAACTCTGGACTGAATTTTGAGGTACAAAGTAAGTGTGCACATGAGGTGCGGTCCCATTCCCAGGGCCAAACTACTCCTGAGACATTCTGAAGAAACAGGCTGTCCTAAAGCAGACGTGAGAATGGGCTTCAAGACACAGCTGTGAGCACAACAGTGAGCTACAAGTGTGTCTAATGTGTCACTGTGTGTCATTGTGTGTGAGACCAAATAAAGGCTTAATCTTAATCTTAATCTTAAATAAGTCATATGTTTGATAGAATAATACACACATACACACACACACATACAATATGGCCTCATAATTGCATTGTAATAATTGCTGTGCAGTTGTGTGTTTGCATGGACACATATTATACAGTATTGTATCTGGATTACCCATAATAGATCAGTGTACATATGCCTCTGATCCTGACCATATATTTAAAATGAATGAATTATATTATATTATAATGAAATTATAAACTATTGTTTATAAGAAGGAATACTGCTCACATAATTAGAATTTAAACACACGTGATGTCAATGTCAATTCGTATTTTTCTGCATGTAGTCAACTACTGCCATAGAAAAATACTTTAAATTATTGTGTCTTAAAGGGCACTAGTGTGGCAAGCATTCATTTATTGATAAATCTGAGGCTTATTTGAAAACTGTCTTGTTAGTCATAACAAATACATGTGTATTTATATAATATATATATATATATATATATATATATATACACAAAATCACACACACACACCATATTACTCAGCCCCCCTAGGCTTGTTAGTTTAAATGAGCTTCTTGCTTCTGTCTCTAATATGAGCATCATCAGCATAATATGATACATCAGCGCATGGTGGTGGGGCAGCAGAAACAGTTTCTGCCTCACAGCAAGACGTTCCTGGGTTCCGGCGTGGAGCCATTCTGTGTGTTTGCATGTTCACCCCCAGGTGTTCCAATTTCCCCTACCACTAAAACATGTACAATAGGCTCCCCCCTGAGGCCAGGACTCCCCTGAATAAGATATTTAAATAATATTTAAATATCCAGGTTAAAAGGTCTATAAAATACAAAAAAAAGACTCCTCTTGGATTTGTCTTCAATAAATCTGCCAAACACCCAAAATGTTCATCCTCCCACTTGTGACATTGTGTCGGGCAAGCATTAACATGCTGACAGGATGTACGCTTAAGAGAACAGTCAATCAATTTGTGCCAGAAATTTTCTTCAAACTTAAAGAAAAATTATGGTTAACGTGTGACTAAAGGGGAAGTTGTAAATCTCAGTTGGTGTAGACACCCTCATGTCCAGTGCGAGGAATGTGAGGGGGAAGAGGAGGCAGGAGGAGAAGGGAAGTAGAAGCAAAAGCACAAGGAATAAGAGATAAGCAAATGAGGGGAGGAAGTACAACATACAGAGAGCACAGGAGGAGAAATGGTTTTCCTAAATATAATTAATACAATAATTGATTTAAATTCCACTAAACAACAAACTAATAGTGCTGCAACTTTAAAACAATACTGATATCTAGCAGACAACTGACAAACTAACATACAGTACTGACAAAACAACACTTAAAATTTTTGATTGGTGGTGGCTGATGGAGCTAGAACAAGTAGTGACTGGATGCTATAATATGGTAAAGATAGTATCTACAGTTTTGAAAAGTTTATCATGAGATGAGACATTACAGAAAAGTTTCATTCAGCAGGTAGCGAGGAGTGCACAGGAGTGTAGAGCGAGCTGATGTTTGTGTGAGAAGTTGAGCTCATTGTGCACAAAGAAAAGAGGCAGAGAACACCCTCATCCAGGGCTTTGTGAAGGAAAGTGATCGAGGGGAAGACTGTGCTTCGCCAGTGAGTGAAGTGAATGGAAAAACATGTCAGTGGAACACAAGGAGAGAGCCTGTGAATAAACAGAGCAGTGACTCACCCTTTCTGGGATGAGAGAGAGGAGAGGGCGGGGGCGTGGGGTACCAAAGTGCCTCCATTCCTGTCCCGTCCAAAAAACACCAATGTAGGCATTCATGCATGCTCACGATCCCACTCAGGTGTCAAAGCACCGGGACAAGCTGACCATTGTCCGGCCAAAGTAGTGCAGGGGGGATTGTATTTATAGGATTTGGAGATTGCAGAATGCGTGAGAACTGCTTGAAAATGTTTTGTTTTGAACATTTTTGATGTTTAATGGAAGTTATAATACAACTACAGCTTCTTTTAAGGTTACATGAGATGAATCAAAGCACCAAATTCACAAACAATCCAACTGAGTGAACCAAGGCGGGATGAGACCCTTTTTTTATGCTTTGATGCTTTGCCATGTCCAAAGTTGATCTACAGAACTTGTGCTACTAATGCTCAATAACTTTCTGCAAATAGCAGTTACGCTATTAAATCAGAGACTCTGATTAGATTCTTTATTATTCTTACTACATCTAGTATTGCCCTGAATTTTGGTGGTTGTGTGAAACAGTTTCATTTTATGCAACATAAAAATGACAAATAAAGTAATGTAATCTAAAAAAGGCTTGTGCCTGCATATGGTGAGATTCAACTTAGTTAACATGCTTTTAAACATCAAAGTGTTTTTATGGTTCAGCATGGCAGCACACTGTCATGTGCTCTTCATATCCGTCTTACAAATAGAGGCCTCCAG
The DNA here is from genome assembly GCA_036785185.1 of Paratrypauchen microcephalus. Taxonomy (NCBI): domain Eukaryota; kingdom Metazoa; phylum Chordata; class Actinopteri; order Gobiiformes; family Gobiidae; genus Paratrypauchen; species Paratrypauchen microcephalus. Next base: position 325,317 of record JAVJIX010000054.1, on the reverse strand, counting down.
AATGGACACACTCTTATAATCCTCATACTCATCTGATGGGGGTAGGCATTTTAAAATATTCTAAACGTTTGAAGTCAGTGTTACAACGTCAATACGAAACTACGGCAAACCAAGATAAGGAAGATCATGTGATGTGTCTTTCCAAATTAGACAAATTCACCCAAAACCACTATGCAGTTCTATTGCAATGGTTTGCAGATTTAAAAAAAAAAAAAAAAAAAAAAGTAATAATAATATCCAGTAACACCTGGACCTGAGCTACATGTTGTAAGAATTAAGTTACTGCGAATACATTTCTACAATAAGATAGTGATTCACATTAATAAAGAGAGATACTGTATAACTTATACAGTGAATAACAGTAGTCTTAGAGAAATAACAGTACATTGTAGTGTTGTCACAATGCCAAAATATCAAGCTCTTCTCTATACTCAATATCGATTCCAATACCAAAATGATAATAAAAACACAATTTATACAAAAGTAATTTTCAAAATGTGATTTTCAACATTAAATTATAAAACTTTCTTTTATATTACCATGTAGTGTTATATCTATACCCTCAGTGCCACAGTGTACATATTTATTCTATGTGGTCTTACATTCATTTTGATACATCATTCTAAAGCTATTCTGGAAAGGTTGCTGTATTATGGATGTGACTTTTTAGTATTGATACTTTCTATACTAGTTTTAGTGTTGATTAGTTTCTGACTTTCAGTATTTTTGACAACTCTAGCACACTAAACTTTCTCTGTTTGACTACTGAATATCGATATGAATACTGTGAACACTGGCAGATTTCCTCTCATCTATACCTAAGGGCCAGGTTAAAGAAACAAACTAATTCTGAAATTATTAAAAAAAAAAAATAAAAAATAAAAAAGTAGAATTAAATCATTAACCCTAAATGAACATGAAAAATGAAAAGGCAAATAAAATCAAATAAAAATACAGTTTTTGGGGGATATGGGTTTGCATATTTACAAGCATAACACACATGCACAGAATAGACATTCACTTGCAGAACGCACACGCCTAGTTTTACCTGAAATCACTCACACTTCCTACCTTGGTGTCAACAATGGAGCAAGAAATTTGCTTGACATAAGCCAAGTCCGCGGTCTGAGGCATGAAGACAGACTCCCTGGTCAATCCAATCTGGATGAAGAAGGACACCCCTGCTGGAGTGGGGGGGCCACTATGCATCACCGTCCCCCCAGGACCCTGCCCTGACAGCATGTCTGTGATAGGACTGGGGGGCCCTGGTGGTATCACAGCTGGAGCTGGTGGAGAGCCCCCCACAGGAGGGAAGAACATCATTACCCCAGTGGGCATAACATTAGCCATCTAAAGTCCTGAGTGGCAGCAGCCTTAAGCTGTCAGCATGTAGACTCAAAGTCCAGACAAACCCCCAACTCCTCCAGGTCAGAGTGAAGAGCCACGGTCCATGGAGGTAAAGAACGGTAGGGGTCCTACTCACTGGTCCTGTGTGCACTCCCTCCCTCACGATCAAGAAAGTCCTTATCCAGGAAGTACAGCGCACTTCACCTTCTATGTGCTATTTTACACACAGAATTCAATCAAGCTGAGACCGAGGATCCAAACTGCCTCTGGTGGCTCTTGTCTCCGGCCTTCAGTGCGTACTCACAAGTTTTCTTCCACAAAAAAAAGTCCAAACTTGACTGTAAAACTCCTTGCCGTAGAATAGAAACAAACTGCAGCAACAATGCAGAACTTTTGATATTCTTTTCTCCAGTCCAGTGACTTACAAAATGGCTTCCCTAAAACAGGAAACTGTGAGAATGGAGAGTGAGCGCACAGACTGCACTCTTTTTACAAGTCTTGCCTCTTTCAGTTTCAGCCCCAGATCAGACTTTATGCGCAAAAGGCACACGGGAGAGGGAGTTGTAGAAAAGTGAGAAACCTCCCACTCCCTCCCCGATCCCTGCACAGCCACAGAGGAAGTAAAAAGATTGACAATCCTTTTGACCAACAGGACTTCAGTACACCCTCCTCGTCCTTTCTCACTTCTCCTTTTCGCCTTGTCTTATTTTCCAAAAGTGGTCCTGGCTCATCTTACGCTGCCTGAATTCTGTTTCTTCTCCACGATCTATCTTAACCCTCCGCCATCTCTCCTAGATTTCTCTGGCATATATTTATGTCATATTTATTTTTATTTTCCAAACTTGACCTATATCATGAAAAAAAAAATCCGACTTCATTTGTTGCACATTTCCATACAGTGCAATGCTTTTCATCGCCACTAAAGGGCAGCCTATCCATATGAATAATAAAACTACTGTATTATTACTCATATCAAATTAATTTACAATAAAATGGCTAATATTAACCTTAATAGGCTAATGATGATATTTTCATGAATTAAAGGATGTGAGATGTTTGCCAGGCAACAGAAAAAATACACAATAAAACAGCTGTCACTGTACAAAATCATTTTCTTTCTAATTGACATACAACAGAGGGCCATAAACAAAACAAGGTCATTTGATACAAGCTAGACTGTAGTTCAAAAATATATAATAAAAACAAAATTATTAAAAAGCAGGTTTCTAATACCTTATAGTTGGAGGAAATAAGTTTAATTACAGCTTAATATGATGTACAAATTATCACACAGTGATAAATTGCTAATAAAAAATAACAAACATTAAGTGTCCTTTACCTTGGCCTCTGACTGATTTTTTTTTTTTTACATTTTCTCTTTTTTCCTGCTTTTTATTTAAGTAATACCATTATCAATTACATTTATTCTAGTCCTATCAAGAAAGGATGAGCCACTTATGATACTAACTTATTATTACACCTTACAATATTTCAGAACATTTTACAAAGCAAAATATCATGTACATTGACAGCAAGAAGTGGTATGTATATCCATCATTTACAACCACTTAAGTGTTACCTAGATTTGTCTGTTTAGTGTGTTGGACACCGGTCCACAAAACCAAAATGCAGCATGTGCCCTCCTTATACTTTTACTTCAGATTGGATCATGTACCCTGTTTATAAACCACTGCAAACAAAACACAATGAAACATAGGACAATGTGGAAAATAATATAACATGAAACAGATATGACAATGATAAAATTGAAACAACTGTTGGTAGCAAGAGAATGGTCAGGGAAGGGTCATCAACTAATTTGTCGCACAGCGAGAAGGGATTTTTGTTGTTGTTGTAGAACAAGACGATTGTTTTTCAATCGGATGTCTTCAAGAGTAAATTAATTTAAAAAGACCGATTTATTCTCTGGCATTGTCCTACCAGATACCAGCTGCACACTAAAACCTATAAGGAGTAAAAATATACACATTAAATGAATAAATAATTCAACTCGGAATAAAAAACATTCTGCAATCTAGTTCAATGTTTAGGTTAAAATGATTATGGTTTCAGTCTGTACACTCCTTTTCATTGTGAATATGTGACCACATCATAAAATGGCTTTGTACATGTGAGTTAAAACTAGATCATATGTGGCCCAAGTTACTGACACAGGCAGTATTTTTCACAAACACACATCCCTGATTCTGATCAGTCTCTTGTAGCACCAAGATTGAATTAGTGCATACACTACTCAGACATTAAAGTACTACAGTACAGAAAAAGCACCCAATCATACACTTTGCTTCATTTGCATGGGGCATTGTGTTGCCCTTTTCCATCTGACTGCCAGTAGAATTTCTATTTCGCAGTAGTAAAAATGAATTCTCGGATTTTCTAATTCATAAAAATTCCCATATACATCTGGCTTTGAATCAAGTCAGTTCAAAAGAGACAGGGGCATAACACTTAAGACAAACATGACTTGTCTTGGCAATTGAAGTTGAAATTAAAGCTTTTTGTTAACACTGGTTAGTGAGTCTCTAGAAACAGAAGAAACATTCTCCAGCTCCATCTTTGTAACTCCACACATTCATTCTGGAGTCTTTGGAATGTAATGCATTGAATGTCAATGCAGAGATCATTCTGATGTTACCACTTTTCACACTTACTGCCTTCAGCCTTGCCCTTTATGGCAACAGTATGCATGTTAGCCGCAAACAAATGAACCAATAAAAACCCTAAACAGGCAAGTGATGTAACTGTGCATGTATACTTTGTGATTCTCTTATATAACGGTTAGCAGTAAGCGCTCAAACACACAGTGCTTTGCAATACCATCAGCCCACAAAAGAAAACAAAATGGATTTATGTAATGTAAAAATTATTAGTCCCAAAAAAAAAACTGAGCAGCCAGAATCCTTTAAAAAACATTACAGTATAAGAAGTCACTGAGGCATCACAAAACGGTGAGCTAGAGAGCTGGTGTCCTGTGGTGCCAGCCCAGCCAGTGGGCTGTTGGACAGTTGTGTGTGACAGTGTTTAAGCAGGGCAAAAATTGTCCATGAGATTCTTCGGTTGAAGTTACAAGTCTCTGAAAAAAATGAAAAAAACAAAACAAAAAATAAAACATAAAACAATGTTACAATATACTTTACTAATATGAAGACAAGTAAAACTTTACTATACATTTCAAAAACACACTTAACAGGACAAGCCTACTAAATAAACCGTTCCCAAAACTAATGAAAATAAATTGTGACTTCACATTCCATAGGCACTTCCACAGCCATATCCGTCCTCCCATCTCACCAGACAAAGATCTTGGCAAGTGCATCTGCGCCGGCGCTAGCAATAAAGGGTTGGGAAGGGTGGAAGGCCACATCATGTATGGCCTCGTCGTGTTTCTTCCTGTGGGCCGTGATCTCCTGCACACACGTCCTGTTGTCAAGCATCCAGAGGCGCACTGAGCAGTCATGGCCTGTGAGGGGTGGAGACAGAGAGGACAAAGCTACAAAGTACTATTTATAAAACAGAAGGCAATGTCCCATTATCCCTCTTTTAAAACGTAATATTATAGTTATATAACATTTCAGCATTTTTATGTAATCCCTCATTCGTCCAGAAGTGTTCCAAGAGGAAGACATCTCTCCTTCTAGCTCCTCTGACTAGTACTTTCAGAATCAGTAGCCAAAGGAACATAGATGTTGAGATCAAATTGTGTCTCTGGAACTTACTGCCTGAGATGAGGTAAGTGCCTTTTGGGTCTGTAGTGAGACAAGTAACTGCATCCAAATGAGCCACCATTGAATGAACAACTTTCCCTGTAAAACACACAGGAACGAAAATTAAAGCTATGTGTAACAGTAGGGCCAAATTAAAGCTTCGTAGATACCCGTCTTGTTGTCAGCAAAGCGGATAGTTCGATTCTCATGTGCCGTGATAGACAGAGCTTCCAAAGGGTGGCTGACTACACGGTTAATCAGTTCACTGCCTGTAACGATATGTTGATTGAATTTACAACAATAACAACAATCATGTAAAATATTCTATTCCTTGTGAATTTTGAGAGGAGTCTAATAGCTTACCATCCTTGGTCTCTGTCTGTAGTGTAGTGACACTCTGCTCTGAGTTTAGGTCATAAATCAATGTTTCACCACCATCATAAGACACCACAATTTGGTTAGGATCAGTAGCTACAAAAGCTACAGAGGTTGGTGTGCCATGTTCTACAAGTAAAATATAATAATAATAAATAATACTACTACTAATAACAACAATGACAATGATAATATAACAATAATACAGGCTAACAATATTTATACAAGCACAAGGATACCTCTCTCTTTATTGAAGACAGATAAACATGGCGTAGAGTTCTGAGGATTCCAGATTCTAATGGTGCCATCAGCTGAACATGAGGCCAGGCGATGGTGTACAGCAGAATATGTGAGACCCCACACACTGTCCTCATGACCTGAGAGCACACTGCTCTCAATGCTGGGATCTGGAATAAATAAAAGACAGAGCAGCAGAGTAACACTGCTGTCAGTAATTTGCCATCCACATCTAATGTTGGCACTTATTTACCATAGTTGTCGTAAGGATCCACATTAAGGTCTGGCATCTTCCAACAGCGAACCGTTCCATCTAGACCTCCACTGTAGCAGATATCCCCATCCTCACCAATTGTGAGAGACAGTACAGCACCACTAAAGGGGTGGAACAAATAAAACAAATACATTACTTACTTGCCAAAACCAATTATAATACTCACAGTCAAACTGCTAGTTTTTCACATTCTAAGTAAATAGACAGGTCATGCCTGATATGAAAGCTCAGAACCTACACAATTCCCTCATTGAGCTGTAGAGGCTGCACTAGAACTGATTAGACTGGCTGCAGATACTGGAGTTTAGTTAGTGACAATTCAGATCAGAAAGCCATTTTAGGTTTAAACCAATAGGATTTTAGCACTAGAACTGCTGACTCAAATATAAGGCTCATTCTGCTTTCTAAAAGAATAATTGATGTGAGAACTAAAACACCATAACAACTTGGCAATCATGTCCAATTTTTATGTAATGAACAAATCAAGAATACTGTTGTTGACAATGAGAGCTACATTTGATCTGAACATTTGTACCCGTCTCGGGAGACATGTCATCTTTATGAAATTCTAAATCACAGTCTTACATATAGTTAATTTTAGTCCTTGATTTTCAACCAGCCTTGAGGTAATGGCAGATGTGCCTTGAACACATTTCCAGTGTCAATGAACCAAATCACACGTGGAACTACCATTTAGGTGTTTTCAAGCAAACCTCTGCCTCTTAAACAAAAGGCAAACGATTGTTAGTGTGATGGTGTGTTCTGGAATCTTTTCAACCAGAAAACTGTGCTGTTATTCAATATATGGCTAAAAACAGTTTTGACTTACCTGTGTGCTCTGAATGTGTAAATAGGCTCTACATCCAAAGCCGCATTTCTGTGGAAAAAAATAAATGTTACCGTCATGACTCATACTGCCTCTTTATGTTATCAACACTGCACTAGAATAGTACTTGTATTTCATCTCACTTTTTTGAGTGCATTGCCTTGTTTAGGTTCCACAGTTTTAGTGTTCCATCTTCAGAAGCTGTGAGCAGCACTGCCTGGCTAGGGTGAAAAGTCATAGCACGAATGGCATCAAAATGGCTGCGTAGTGTGAAACGTGGGTTCCAGGTCTTCTTAAACTCTTCTCTGTTGTCATGCATCTAGTATGAAATGGTGTTCAGCATATATGAAATATATGAAGTATATAAATTATGTATAGATTGTATTCATTTATCAATTTCTTTGTATTTACATCCAAAGAGAGATCGTTATCATTGGCAACTGTGAGATCTGCCAGTTCACCAAGGTTCATGTCACCTCCTCCAACAGCATCCATAATGAACACATCAGAGGAGAAACTGAGGGCGCCACCTTTAGGTGCAGTTGTGGAAACACAGATTGTTAAACTTTAGAAAGGTTTAACTTGAATTCAAGCCTGAACTAAAATAACAGAAGCACAGTAATTAATCATTTATATTAATGAAATATACAGCATACAGCTAATTACAAAGCATACAATATAATTAAAATGAAGGATTTACCAGTCTTTAGGTATAATAATCATTATTATATGGTATGAAAAGAAAACTGTAAAAAGAAATATTTGATTGAATTTTGGGAAATCTTACCTTCCCCTGAGCGAGACTGTCCTGAAACAGATGGGGACGGGGCAGGTTTAGGGGGGAATTCCGGTATCATGCCTTGTAACTTGTTCCTGCGGTTCTCTGAACCAAGCAAGAGGACAAAAACACAAAATATCCAGTCATAGAGATTGTAAAAGAAGGGCCATCGACACATGGAACCACACAGACAGAAAAATACAGTCAAAGTAAGGCTGAATGTAAGATTTTAGAATGTTCAAAAGCTTTCAAATCAGTGGATAAAATCAAAGCACACAGCTAAAGCAGAAGACCCCGACACTGATGAACTGAGGCAACATGCACAAGTGAATAGAGATTACATGATATACATCTACAAGCAGTAATCGCAGCTACACAGCGCTAAAGACAGACAGCATGTGAAACAGGACAGAGAGACAGGTGGTTGGAAAAAGAGGTTGGTTTTATTGACACAAAAAGATGCTAGGGCAAAGAGAAGCAGGAAGGATGGTGTGCAGTGAAGGGGTACGAGGAGAGGAGAAGGGATTCTGAGGACAGACAGACAGGTGCTAGGTGCACTGGTGGCAGTGATGCTGCTGTGATGGTGCTGATGATATCGCTATGGCAACAGCGTACCTAACTCCCGTCCATCCCCCGAGATTCGTGCCTCTCCCGCCCCCTCCCCATCCTCCCCGGATCCCAGGAAGTCAAATTCATTCTGGGCATCTTCAGAATCATCTTCGTCCTCTTCATCCTCTGGGTCCAGATCTGTGGTCATGGGTTCTGAGCCCATCTAGGAAAGACCACATTCAGACATGAGACAGAAGCATTTTCATTCATTATCGGAGCGTATGGAAAAATGTCCCAACCTTTACTCGAGACTTTTTGTTCTTGCGTGGCCCATCGATGCAGTCCGTCCCTATGCCCTGGAAATCATCATCTTCATCACTGTCATCTTCATCATCATCCTCACAGCCATGCAAGAAGGGAATTTTATCAAGAACAGAACCACTCATGTGCTCCTTAGAGGTCTCTTTGCCTGCGTTCCTACAAATGACAAATGAAGACGTTAGTTTGAACGGTCAGTTATGTCAGTAATATGAGTCTCAGTTGAGCAATGGCCAACAGACATTTAGTGCCTTTATTTTCTTTTACTCATTTAGCTCATATTTTGCTGTATAAATGCATGAAGTAGGCATTTTCATCTTTTATTGTTTGCTTAGCATTGTTTGTTTAGTGTATATACACTAAAAGAATCCACATTATACAAAAGAAGAACAAAAGTTTTACAGTGAAAAATAACTTTTACTGTACAACTTTTGTTCATTTGACAGAATAGATTTATTTTGCTACAAATCATATATGGATGACAGAGGAATTACCCAGACATAACAATATAACCCTTTGCTACATGCATACTCTAGCCCAGGCATGGGCAAACTACGGCCCGGGGGCCACATGCGGCCCGTTAAGCTTCTTAATCCGGCCCGTCGAACTTGAAGAAATTATATTAATAAACCTTGTTAATGTTTTAATGTTTTAATTTCCCTGCAATTCTGGCGTTTTCCAATAGCTGGCGCACTAGATACATTGACCTTTGTTGAGGTGCGGCGTTTTGCTCCACTTTTGTGCTTTACTCTTTGACCCCTCAGCCCTCCTGTAAAGATGAGCGGAGCTAAGAAAAGAAAAGTGGACAGAGAATGTTGAGTGTTTAATAAGGAGTGGACAAGTTAATATTTTTTCACTGAATACTTATCAACTGCTGTATGCCTGATATGCCAAGAGACGGTAGCGGTTTTTAAAGAATATAATATCAGCCGTCACTTTGCCACAAAACATGCTAACAAGCAGTCAACGAAAGAATGAAAGAACCTGAAGGATAACAGAACTTTCAGTGCTTTAAAATAGTAACTGTTAGTAATAAAAAAGCTGTATTTTATTAATAAAATGTCCTGTGTTTTAAGAGTCATTTCAATAAATAGCTAAATACTGTGGAACTTGAAAGATGGACATTTTGTTGTAATGCTTTTTTTTATTTTTAATTGAAATAAAGCACATGTTTTCTACATATCCCATGTTATTTTTAGTGTTTTTACCAAAACACTAAATCCACCTGCTCCTGGTCCGGCCCTTCTGTCAAATTTTAGAACCCTTTGTGGCCCACGAGTCAAAAAGTTTGCCCACCCCTGCTCTAGCCTGATTATAAGATATGTTTATATATAATACTGTTGCACCAAAGACTTCATTCATATCACGTGTCTGTGTGTACTACATAATGCGGACCACACCCAGATCTGAGCCATGCACTGTGCACCGTTTGTAAAGGGCTTATGTCAATCACCTCACCTCTTGATTTGTTCCTCAATCTGTCTGACTAATAATGACTCTCCTCCCGTTCGTGGCTCCGGCTCTGAAAAAGCGTCACTGGGTGGAGGTCCGTTTGCCTCTGGACTGCTTCGCCCAAGCAGGGAGCGCACACGCTTGGATCGCATATCCACAATTGTGTCTGAATACCCCACTTCCTCTAGATATCTGTAATGGTAGAAAGAATATTGATTTAAATCATCTATTAAGTGAAGTTGGAATAAAAGCAGCTGATCCCTTACTTGCGTAATAGTTGACGTCCCTCTTTCCAGGACATCTGATTGGCTGGTTCAGAGTCAGACTCTGCTGGTCCATTGGGAACTAAGATCACAGACGGGTCAATGGTGATGCAACAAAATGGTGCAAATGGAAATATAGTGGAAGCTGGTCATTTAAAATGATTTTATTTTCAGATCTGTTATGCAAGTAAAATACCTTGGTCTGCCTCGGTTTCTGGCTTCTTGTCTGTAGGGCTCTGATCATTGCCAGTCTTCAGTTTCTGGTGTTTAGCTCTGCCATTTGACAAGCATCCAATCACAATAGAATTCGTGAGAAAAGAACCACTTTAGTCTACACTCATCCAAAAATATACATGTGTATGCACAAACAAAAGTAAGTAAAAGTACCTCTCTTGTTTAAGAGCATATTCCAGCATTTTGATGCGTCTCACCAAGTCCTGCTTCATATTCTCTTGGCCTTTTCTCTCACCCTGAAGAAATGCCACCTGAGCCTGAAAAACACATAGATAGATGTGAGTGTAATAAACAATGCAGTGGAAATTATGCAAAAGTATTTTTTGAAGTATTCAACTACTTGTCAATTGCTATATCTATAGAACATACTTCATGTTGTTATTCCTTGACATGCAGTCATGACTTGCTATTGTTGGACTTAAAAGCAATTGCTCATGTACCCAAAGTCAGGAACACTGGAAAAGGAGAATCTGCTGATGAGTCATTCTGATAGTATTGAGATATCATTTGGCGCTATATTAAAATATGCTTGCACATTCCCGATGATAGATTGAGAATGCAGGAAAAGACACTGCAAATGGCAGCTGCATCCTCTACACAACACGAAAAGCTGTATTGTAACTGATTCGCCTGCTTCATGTTCCATGGTTGGGACATATTTTTTCCATCACCTCATATGGACAGTCACAACCTGTAAATGTGTAGATTACCAATATTTTGGCACTCATCCAACTGTTATTTGACAGATCAAACATTCTTGCAATAACCTCAAAAACACACCATACTGGGTTCGTTCTTATTTTATTCTATTCCATTTCATGTAATAAAGCTGAATTTTGTGTTAAATAAAAAAAACAAAAAAAAAACTAAGGCACCTGTTTTGTGTCTAATGAAAATCGCTCATTGTGTTGAATTATGACAGGACAAGGCCAGTGACACCTGTCTCTTGTGTTTGCAAACCCAGAGGCCTGCATATGTCACTGAGACACAAGACCACAGGTGGACCTAATAGTTCAGCTATCCAGCACTGACGATACAACACTGCTTTGATGTTTTATGAAACTGTGTTTTTTGCCTTTTAATTGGAAAGAAAATCTTGAGTTAATAGCAAAAATGACCAACTATAATGTGATTCAGCTAGACTTAAGAGCAAAGATTGTGCCCACTGGTTCCAAGAGACCAGACCACATCGAGCAATGTGTGCACACATGAAGTTTCCAAATAAACCATAATAACAAGCTGGCCTGCCTGTGACGTTAGTCCCACTTTTCTAAACATTCGTATACAGCATGTCTGTACAGCCAGTTGGTATTATTCATAAATATTTCAACTGAATTCTTTTTTTAACGTCAGTGGGAGAAAGAGTTGACAAAGTGCACAAAACAAGAGAACGGGAGTGACATATTCTTTAGGTTGAGGGTATGTAATGTAGATGTCCAGGTTTATTGTTTAGTTTATAAAAAGAAAGACAGAGCTTTTGTGTCAGAGACTGTAAAATCTGATAACCCTGTTGCATTCCACCACCAAGATTGTTTTTCATACAAATGTTAATGGTACTTACTCTACTTAATTTTAATGGTGCTAGGAGAACACAGCCACCGTGGAGGCTGTAATAGCTGTATTTTCATAATGTTCATGATACATCAACTGGGAGAATGTTTAGTGGACAAGACCCAACAGGGAAAGGCATCGAGAGATTAGCACGGATGTTAGGCTGATGTTTGCTGTAGTAATAACACATCCTCCTCTTCAGAGTAATAGCTTAGCCCCGTTAGCTTTGTGTGTGATTCCACTGCACAATGGGGATAAAAATAGATACCCACTGTAGATGTTATTGGTCATCACTGATATGAATTACAATCAAAGTGTAGTGGAGATTTACCCGGAGTTCGTCTCTCTCCGCCTCCCAGCGGTATTTCTCGGCCTGGAAACGTCCCCACTCGTACTGGATGAAGTGGAGGATCCCTGGAAGCGTCATTCCCGAGTCCCCTTCGTGTAGCTCTCTTAGCTGAGAGCCAGGCATTGTCCCAGGCATAGACCCAGGGAGGAGGCCCACCGAAGCCGTCGCGGCCCCTGGTGCCATGGCCCCGGTTGCGGCGTGTGCTGTCGCCTGGCTCGGTGCTGCTTTGGGCCCATTTGGGTTGCGTCCTGCTATGCTGCTACTAACGCTGCCGCCTGAGTTGGGGTTTGGTCCTCCGCCGGTTCTGTCCGCCTCCATTTTCACCGTCCACGCTTCCCTCTGGACAAGGAGGTAGACACGGTTCGTGTTATTGTAGAAACAATAACAAAAGTAGCCCGCAGCCGTCTTCTTCCCAGAGGCACTTCACCATAAGCTACTCTTCTTTCTTCCTTTTCTCACGCACAGAAATTACTATTCTTCAGTGCGTAAAATACTACACTTCCGTCTGTCGCACTTCAGAGTAAAAGCTGTACACTGAGAGTGGCTAAGAGGCTCAAAAAACATTATGTCTAAATATTTTACTTTAACATCTCTGCAGAAAGATTGAAACTCACTGGCCAAAGCTCACCAGCCATGCACGAGGCATGTGTCCGTACACATCTCTCCGGCTCAACGAATACTTTGTATTAAGAAAAAAATATCTGATTGGATGCGCTACTTTATTTTGGAGAGGTAAATTTAAAACAGGAATTAGAAAAAAAATCAGACGCTTGCGGTAAGAGCTGGTTGCTAAAGCATTTCTATGGCTAAAGCTTGAGGTTATATGCCCGGGATTCATCTTCGCATAACCACTAACATGACTGATGCAAGGTATGCACGGCATTGTAACATAAATAGCAGTCGTTTTATTTATATGTATTGCTTGTGTAGCCTGCCATGTGGATTAAATTAGCATCACTGTTTATTGCAAGTGCTACTATATGTATGTCTTAAAATGCACATATGACCGTCTGCATTTATCTGCAATATTTTATGTATAAGTATTTAACGTATTATTTGCAAATCGTGTTTTTGTATTGAGTAAACTAACGGAGCTTGGTACAATTGTACATAAGTACTGTCTGTACTTGATTGACCAGTCTGCAGCTTTATCATCTGTCAAATCTGTTTAAAACTTATAGTTGTTTTATCTGTTTTCCAGCTTACTCTTCTCTTGCCATTGAAGGGATCACTACACACATGGGTGTCTGGGACTATTCAATGTCAGCTTACAAATTGTGAAAGAAATTGCCATGCGCATTAGTTTCTGCCAGGGCTTGTTAACTGCAGCCATCATCCTGAACCTCCTTGTTCTCTACTATGTGTCACGAGCTCAGCAACAGATGTTGGAGAAGAGAAAGGAACTAGGCCGGGGCAACAAGAAGGCATCATTGCAGGGATCAAGTCTTGGAAGTGACATGGGCATATTGACAGGGCACACTGGCGCATTGGAGAATCATGGTCGAAGCCCCCGAGTAACAACACTACTTAGAGAGTTTGAAAACTTTGAAAATTATGTTACAGATGTGGCCAATTCCTTTCTTCGGCAGCGACCTGAACTGCCTTTCCTTGTAGTTGCGGACACTTCTCCTTACCCTCCGCTTGTGCTTCCAGAGGGCACCCGGCTTGTCCTTCTCTCTCCCAGCCCAGATCAGCCTCCACAGGCTCACAGGCCCGAGTTCCACATACAGACAGAGTTTGTCTTCTTGATTCCCGATGGTGTTGAGTTGGAGCAGCCTCGAGTGATAGAAAGACTGATCCGGGAGTTAGAAGGAGAAGGCGGGGGCCCTGTAAGGCTGGTCGCTGCCCCTGTTTTGACCCGGTCAGCAGTGCAGTGTCTCCACCTGAGGGTGAACCTCAGAGAGTGGACAGCCACATACTCCTCAGCCGCCTCTGGGAGCAGTGGAAGTGTTTGCACGGCTTTACAAGGTGATGCTGTAGTCCTAATGCGCACAGAAGACCTCTTTAATCTTTCTGTGCCACTTGGACGGCCTCTTTTCTCTGCTCTTTTTATCCAGACTGCTCTCAGAGGCTGGAAGGTGAAGCTGCTGGAGACTCCTTGCTTCTCAGCTAGCCACAGACCTCTGTTCAGCTCGGCTCACAATCAGTGGAAGGCTGACACCCGACAGAAGGAGTCTACTGGGAGGCTCATGAAGAGTTTTGGGTTAAAACGTCTTCTTCTGCCTGAAGGAAAAGAACAATGGTTCGGATGCAGTAAAGAAACACCACGGTGTTTTGGTACAGTACAGGAGAACACACCAGAGTATTTATACCTTGATCGCTGGACACCACCATGCTGCCTGAAAGCACTTCGAGAAACCACTAAGTACGTAATTAATATTCTCGAGAGCGCAGGCGTGCGGTACTGGTTAGAGGGTGGGACCCTTTTAGGTGCCGTTCGTCATCAAGACATCATTCCGTGGGATTATGATGTGGACCTGGGGATTTACCTGGAAGATGTACCTAACTGTGACCATCTAAAGAATCTAGACTCTGGCTCTTTGGTAGATGCAAATGGATATGTCTGGGAAAGGGCAGTGGAGGGAGACTTTTATAGAGTTCAGTACAGTGAGACCAATCACCTCCATGTTGACCTGTGGCCGTTTTACCCCCGTAATGGTGTTATGACAAAAGATACATGGACAGATCACAAGCAAGATGTGGAATTTCCAGAGCACTTCCTGCAACCACTGGTGCCCATGTCTTTTGCTGGTATCAGTGCTTATGGACCCAACAACCACCGTGCATTTTTAGAGCTGAAGTTTGGAGAAGGTGTGATTGAGAACCCACAGTATCCTAATCCAGCCAAGAAAAGATTGGACAAAAATAAATTATGAAACAGATTTTGTCAAAAGACAAATATGGACAAATAATTGTGTATTGCAGAAGGGATGTTTAATGTTTAATAATTTAATACAACAAAAACATTACAAACATTTTAACAACATAAAAGGTTATAGTGGGAGTGCTCAACTGGATCACAGATAAATTAAACTGAAAAACAGGTGCTCAACAAGTTTTTTAGAAGTGAGATGCTGTAAAAGGATTTAAAAAAAAGTTTGCCCTGGTGGAGACTGCTTTATTTACGCCAGAGCATTTCAGCTTTGACATAAATAAAGACAGTGTCCATAAAAGGTTATTTATTGTACAGTATGTTTTAACAATTGTTTTTAGATTTTCCTTGAGTAATATATGACTGAAAATTGTTTCAAGCTATATCTCTGTATTGTGAGCCATCATATAAGATAGACATTTAATGTGCAACGGTATTGGTCATCTGTAAAATATTGATCCATCTTCATGAAATGAATCACAGTGGTGCACATCGTTCAGCCCCCCAACTGTCTATCAGTCTATAGGGCACTATAATGTTATAATGTTTAACTTGTTTGAATAAAACATTGTGCCATGTTTTAAAATTGTGTAAAATTATATATCATTTATTCATTTTATTATTATTTCTTTTCAATAAATGTGTTCCTCTTGCCTGGAAGAATCCATGACTCATCGCTGTACCAGCGGCGAGTCTGGTAACGCTTGGTCCAGAATGCGCTGCTGTTGCGCTTAGACAGACGGCTAAGTGAACCAATCAGAGAACAGTTAACGGACAGCGACGTGAACCAAGCCGGTAGGAAGCAATGCAAAAACATCTTTTTTGAAAAGAAAGGCCTCTAGAGCTGTCAGCTGCTGTGGTTTTAAGGAATCGATGTGTTTTAGGTCATTTAAGACCAATTTTACAGCTGAATGGAAGGGACGTTGCGGGCAAAGGCAGGTGCACTGACGTCACCATCTTTGAACGAATCAGAATCGCGGAGTCCGTTGTTAACCGGAGGAGCGAGGGTGGAGCGAGGGTGTCCAAATGGTATCGCGCTGTATAGCAAATACAGAGAGATATCATTTGGCTGGCCAGGTAAGTGTTCCTCACCTTCCTTTGGTCTCTCTCACCCTCATCCAGCTCGGGTCCTCTACTGGAGGCCTGGGAGCTTGAGAGTTCTGAGCAGTATCTTTGTTGTTCCTAGTACTGCAGTTTTCTGGACTGAGATGTCTGATGTTTTTCCTGGGATCTGCTGTAACCTCTCCTCCAGTTTGGGGGTTACAGCCCCGAGTGCTCCGATCACCACGGGCACCACTGATGCCTTCACCTTCCAGGCCTTCTCCAGCTCTTCCTTGAGCCCTTGGTATTTCTCTAGTTTCTCATGTTCCCTTTTCCTGATATTACCATCACTTGGTATTGCAATGTCCACCACCATGACTCTGTTCTGTTGCTTATCCAACACCTATGTCTGGTTGATTCACCATCACCATTCTGCCAGTCTGTATCTGGAAGTCCCACAGGATCTTGGCTGTACAGACTCTGACTCAGACTCTTGACTCTGCACAGATGTTTCTGTACACTATGCCCACCACTTGGTTGTGTCGCTCCATGTATGCTTTCCCTGCCAGCATCTTACACCCTGCAGTTATGTGCTGGACTGTCTCAGGAGCCTCTTTGCACAGCCCACACCTTGGGTCTTGTCTGGTGTGGTAGATCTGGGCCTCTATTTCCCGGGTGCTCAAGGCCTGCTCGTGTGTGTGCGTGCTACATTAACCTTTAAGCGCACAATAGATGTGGTTGCCACTTGGACGCTAGGTGGCAGTGGGGCATAATCTTGAATTAGCTACTTGTACGTTGCATGCCACGTGTATTAATAGATCTCAGTCTAGTGGGGAAGCTGGATGTATGGTAAAATACAGAACGCATAACTTGTTCTACTGTAGAATTTTCAAACAAAAATACTGAACAATAATATAAGAAAAAGGCATTTACTGATTGTTTAGGAAACAATAGAATCATGACATGACAATGAATTCCAAATACACCGTCAAAATAAATGGTAACATAAATGGCCCATATCAATACATACAATTTCATTGTTAAAGCAACCATTCTAAAGCAGTTATTCGTGGATTGTGTATCATGTACAAGATAAGATTAAAATTAATTTAGCTCAGTGCCTCAAACTTAGTAGTGGGAGTTGTTAAGATTGGTTTACTCATCACATGACAATTTGTTGCATTAAAATCTATATTTCTTCAAAGCAGTGCAGTATGTAAAATAATAAATGACAGAGTCAATGTTTTAATGTTTGGAGATTGAAATGAGAATTCTCAAACTACTATTAGCTTTTACAAATATCCTAAACAAATACTATAAGCTTATTATAAACTGTAGACTAAACATACCATCTTTGGATTGTTAACAATATTGAAAATAATAAACTATATTCATTTTGTTTTTTGTTGAATTGAACACAACTTTTATCTTGTCAGGCAACAATGGTTTAGGTCCACCAATCCACTGTCAACAATGCAGAAATATAGTCTTACTTCACACCAGTGACATTCACAACTCATCAACACCAGCATTGTGCGTAGTAGTTTGTGCTTTGACAGAGTTTTAACAAAACTACATATTATTGGTGTTGTTTTAGTCCAGCAGCCAGTGTTGGTGAGATTTTTGGTCTTTTACTATGGAGAGCAACTCGGCACAGTTGTGAAGAAAGTTAAACCTGAGTCACAGAGATTGTCGTTTCTTATGTCCACCAGAAGTGTCCGGAGTGTTTGAATGGGTCCTTGAGATTCCTTTTTCAGTGTTAAGAATAAAAGTACAGTATAAATAAGCTCAAATAGTCCCCTCTCCCAACAGAAGCCAATGTGTCATTAACACAGTTTCTGACAATAAATATAAAGCGTAAGATAAAAGAAAAATCAATTGTACATAACAATACACTTTTGGCTCTACTTACTTATTGCATATTTAACGGAAACTTGCATATTTAACGGAAACTAAAAGTAAATCCTTTACAAAGAAAATAAACAGTATACACTATATACACAAAATCGGCAAACAATGTAACAATTAGGACATAAACGAACTAAACTTACAAAATTAAGCCTCTATAAAATTATTACATATCATTATAGTTGAAGAATTCTAAGAAAAAAAAACCTTTAAGACATGTTCTGCATTCTCCTTCAGAACAAAGTCATGTAACATTCGACTTGCTACAAGGATGTATTAACCTGGTATTTTCAGGAGCACTATGAATTGCCCAAGGACACGACGGCAGCGCTTATCTGTGGGAGCTGGGATCACACGCGGTCAACCCGTCAAGAGCGGGATTCGAACCGCCAACCCCTGGATCACGAGGCATATGCTCTACCAACTGAGCTACTGCCGGTTGTGGCCTTGGGCAAGACACTTAACCCCACCTCGCCCCCAGTGTCTGCGGACACTGGTAGCCCCCATGGCAGAAGACACATCAAGGCCCGTTGTGACGTGAGCCGTCCTCCTGTGGACCCACCACCTGCAGGAGGATTCATGGGGGCTGGTGCATTGTGTTCTGGGCAGCAGAACACTGCTTGGACTGCTGCCCCCGCGACCCAGAAAATGGAAAAGTGGAAGAAAATGAATGAATGAATGAATGACTATGAATTGCCCAAGAGGAGCCCTATTGTTAGTATTTTTTATGACCTGTATCTGTACCTTAAACTCATGTTTCAGAGGAAGTGTAACAGTGTCTGTCTCAAACACTGACTTTAAAAAAGTAGAAGTCTATGTACCATTCCCAAAACGTGCCGTAGATAATCTCTTTGCAATAAATATTGTACTGTTAAATTTTAACTTTGGGGTATTTAGGAAAATATAAAAATGTGGCTTGATGTACAATGGTTAAAGTAATAAAGAGTTACGTCCAAAAAAAAAAAAAAAAATTACATGACAGACTCTTTTTCATTAGGTCTGGCCTCAACTCCACGTTTCTCAATGAGAGGTGAGTGCTCCGGTGCAGACTCTGCCTGGCCCACCCGGACCTCACTCAGGGTCTCTCCTCCATCTTTGGACGTGCGGTCGACAAAGTGCTGCAGAAGGCCAGCTCCGAAGGCATCTCCCTCCACATTCAGCACTGTGCAGGTACGATCACTGAAAGAACACATGCAAGGGTAATGTTAGCCAGGTATACTGGAGCACTTTTTATCTTTATCATCATTATCATTATCATCATTATTGTAAACTGAAAAACTTACACAATCCAATCAACAGCAAGGATCAGGGAAATGTCATTTGTGGGCAGCCCTATTGCCTCGAGGATAATGGCTAGAGTCAGAACTCCTCCAGCAGGTATACCCGCTGCTCCTACACTTGAAGCTGTGGCAGTTACTCTGTCAGCGACAAAGATAAGTGTCATTATAAAAAATACATCCACAGAATATTTCTTTGCCAAGTGTTTCCATGCTTACAGGATGGTGATAATTTGGATGAAGTTTAAAGAATAGTTGTTGAGCTGAGCAATGAAGACTGCAGCCACACACTGGAAGAGAGCTGCTCCATCCATGTTTACAGTTGCTCCAATGGGCAAAATAAATCTGCTAATATGCTTGGATACTCCATTTTTCTCTTCCACACACTTCATCATTAACGGCAATGTGGCAGAGCTGCCAGAAAAAGAATGAACGCTTGATTAAGACCATGCAATGTAACAAAACAGGTAGACCAGGTTCTGCCTTAAAATAAGAGCTAACTCACCTGGAGCTTGTACCAAAAGCTGTTGCCAGAGCTGTGAATATACCCCAGAGGAAGGTGTATGGGTTTTTCCTGGTAATGATGAAGTAAATCGCTGGAAGCACAAGAGCTCCATGGATGGCATGGCCAATAATACAGCAGGCTATATATTTCCCCAAGCTGGCGAAGAGTTCTCCGACATTCTCCATCTCCACAATCTTACCAGCCACAAGGAACATGATACCAATAGGGGCATACCTGTAAAAAGGTTCGGAGAAATAAAGACATTTTTAAAAAGCATAAAAGAAAAGGGATTTTTCCTCACAGCAACAATCTTGATCGTATTTTTTCTTTTTTCCAAATTTGTGATCTATACATTGGTAGTAGACAATTGCCTACAAGATAAAAAAAATAATAATAATAAATAAATATTTATTTATGTATTTATGTATTTATTTATTTATTTATCCAAATATTTACCACATAATCCAGGAAACCAGCACCATGGTGGCCTCATTGAACGAGTTAAAGAACTTAATTAGAATCTCTCCTTCGTCTCCGAGTTTTCTTAGTGCCACGCCAAACACAATGGCAAACACTACCAGACCCAGAATATTCATGCCATCCTGGTCTGTCCCAATGGGAACCTGAACACATGTAAACAATGCACACATTAGGTCATTATGTACCAATACAATATTTCCATGTGATTTTGAATCGTTTACCTTCTCCACTGTGATGTTAGAATTTGGATCTGTACGGTTTATCTTGATCCACTTATAGCCGGTGGCATACTGTAAAGAAATCCCCTTCTTAATACTAGTTACATATAAAAAATGAAATTAAACATTTAATTGTAAGACTGACCGACTGAAAGGCAGCAGACACCAAATTGGATGGAAAGATGTTCCTGCAGGCAGACAAAAGACAAAACATTTAACAAAAATTGAAAAGCCTCTTCAATTTTGAGTGAAACTCATAGACAGCTCAATAAAGACAGAATCACAAGGATGATCATGTGGGGAAAAGGCAAGAGTTTACCCAATAATCCCATTTCCCTCCCAATGTTTGTTACTGGGTCAATCTCTATTAAAAAGATACAATCACTTATTTATGTTCATACAAAGGTAAACCCAAGTGTCCCCATTACCCCAGACTGTCTGCACTGGATTTAAAATAATAAGGCATTAATGCCAAAAGCTCCCTTTCTGCTCTTTCACTCAGTTCCACTGCAAAAGGAACTGCATTAGGATTAAAAATCATGTGACTCTGGTACTATATCACTGACACACTTCTGACACAAATGTAGGACTGTGGGTTGTTGCTCATTTACATTAAAAGAACATTTTCTGTTGAAGGGTTTTCAGAATTCAAACTTTTGCATGTATTTAGGGCATCCTGTTCATACAAAGAATAAAACACAGGTGGCCCTGTAATTTTATTTTATTTTCATTATTAAAATGTGCTCATTTAAACGTTTTATTGTATTTACACCAACTGATCAGGCAGATTATTTTATTTTACCTTCTGTCTCGAAAAGTATGAATATGTTGATCTGATTAATACATTTGACATTCTGTCAAACAGCAATAAAACCACTACAGAGTTATCCATTTGCCCATTTCAAGTAAGGAAAAATAATAAATAAAGTAAGAATGATAAGAAGGACCTGCTATAATATGTTTATGTTTACAGTTCTTTGTTGTGTCCATGTGCTGACAGTAAATAAAAGAAAAACAGCTCAGGGTTCTGTAGAAAACAAAGCATCTTGCTAATGTCATGATGCCTAATGACAGACACAGGTTAATGCAGGTGCCATGTGCTTGGCATGAGGCAGTCATTATGGTCCTGCCGTCCCTTATTTGACACTAATGGAGACACAACAGACTCATATGTTACTACTCACACAACATATGTGGTAGACATTACGGCGCAATGTTAATCCAAATACAGTACAAATAATATTAGGCCTATAAAGACTTTTTGGAGAGCCATTGTCTTAAAGCTCCACCATACGTCAATATTTAATTTGGACTAACAACCCCACTAAAGGCCATAACTGAAGCTTTGCAATGAACCAAATACATACAAGCAGCTGCCTACATCCAAGACAAAGTATATTCAAAAAAGAAAACGATTCAACCAAGTAAAACGTGTTAAGAAAAGGGGGAAGGAGCGTGGGCGTCTCATCACAGACAACCAATAAGTAACAGCTTGTATGAAAAGCGCCTTATAAATATTTGACTGATTGATTGATTGATAAGTAACAGCTTGTTTTTGTGTTATGGCGTGTGTGCCTGTGCCCGTGCGCTTTGAATATATTCTCATTATTGTCATCGTCAGTATTTTATCATTATATTCAAGATTTCCTTTTAGCCCATCTAAAAGGAAATCTTTCCATGTCTGAACAATACTATTGTCTGATTATTGGCACCCAAGTTTTCAAGTCTTCTCAAAGTTTATACAAAGCAAAAGTTTGTCATTTGTTCATGGAGGCAATGTCCCGGAAGACTTGAGAGGAGCCGGGGACATGACGCAATGACTTACTCCCATTACAGCAGCGCCGATCATACCAACAGTCGTTAGCTTATAAGTCCCATGCGTACAACATTACAGAGACTTTCAATGAATTTAAGTGTTGAATGAGAATAACCATGTGGTGACGTCCATCTGGATGTCCCTCAGTGATGTTGCGTGGTCTCACCTGATCAGGTCCAAGAAGGAGTCAATAACTTCTTTAGCCTGAGGTACTTCGTCGTCCAGTCCTGCTATTGTTGGTTTAGCCCCCGTTACCGCTCCTGGAGTTATGATGAAAGCCATGATCACCCCGATGGACGACGCGATTAACGTAGTGATGAGGAAAAAGAGCATAGCCCAGCCGCCGAGCTTGCCCAGGGCTTTGGGGTCAATGCTGGCCGCCCCGGACACCAGACTGCACACCACCAGCGGTATGATGATCATCTTGAGCAGCCGAATAAGCAGCTCACCGGGGAAACCTATGTAAATGATCTGCGTCTTGTTTAGATGAACTTCGCGTACCGCCAGTCCAATGATGACCCCAATGATGACCCCCGCCACGGTGAGGATGACCAGCATGTTGGCCTTTACTATCCTCTTGATCCGCTCTGACAGGGGCTGCCTGCCGCTCTTCCTGTGCGAGTCCAGTCCATTCACCACGGGCTCGTCGAGGTGCGCTTCCCCGTTGGCCTTGCTCTCCTCCATGTCTATCTTTTCAGCCATAATTTTAGCGTTAAGTTGTTAAAAGTGTTTCCGATCAAAGTTATTGTGAGCGTGATACTTGAAAGGCAACTGAATGCCGGCTTCAACAGGACGTAAAGGATTTGACTTGAGCACGCGTTTGCCCTTATCAAGCTTTCCTGGCAGGCTACCCCCCCACCCTGTGACGTGAGTGGGCGTGGACAAATCCAAATACACGGACCCAGGGCCCGCGTGTAGAGCAGGGGTGGGCAATTATTTTTTTTACCCAGGGGCCAAATGAGAAGCAGAAAATATTGTGGAGGGCAAAAACTTTGAAGTCTACTCTGGTTATTAATTTCATTTCTACGTTGAAATCAGTAAATGGCATTGTTTACAGAAGCTGGACATCTGTAAATAAGTATTTATTTATTCTGTTGCACTGCTTTCAGATTTTAGATTCTTAGATGTTAGATTTTAGATTTTTGTCTTAGTTTTTTTGTTTTGTTTCATCTTTATATTGTATTTTGTACACTGTCTTTTGCGCTACTTGGCCAGAGAGAAATGAAATTTCGATTCACTGTTGAACACATATGGCAGAATTGACAATAAAGCTGACTATGATCTTTGATGATTGATCTTTGATGATTGATCTTTGGTAAGTTCTGTGTTATTATTAAGTAATGAGAGAGTGAGGTTTTACAAAAACGGAATTTATTCAGTAAAATAATTCAAAACGATGGTAAACGTGAAACATTTGTAACTCTTTTTCAGTCACATTAGCCCCACAATGCTTTCTGAGTTTAACTTTCTTAACTTTGTATTAAGACACCACAGTGTCTTTGTATGCCAAATAATACAAGATATGTCACAAAACCTTTTTGTCCAACTGTCAAACTGTGTAGAAAAAAAGTTAAAGCATGTTTTAGTGGGGTTTTTTTTTCTTGATCAGTGAGAGAAATCTAGCCTCTGTTGAGCTTTAACAAGTGCATCAAAGTCAGGTTGCATGTTTGAGGTGGAGATGTGAAGCACATCCGATAGGTGAGCATCAGTACAAATGCATTATGTACAATTTTGAAAGTAGGTTTTATTTTCTTAATTCCAAGCAACCTATTTGGCCCCTGAGCCTTGAAATGCCCGGGTCTGGTGTAG
Source organism: Paratrypauchen microcephalus (assembly GCA_036785185.1). NCBI lineage: Eukaryota > Metazoa > Chordata > Actinopteri > Gobiiformes > Gobiidae > Paratrypauchen > Paratrypauchen microcephalus. Next base: position 301,113 of record JAVJIX010000054.1, on the reverse strand, counting down.
AGGCAAAAGAAATGATCAACGGGTACAATTTTCTATACAAGAAACTTTAGACAGGGACCCAAAGCTAGACAAAATATTTATGAGGTCAATTTTATAAGCTTGTTCAGTTTATTTTCTGAATAATATAGGCCTACTAGATCTATCTGTGAAAATTATTCTATTAAAGCCTATAGGCCTAATAGCACACTTAAAACTATTTAGGATTCAGTTAAATTTGCGGTCGTCTCTGTAAGATGGTTCAACTGGTTTGGTAATGGGCTAAGTAATTCCCAGCTGTGACTGGTGTTTTTGAGATGGTCTCCCACTTCTGCGTTTATTTATCCTTCTCTGAACTTGGCTTAAAGAATGTATGTAGTTTATATTGCTCCAGTTATAACATCAAAAGCTCTCCAGGAGGACCACCTGCTGGCCCTAAGATAATATTCATTTAACATCTGGCTTGAACAAAACTTTATAGAGCATCCCTAATTTATGTATTATATCTATAAATATTTTATAGTTTTATCTTTTTTTCCAATACTTTTTATATAAAGGGACCAGCGAAAATTTGAGTCTTGAGGAGAGACTTTGAAATGCTAAAGAATGCCGTTTTATAATGTGTAGTGTACTGCCACTTGGACAATTGTAACTGGAGACATTGTCTTTGTGTGTGGACTGAGGGCCACAGTCTGGTGGTTATAAAGTTTGTTCAAAGCGCTCTGAAAGACTCGGCTTATCTTACTTCCAACAACAACCCCTGGTCTTTTCACTGCGGCCCCACTGGTGGAGGCTTGTGGGAATGGCACTTGCAACACCAGTCAAGGCCCATAGAACCAGAGCTCAGGCCGACTGCAGGCTGTCCTCTCTGCTGCTACGGTTTGTTGTCTCAAGCTTGTCCTTTGTTTCCTCTGACTGTTGGAATGGTTGGAGAAATCACTGTGGTTGTGCAGAATAGTGCGCCGCTCTGTCAGAGAGGTCAGCTTCTATGGCTAAATCCACACGCTCATGAGAACTGAGAGAATTTTTCTAGAGCTGGCCCCAACTATAACAACACAAAGATATATACTCACAACACACAACGTTTATGCCATTATTTAACAAATGTGATTTGACAGGAGGTCACACTCTCAAAGCATCTAAGACAAACCTATATTGATTTATTCAGACTCTAGTTTGGTTGACAGTATTTTGACATCCAAGATGAATGTTTGGGGGGAAAAAAATAAAGAAAACAACATGTTCAGTATGCCTTTCCTACAGGTTCCACCTCTGGGTGTGTATTATATAAACATATTTCATAAACACTTATTTATCAATGGAATTTTTCTGTAATTATACATAACACATACAGTTCATGTTTGAAATATGAGAGGAGCTGTGAGACCTTTTTCAAAGTAGGCCATAGAAACAAACCTAGACAAAGCTCACCTGTCTCAAGTATCAGCCACAGATGAGAAGCTTTATGAACTTGTCATCAAATTATAAAGAGGCAAATAAAACATAATGTTCCACACACAATTGTGTTCTTCAGCATGACTAAGGATTCTGCATCACCATGACACAGCACTTTAAGGCATGTATTGAGGTAGGAGGAGTTTTTCCTGCATGAGTATGTTTGTTTCTTATATGTCTATTATTTCCCTTCTTTAGTCCACAAACACAGATTAATGCAAACTTAAGTTGTCTCTTGACTTCTAAATCTTGGAGATCTCCATAGAGCCTTATGTAGTAACCAGAGGGGGCCCTCCAAAAAAGTTTTACACATTTACACAGTGTAATCACTGCCAGCCCCATGAACCGCCATTACAGCCATGCCTTCTCCCAGCCCACCGGTGTGCTGTAAAACTTTATAGTTTCCGGAGCTATATGTGCCCTGGAAAATTAATGAATTCATGAGAATGTAATTCTAAAAATGTGTGAGAAATTATATATAGAAATGTCTCTGGTTAAAAAGTTCTTAGTTTTATCATGTAATTACGAACACCATAACACCATGTTGTGCTTACTCTCTCACATCACCTTGAGGTGACTATCTCAACCCACCACGTGAAACTCCTTTCAGATGCTTGTGTTGGACCGCTGTCTGATGCCTTTCCTTAGAATGGTGCACAATGCCCCTCCCATTGTTGCAAGGTTATGTTCAACACTTTTATGTGAGAAATGGTGGCAAAGTGCTTGTTGCTACATGCATAAATCAGCATGTCCTTTGTACCATGAGTGACTGAACCTACTCTTGAATTTTGTTGACAACACTGAGTCTGTTATAAGTCCTCCTTCTCCCTCCTCCAATAGACGCCAGGCTATAGGGAGCTATTCTTCCCCTGCCTCCTCTCACATTTGGTCATCTGATCTCAGTCCAGTCTACGTGCAGAGGTCACTGCAGTCTGCTTAGTTCACACACAGTGACAGAGGTGGCACATTCTGTGTGTTTCACAAGCCAGGCAATAAGGTGGTTCACATCCAAATATCACTGTGGTGTTGTGAGTAGTCTGTTTGTTCACATTAGAATAATGAATGCAACTAAATAACAGCCATTAAAGCCATTCTCCAGTGTTCTTCTCTAACTATGTTAAAATGTTTTGTTTGTTTCAGTTACATTAATAACTTTTTCAGCAACATAACATTGCACATCTCAAAAACAGACAAAAGCAACCCTTGCTTTGTCCCATATGAGCTGAAACTGAGGGTATACAGCCTGACCTCAAATGATTTAGTTGTGCTGAGTTACTTGAGGCCTGTCATATCCTGGAGCATGCTACAGTGTTTACTTTGGCAATGGGCAGACTGGCCTTGTAGCTCAGTGAGACTATACCTGTAATGACTGTCCACACTTCCTGCTGCTTGTGTTTGTACTGAAGGTGCAAGCCATCATCATGTGGAGATCAGAGAGCAGAAAACTAAAAACACTCAGAACACAGTCTTCTCACAACACATCTGTGGAACATTTAAACCGGTACAAACCAGACTGTGATTCGCTGAGCTCAACACGCCCTGCTCCCAGCTACAGCCTCTCCTCAGACCCTCCGCTTTCATTCACAGTTACATGATACTTTATAACACTCAGTCACCAAGAGTTTTCTTTTCCTTTTTCTGTGTAGGACATTCTTCTTATCATCTGCCTCGGTTCTCCTTTTCTTTTGCACAAAGAAGGACTAATGTCACAAACCACAAAGAGTGCAGAAGACTTGTTTCTTTGTTACAAACAAAGACTCTAAATATGCTGTCATGTTTTATATATAATCTGGACCATGTTAAGGATCTAAAGTTATACATTTACTTATGACTGCCTCCACAGTGCCTACCACACGTGCAGCCAACACATGCTTTAATATGTCCTGGGCTATTTCTCCCCGCCTACAGAGCTACACTAACTTCTTTCTGCAAGACTCTACTTCAAGGGCAAAGATTGCATACTCTTTAAATATTCAGGATTAAATGTTATAATGCACCTAATTAATGAACAATCTCTGTTTTGTTTTGTTTGTTTGTTTTTGTGTCGAAGTTGTGCTCATATCCAATGTGCAAAGTGGATATATTGCAGTTTATTCCTGGTCTTGTTTGGTGTCTGGCGGCAACTGGTTGAGTCCGGAATAGAGGGCATCTCAGTTGGTGAGTATTTATTTACTGAAGGCAC
>JAVJIX010000054.1:270000-292500 GCA_036785185.1 Paratrypauchen microcephalus | reverse complement strand
CTATTACACGAACAAAACTTAAAAAAAAAAACCTAAACTTCCAAAATGCTACATTGAGGTCCATTTGCCATTTAGTTTATTCGTAAGTTACCACAACCAAATACAAAGACACACACAATATATCTTAAAAACATTTTAATTAAATAACTTTTTTTTTTTTTTTTACATTTTCCATTGTTCTCATTGTTTTAGTTTCTATTGCATTTGATTAACCATAAAGTCCACAGCAAAGCAATTCACTTTCATATCACTCATATCTTTTCACATACACTCATATCTTTCACATAAAGTGCTCTTTCAAAAAAAATTAAACAAAAGAACATTTACCCATTCAACACAGTGCCTCCAGTTCACTTACTGGGATACTAGAATAATAAACATACTGTACATGTGCAAGGACTCATTCTACGCAGCAGCAAATGACCAAATGACCTGCTCATAAACAGAAGACTAGAAGGGGAAATTTTAGCCATTTTGAAAATTGTAATAGGCTCCTTTAAAAGTGCACTACATAACTTTTTGATTGAGGGTCGTCACCTGTTTGTTTCTATGGATATATATGATCGCTCTGCCTGGAATGTTCCACAGTATAACATTAAACAGCTCTAACTTACGTTTATTGAATTACAGATGGTTTTATCCCTCAAAGTTCCTTAAAACAGGCATTCTTACTGTGAGCAGGGTTCCCTCACCACAGATCTGACCTGTAACGGCGTGGTTTGGTCTCCGTGGTGACAGAAAGATTTAAAGCCATACTGTGAAACATTCCAGAGAAAGCAACAACATCATCATGGCGAAAAGCATTTGATGGGCCCTCCACCAGAAATGTTACACAATGCACCTTTATATTGCGGGAACATGTTCATATTGATCAGAATCATGCAAAAACATACAAAAACATAGGATCTGTCTTACATTCATTCCACATTGGTAAAAAGTATAATGCACAATTTCATCACATGGGCAACTCACTTATGTCTCAGTGTATTAGAGAACCCAGTGTTTAAGTAAACACCACAGCTTTGGAGTCAATAAGTCAATAACACTGAAACTAAAATGTCACTTTCCACACTTTGTCTTTTGGAGGGATTGAAGATATAAGCGTGCAGCACATATATACTCCTAATATATAACTGGAGATGCAAAGATTCAGTGTCTACAAGTCCCTGTATGTTTAACAAGTACAGTAAGGCATTTTGTGCTTCTCCGTAAGACCATGAGGTAAGAGTGCCTCAAGTGGAGATAGGGGACATTTAGACAAAACCCTGTTATTATGTGTGATTTTTTATGTCCCTTTTGCTTTAGTGCATTCTCCTTGTTTTACTACAGACCACACAGATCAATTCAGCTTTATCAAAACATAAATAAAAATAAAAAGTTTAGTCTTTGATTCAACGTAACATTTTGCAAAGAGCAATTTGTGGTCATCTCTTAAATGGAACAAATTTGTATGTCATTCTATTCCATTATCCATGGGTCCATCCATGGGTCTGTGTTCTTTTCTGCTTTCTGCTCAGCATGCAGCGCTCATTGACAGTCAAACACAACTTCTGTTTAGACTCAAAACATCAAATTACTGTTGAAGGCACATAATGCTTCTTGATCACTCCCCAGTGGTTACAGGAGTCTTATGTCTTACTGTCTTGAGTCACAGGCACTTGAACGCCTTTCTGTCCCGTTGCTATGGACACAAGGATAAGTATATTAGTTTTACACACAAAGACAGGTAATTTAATGGTTTCATTAAAGTGGAAAGGACATCATAGTATAAAACCAAACACGAAACACGTACCCAGTCTGTACTTCTCTTTAGCCTCTGCTCTCTCTTTTGCATCAAAGTACCAGACTGTAATGGCATATCTGCAAGGGGAAAAATATAAGTTATGATTACTAAGAATACCTGTAATAATCCAATAGGTGTATATTTGTATTTTGTCAAATAATACAGACGTCATGTTTTTTTTTTTTTAATGAGACAAAAACAGCAGTTTTTAGAGGCTTGGACTCCATTTTACATTAACAATACAATTGTACATTTGCTATCTAGGATTATTCATTCTTGGAAGTGATGTTGGGTTTGACATATGATTGATGTAAAGGTATGTCTTGCTACTCAGATTTACTTGTACATTTTTATACATTTTTTTGCAGGAAAAAAAAATAAGACTAACAACATAGGGTAGCAGCAAATGACAGCAGAGGGTTAACTCCTAGTCTGTCTTTTCTCCTCTGGGGCTGTGGTGTTTATTCCTGTCTCTCATGTCAGAGCCTCTCCAACACGGGTCATGCAATCGAACCTTCCCTTCCACCTAGCCCATCAGGAAATACATAATTCCTGTCTTCAACCCCACCTCTCCCCCCAGCAGTTTCACAGACACTAGCATAATGCATTGTACTGTACATTTCATGCGGTATTGCTGGGTTTCAGATCACATTCGATTGGCCAATATTAATTAATACAGACGGGGGCAGTTCAAATTAATATTGTCAAAATGCTGAGTTATGTTGTAATACAGTGAGTTCTTGGGTTTAGTCAGTAAGTGAAAATAACAGGTTCAACATTTGTGACTTTACCTTTTAGATATTTCATGGTAAAGTACAATATAATCAATAGGGAAATCTGGCCCTTGCACCCATCTGAGAGAATGACGTCACATTTTAGAGTCTGAAAACTACCAATAACTTGTGCCTCATAATCCAATAAAAGCATTTGATCTAAACCCAGACACGTCAATATGGTGATAAATAGAAATAACCAAAAGGAAAGAAGGGCTGTTGCTATTACAGACCGAGTTGCAAAGGCGGGCTTAACTTCATGCGGGTTTCTGCGGTCAGACCAGAAGATCAACAAACGATCAAACACAGGTTCAATATTAGCAACAACGTTTTTGCCATCAGGAAAAATCTGAAGCATTCCTCCATGTTTCTATAATACAAAAATGAATTAACATTACAACATAGAATTTAATTTATTCTTAATATTAATCAAAAGTGAACTATTCTGACTTACATACCGTGACATCCCAGTCCTTGTTAAGATAGTAGATACATGTAATGCATCGTCCGTCACGGTTTGGGTTATCAACGTGGCGGACATAACCCGCACCGTTTCCTGGATAACAAGCCACCATTGCCTGAAATCAAAAATGGAAAAAAACAACAACAAACTATTAGACTTAATAGCCCATAGCCCATGCAAAAAAGACCAGAATAGCACTAAAATACAAGAGGGCATAGTAAAAGCATAGACGTATACAGATGTTCATGTAATACTTATGTCATATCTTGCAATATGTTTGAGAGGAGACTTAAATAGCTGGATTGTTTGCCACTAAATCATTATATTGAACAAGTGTCCATCTTAAAAACAATAGTGTGACTTTGGTATTCCCCCTGCCTGACGCTAATGTGTGAAGCAGGAGGGAGGGCGCTCTTTATGGGGCCAATGGGACATGAGACCTGCGTGCAAACTCTACAGCGGGTGTACATTCCACAGCAAAGCCACTGTAGCGCCGCTTGACTTTAATGTACCTAAACTTAACTAAGGTCAAAGAGGCTCCAAGTTTGGTCGTTTGGTTCTTTGAGAAGTCATCTACGCTGTTTTCAACAAGACAGGATGATTTTTAAAATGCCAGAAAATGTAAGGTGATAATAAATGGCTGCAGGATCTCTCCCAAGACGGCGGTGTGTTTTGTTCCTGTTATAGTCAATGAATGACCTTAGCTCCAGGATATTTTAACTCATAATGGATCTGCAGTTGCACTATTGATTTAACGCTATCATTGCAACTGTAGTAGACACAAACTATAAGGAAATACTGCAGTGCTCACAATATATTACAGACAAATGGAGAAAGGATCAATTTTCTATAGCACTATTTGCATCAAGAGCATAGAACAGCATCATGACCAGCTCATTTTATTAACCTTCAGGGCCCTTCTTACAAAGACATTTTAGTGGGAAAAAGATAAGTGAGTCAGTTGTGTTTCTAAGTCAAGTAATGATTAAAAAGAGAAATCTAAAACAGTGGTCACAGTTTTATAGAAGAGTACTTAGCACTGGGTTAACATGTACACGTATGTGGTGCATGATGGCATTGCTGAGGTGCGGGGCATTTGGGGACATCCCACATGCAGTCAGATGCCAGCTCACCATCTTAAAATCCTTCACAATGCAGAGACACTCAAAACAACAACAAAATGCTAAATAGGGGTGTGCAAAATAATCGTCATGACAATGCATCGCGATACTAACTTTAACAATATACTGCATCGATTCTTGATGCCAAAAATCAATTATTATTAACTAATAGTTTAATATTTAATAATTTAATATTTAATATTAATAAATACATTAATTAATTATTAGTTGTTTTTTATAAATCCTATGCACTTTTTTCTTTGTGAAAGAGTATTGTTTGTTATGATGATAGCTACCTCCAAAATGGCAAATGTTTGAACATCATTTTTTGTTTTAGAAAAAATCCTATGCACTTTTTTTGTTATTGGTTTGGTTTATTTGTTTTTGTTATTCAATAAATTCAGTTATGAATTGAGTTGCTCAGAGTTATGTATCAATTGAAAACACTACCCAGATACACAGCCACTGATATTTAAGTTATCCTCTTTTTTTGGTACATTTTCACTGAAGTATGTCGAATATATTGCAATGCATCGCAATAATTCAAGTATCGGCACGGTAGCAGAGTGGTTAGCGCTCTTGCTTCACAGCAAGAAGGTTCCGGGTTCGATCCCCGGGTCGCCCAGACCTTTCCGTGTGTGTTCTGTGTGGCGTTTGCATGCATGGTCTGGGTTCGATCCCCGGGTCGCCCGAGCCTTTCTGTGTGGAGTTTGCATGTTTCTCCCCGTGTCTGGATGGGTTTTCTCCGGGCACTCCGGTTTCCCCCACCACCAACCCAAAACATGCACCATAGGTACTCCAGCTTAGGTCCTGACCAAGCCGAAGCAAGAAGATCATGGAGATGGTCCCCGGGCGCCCTAATGTGTGCTGCCCACTGCTCCTAATATATGTATATATATATATAGGATGGGTTAAAATGCAGAGAAGAATTTCTCCAGTGTGAGATCAATAAAGTTCACTTCTTCTTATCGTGATGCATCGTGATAGTATCGCATCGTGGCATATGAATCGTGATTCGAATTGAATCGTGACTTCTTTGCCAATACCCACCCCTAATGCTAAATTGTTATTACTTTCTATCTTCACTAAGGAAGTTACACATCCTTTTCGTTTATTTGTGCTGCTTCAGTCGCCTCAAACACAAAGGACGGTTTTGTACCATGCTATTTTTTTTTTTAAACAATTCAAGTCAGAAGATCAATAGACAACTTGAGAATTGTACTATGTTACCTGGAATACATTTATTTCCCACATTTATGCACGTCCCAGTCTTTAACTGCTGTTTAACATTCAGAATAATTTTGACCTAAAGTAATGTGGCTTAATGAGCAGACAATTCTCATAGAGAGTACCATGATATGTAGTCCTTAATATGGACATTTCACTTTAGAAGATGGTTATTGGAAGCAATTAAATATATTACAAATGCGTTTTCAGACAAAATTGTTATGTCCAAATATTACAAAGAGGACATGGTGTTTGTACCCAAATTCCAGGCACACTTATCACAAACTACATTTATACAGTTGTGAAATGTTAACTGTATGATTGGAAAAAGAGGCCACATTAGGAAAGGAGAAGGAGACGAGACAACCAATTAATGATTCACTTTGCTGATACTGAGACAGATATCTGTCTGTAGCACATGCATTAAAGTCAATGCTCTACAGTTTAACTGCAACAAAATACATAAAACACATTTCAGTGCTAAATAACATAAAGTAACAGGCATTACTAAAGGACCTTTTCAGGCCTGACTCACAAACTTTTTTTTTCAGTACTTTCAGTGGATAGTATGCGCCTGCTGAATGTAAACATAAACATGTGGATACAAAGCCTGCATGTGTTTGCATGGCTGAGGAAGGTGAAGATAAAATTCTCATCAAAGGCAAAAATTTAGTGATGGTAAGACTGATACTTGGTAACAGTGGTATGAGGCCAGACCCAGGCAAACATAGACAGGCTTAAACATGGGATAACAAGGCCACTATGAGAGGAAAACCCGCAGCACTGCTTATCCAGCTCTCATGTACGTGTAATAGCAGCTCTTTCTGACACCTGTGACAAACTGTTGCATGTTTTTGTGTGTGTTTTATGCAGTATATTCATCTGTGACTGAAATCTCAGGATAATTCCCCCAAATTATCTTTAAAAGGACAGTATTATATACAACATTTCTTAAAATTGAAGTTTTGAAGTTGTTCTCCTCACCTTAGTGCGGCCATTGATGACATAGTCGCCAAGCTGCCCAGTGGCCGCACTGTACATGACGGCCTCATCAATACGAGTCATCAATGTGGCGATGTTTTCACAGCCTGGCTCACAGCCCTCGACCCAGGCTATCTGGTCCCCTCGGATGCTCCTAGATGGGATTCCCTTTTGGCTTACTAGTTGGCCTCCTCGAAATTTCCCACTCTGGTCTAACACCTCTACCTCCTCAAATATTCTATCACCAAGGTGCTGGCCTAAGAAGTGGTCCTTAACACAGATTCCATAGTACCTCATGCAGGGAACAATTAACTGCTGGGCCAAGCGTTCAGCTGACCAGACAGAAGCTGCAGGGGAAGAAGGGGCAGAGATAGTGCTGATGTGAACTATGGGCTGATCTAAAGAGACACTCTGTTCATTTTGCTGGTTATTGTGAAGAATTAAGGGCATAGCACAGTGTACAGACTTATGAGCAACATTTCCATCTGACAGCCTTCTCCTCTTAATGTCCCCTGAGTCACCTAAAGAATACACTATGTCCACCGAGCTACCTAACCTTTCAGAACCAACAAGTCCATTAAGACTTTCTGGTCCCACTTCTCTTTTCTCTCCACCCCTGCTGCGCTTCTGCTGTAGTTGTTTGCTTCTAATATCACCATTAATCCTTCGGATGAAATGGCAGTTTTCTTGACCTGTCCTTTCCCCATTCTCTTCGAAGCAGACCCTGCTGCTCAAGGGGTACATAGAGCCAGTGGACGTGCCATGGCACTGAGCTGGATAAGAATTTGGAGTTTGAGCCTTAACGCCTGCGTGGCTGCCCTCCACTGTGGCAGATGGAGAAATCACACCGCCGTTGTAAAGTGGTACACCAGTTTTTGCCTGCTTTATTGGGGTTGTGATTCCAGGAGACTCGGTCTGAGAGGCGAGACCCACGAGTAGCTCAGCAGCTGTGGGGCTCTCAACTGGTGCTGCGCAAAATCCGTTCAGTCCCATATCCGCCCGGTACGTGTGGTAAATGCCTAATGGGCCAGAGGAAACTTGCTGTCCGGTTCTGTCTTGTGCGGCTGGCAAAGTGACTGGTCCGCGACAAGAGCTTGGGCTTAAAAGGTCCGTATGTCCCAAGCTCTCCATTTCATCTCGTCATCGGCTGGATGCGCACGTAGCCCACGTCCTCCGTTCATTTTCTAGAGCAACTGCTTTCACTGAAAGAAAGCTCTGGAATAAAAACTATAAATTTCATGTCCACGTTTTCCCGTTCTTGTAGCATTTTCTTCACTTATCTGCACCATATGCATAGCATATGCAATAGCATGATTAGGAACCTAAGGGAAAAAGTACAGTCAGAATATAGGCTACTGTACGCACGCTAAGACTTGGCACAGCTGGTTTTACACAAGAAGTTACACTCAAGAAAAGCAGTAGTCTAATACAGCTTTTATAGACCTGTCATTGGTGAGGTAAGCCTATGACCGGCTATAGGAATCAAACTTACTTAGACTGACGAGATTAACACAGCACTATCATTTTTCACAATACACTTTAGGTTTTGTGCCATATTGTAAATCAAATAAGGACACACACACACACACACACAAGGAATTTAATTTCAGCTCATTCCAGCTATCGATCATTTTTCTCAATCCTGAGGAGTATTATATGAAATACAATTAAACGTGTTTGAGGGCATAAATAATAAAGTAGTAAGTGCTGCCCTGGTGTCTGTAAAACAGTTCTTACCTACTCCTGCCTACAGCAGATCCTCCGTGAGTACGTGACAGGCTGCGTGTACGCGACACGCTATTTCCGGGATAGTTCTGCACGCGCCTCACTCGTCCAATCAAAGTGAATGGAAGTAATAAATAGCCGATCGGAAATATTAACGGCCACAGAAGAGAGCCATCCAACTGTGGGGCACATGAGGATCTCGCACACACTGTGCAGTTATTTCACATGGGGGTAGGTCACCTCAGTCTCCATCCTCCTCCTCCTCCGCCCCCCCCCCCTACTGTTATCGGCCGCTCGAGCGCACCAAAGGGCGCCCACCGTCCGGCCACGTGACCACTACCGCCCAGTCATGAGCCCAGCAAACGACTTTAGGATTAGACCCTACAGTGATTCTACAGGCTATTAGATGTTCAAATAATGACGAGCTGGTGGTGTTAGGTGGTGAGGAATCAGATCAGAGAAAGGACTTTTAGGTTTAAAACAAATGGATTGGAACAGGCAACCGGTTCCTAGTGGTCTATTCATGCATCATAGGTAATTGCACAGTCCTAGAGTTTTAAAATTTAACATGCAATATTTTGTTAAATAAATAAATACTGTATATCCCTAACTGCGTGGGCTATTTACCCTAAATACAGTAAGTAGGCTTACACCTTGTAAGAATAAATAAAATAAAAGAGACTAAAATGGTTAAAGTGATCCTACACAGGCAGGTTTGGGCAAATTGTCACAGGCCTAATATACATCTGCTTCACAACATGAAAGGCGTGCTGTAGTGGAAGAACGCAGTTTAGTTACTTAAGTCAAAGTAAAGTTGCATGTTTTTAAAAATGCAAGTTTTAGAGTAGACTAGCTTTTTTTCTTTACTCAAACTATGAACTGAATGTGCTAAAATAACCCACTCTGCCATTTTAGGCAAGTCTCAAACTAAAAGAAATAAGATGTTTTTACTTTGGTAAAAGGAGAGTGCTTCCATCTAACCTGGAAAATCCCAGGCTGCTTTCGTTCGTTCCGATCTGAAAGACAGCCTGGTGACTATGGCAAGCGAGCTCTCCCGATTCTGGGAGCCAATCAGAGAGCGGGGAGGGGTGGCAAGACGGTGACGCGTACTACGTGACAAACGGAAGCTTGTAGTTTGAACTGACAACTGACACGATTGGCTACTGGCTACGTATACGCCAAATGATAGACATTCGTAACGCCCAATAAACGGCCGTTGGCCATCGTAAACCACACCTCCCGTACGAGATATTTCGAAGGTGGCTTCCAGACCATATCTCAGTTGTGATATGGTCAGGTGTAAACCAGGCAAGCTTCCATCAGCACTCTAACCAGAACTGACGAAGCAACTCAGATGAGCTGTGAAACGTTTTCGACCAAATAAACTTTGTCCAGGTGACAAATTGAATTTCTCCTTTTACCATGGATTCTACCTGGACTGAGGGATTCTTCACACGTTTTTTACTTTACAGTTCAAAAATATCGGCCTAGTGTAATTAGGGGTGGGTATTGGCAAAGAAGTCACGATTCAATTTGAATCACGATTCATATGCCACGATGCAATACTATCACGATGCATCACGATACTTGAATTATTGCGATGCATTGCAATATATTCGACATACTTCAGTGAAAATGTACCCAAAAAAGATAAGATAAGATAAGACTTTATTGATCTCGCACAGGAGAAATTTACTTGTCACTTGCTCCAGGTAGGGACAGTTTGAGCAAGAAGACAAGTGCATGCAGGCAAGAATGGCATAAAGATAGGTAATAATAATAAAATAAGTAATAAATTGAATAATAATAATAATAATAATAGTAATAATAATAATAATAAAAACAGTGACAGGGAGAGTATTGAAAAATTGGAAAAACGATATTGCACGATAGGAGTATTGAAAAAAAAAACAAAAAAACAATATTGCACATTGGGAAAACGATATTGCATGATAGGACCATACAGTAGAGTTATCCAAGTAATAATAATAAGAAACAGTAAGTAGGAGAGTATTTAAAGACAATATTGCACATCTGGACTATACAGTGGAGTTATACAGTCTAATGGCGGTGGGGATGAAGGATCTGTGGTAGCGCTCCTTCTTGCACTGGGGGTAGGGTGACCACCGGCATGAAACAGGAAAGGAGGACACTTGTGTCCAAAAAGGAGGACAAAGGCCCTAAAGTGAGGACACCTTGTTTTTGTTTTTTGTTTTTCCCTCGGGGAAAACAAAGAATGTGCGCTGAGAATGTGCACTGCTCGCACATTCTCAGCGCACAAGAAAACCTATGCAGCGCACTGTAAATCAGAGATGAAAGAGCTTTTAGCGGATCTCCGCTTTTTATTCAGCCGCGGGGTCATTTTTTTAATATCTGCAAAGTGCGAGCCGTGCGAGGGGGGGTTCATTTCGGATGTCACGCACAGGAATTCCAAGTATTACTAGTCGCAATAGAATAATATTTTGTCTTTAGGGAACAAGGAGCAGACCACCCGGCTCATTGAGCTGAGGCGGGACCTGTTCCATCTCGCAGATGGCCATGCGGTCCACAGACTGCACTTAGGGCTGAGCAAGTATGCACCGCCTCGACTGCAGGCTGAGACCACGCTCCGAACCGTGCACTTTCTGAATTGGGAAACGGCGAACATCGCAGAGTAGCAAGTTGTAAATAATGGGTGGGTATGACGATTTATGCAACGGTGGCCGACGAGGGTCCGAAAAGAGGACAAAACGTAAAAAAAGGAGGACACGTGACAGGCGGCCGGACAGACAGCTCTAAAACCGGACTGTCCGGACGAAATCCGGACGAATGGTCACCCTAACTGGGAGTGTCTCAGTTGGCTGCTGAAGGAGCTGCTCAGCTCCTCTACAGTCCGGTGCAGACGGTGAAAGGTGTTATCCATGACGGATGTAAATTTGGCCAGTCATCTCCTCTACAGAAGACAGCCCAGGACAGAGCTGGCCCTCCTGACCAGCTTGTTGAGTCTTTTTCTGTCCCGTTCTGTGCTGCTCGGGGCCCAGCAGATGACAGTGTAGAGGAGAGCAGAGGCCACCACAGAGTCGTAAAAAGTCTTGAGCAGAGGCCTGCACACTCCAAAGGACCTCAGTCTCCTCAGGAGGTGGAGACGACTTTGGGCCTTCTTGTACAGGGCGTCAGTGTTGTGGGACCAGTCCAGTTTATTGTTGAGGTGAACACCCAGGTACTTGAAACTGTCCACAGTCTCTATGTCCTGCCCCTGGATGTTCACCGGTGAGTGAGGTAGTGGTCTCCTCCTGAAGTCGATCACCAGCTCCTTTGTCTTACTGGTGTTAAGGCACAGGTGGTTGCGCCGACACCAGTCCACAAAGTCACTGATGACCGAGCAGTACTCCAGCTCATTCCCCTCAGACACACAGCCCACAATGGCCGAGTCATCAGAGAACTTCTGGAGATGGCAGCTGTCCGTGTTATATGTGAAGTCCGAGGTGTAGATGGTGAAGTAGTCCTTTTTGGCCTGTCGGATCCTCCATTGGAGCTCCCTCTGGAAGAGGGAGAGGATAACTTAAATATCAGTGGCTGTGTATCTGGGTAGTGTCTTCAATTGATACATAACTCTGTGCAACTCAATTCATAACTGACTTTATTGAATAAAAAAAACAAATAAACCAAACCAATAACAAAAAAAAGTGCACAGGATGTGCACAGGATTTTTTCTAAAACAAAAAATGATGTTCAAACATTTGCCATTTTGGAGGTGGCTACCATCATAACAAACAATACCCTTTCACAAAGAAAAAAGTGCACAGGATTTATTAAAAAAAAACAACAACCTAATAATTTATTTATTTATTTATTAATATTAATTATTAAATTATTAAATATTAAATTATTAATTAATAATAATCTATTGTTGGCATCAAGAATCGATGCAGTATATTGTTAAAGTTAGTATCGCGATGCATTGTCATGACGATTATTTTGCACACCCCTAAGTGTAATAGAGTAAAACCAGATAGGCCATCTGCTCTCAAATGCAGTGAGGTAAAGGTATTAATTTAAAAATGTTTTAAGTAGCCTGCAGATACTGAAACTTTGTTGCCTAAAGTCTAAGCCCCGGGGTCTAAACATGGCGCCCAATGCATGTCTCCAGATTAGCCCAGCCCGGCTAAGTATTTCCGGTGGCTCCGGGGCCTATTGAACATGCGCAGTAGAGCTCTTTTCTCTCTCGAGCACGTGCAAGGAGCGTGGGCCCTGACCAATCAGCGCGAGAGAAGCGAGAGCCGAGCCGAGGGGAGCCGAGCCGAACCGAGGTGAGGTGAGCCGAGCCGAACCGAGGGGAGCCGAGCCGGAATTAACGATTAAAAAGCTTTTTTTAAGACAACTCAAGCATTTTGAGCTGAGGAAAAAGCGTATGATCTAAAAATAGGTAAAATCACCACAAAGTGTGACATTTTTGACAACTGTAGGCCCATCGACCGAACATGGGCAGTTTGTGATTATACTGCGCTCTATGAGAAAAATCCTCTCTGGGCCCTAGGGATTTTTTTGCTGTAGTACCAATGAGTGGCCACTACGCCGACTAAAGAGAGCTACAAAATTAGCAATGCCCTGCCCACTTTCCATAGTCTCTGTAGGTTATTTTTTCTGCGCCAGCTCAACAGAAACAAACTCATGTTGCAATGGCTCCATCGTGTGGTTGAAGTCATGTCATTGCATGCTTCTTTAGGTTTCTTATTTTACGTGTTTTACAAAACACTTCCAGACACTTCGAAAAATTTTGTCATGTGTGAGCGTGTGTTGATTATCAGATGGGCCGATGGCACAGATTGGCAGCCTCTATCCCCAGGGCATCTGATCTTTTATTATTATTATTATTATTATTATTATTATTATTATTATTATTATTATTAGGCCCGAGCGCTAAAGCGTAGGGCCTTTTGTTACTGTTCTGCAGTGCGAAGCACTGCAGAACCAGAGCGCGAAGCGCTCTCCCCTTTTTAAACACCTAGCACTCATGTTAACGACTGGTGCCCGCTGACTTGGCACGGTGGCATCGCCCGTGGCCGCGATAGCGGCCAAATTGTAATTGTTCACCCCAAAACATTCTCGGCCCACCAGCGTGCGCAAAACAAAGCGCGAAGCGCTTTGTTTTGCGCACGCAGCAGAGCGCGAAGCGCTCTCCCCTTTTTAAGCACCTAGCACTCATGTCAACGACTGGTGCCCGCTGACCTGGCACGGTGGCACCGCCCGTGGCGGCAAAATTGTAATTGTTTTGTGGGCACACATGACATCGTGCACACAGTGCACGATGTCATGTGTGCCCACAAAACCAGAGCGCGAAGCGCTCTCCCTTTTCCAAACACTCAATGCCACACTATAGTGACACTCATAGGATCCAATAGCACAGACTGGCACTGCCCATTGCCGCGAAAGCGGCATAATTGTAATCGTTAACCATCGTAAACGCCAAAAATGTGTATTGGGCAAGTGAGTAATCGATGAGGTCAATGACGAGCGCAACGCGCTCGTCATTGACAATGGACCCCACGGGTGCGTTACTGGACGCGAGCCCTTTCCATTGATATATATATTGCCACCATAGGTGGCACCATATTGTTATTGTTCTGGTTTTTCTTATTATTATTATTATTTTTCTAACCCCTTTTTTCAGGTTTCGGGTACTTCCCACCGACGAAAACTCACGAAATTTTGCACAAAATTCAAGAACGCCAAAAAAGGAATTTACAAATAATCTGTATTAAAAAATCTTAAAAAATGGCTCGACAGCGCCACCTGGAAAATCAAAATACATTGCGCCAATGGCTATACCCGAAAAATGAACTTTGTCGTAGACAAATGAAATTCGGTTGGTGGATAGGTCATGTCGTTACAAACCAAAAAATATATTATGCCGTTGCTAGGCGACCAACAGGAAGTCGGCCATATTGGAACGAGCACGTGACCCGGCGCCGAAGGCGCAGTTTCCTGTCTTCGTATTTTAACGAACTCCTCCTAGGGTTTTTGACCCAGACTCACCAGAATCGTGCTGTATCATCTAGACAAGTGGGACATTAAAAGTTGTTAAAAGCGTTCTAAAAGAGTGAACGGTGTTTCCGTGACAACGCCACAAATTTCGGGTTCGTTTTTGCGATTCGCCATCAACCTTCGACGAGCGATAATTCGCGCATACTTTGGCCGATTTCACTCAAACTTTAATCGTTGGTGGACACCTCGGCCATGAACAGATTAATATAAGAAAATCTGAAATGGGTGCTATAGCGCCACCTAGGGAGATTGCATGGAAGCGCAAAATTTTACTTTGTCGTAGACATACCAAATTTGGTACACATATTCATGACGGGGTCTCGATCAAAAAACTCAATGACACCAACACGCCATGTCCCATCGTGTTGCTATGGCAACAGGCCAAACGTCTCTCCTTGCCAATGGGACACCCAGGAAAAACTTTGTCGTAGCCAAACCAAATTTGGTACACAGATGCATCATGGGAATAGGAACAAAAAACTATATTACACCGTTGCTAGGCGACCAACAGGAAGTCGGCCATATTGGAACGAGCACGTGACCCGGCACCGAGAGCGCATTTTCCTGTCCTCGTATTTTAACGAACTCCTCCTAGGGTTTTTGACCCAGACTCACCAGAATCGTGCTGTATCATCTAGACAAGTGGGACATTAAAAGTTGTTAAAAGCGTTCTAAAAGAGTGAACGGTGTTTCCGTGACAACGCCACAAATTTCGGGTTCGTTTTTGCGGCTCGCCATCAAATTCGACGAGTGATAATTCGCGCATACTTTGGCCGATTTCACTCAAACTTTAATCGTTGGTGGACACCTCGGCCCTGAACAGATTTCTATAAGAAAATCGGAAATGGACACTATAGCGCCCCCTAGGGAGATTGCATGGAAGTGCAAAATTTTACTTTGTCGTAGACATACCAAATTTGGTACACACATTCGTGACGGGGTCTTGATCAAAAAACTCAATGATGCCAACACGCCATGTCCCATCGTGTTACCATGGCAACAGGCCAAACATCTGTCATCACCAATGGGACGCCTGGCAAAAACTTTGTCGTAGCCAAACCAAATTTGGTACACAGATGCATCATGGGAATAGGAACAAAAAACTATATTAAGCGGTTGCTAGGCGACCAACCAGCCATATTGGATAGACCCTGTGACCTGGTGGCAAATGCGTCATTTCTTGTCAAACTTCGACAAGTGTTAATTCACGCATACTTTGGCTGATTTCACTCAAACTTCAATCATTGGTGGACACCGTGGCCCTGACCAGATTAATATAAGAAAATCGGAAATGGACACTATAGCGCCCCCTAGGGAGATTGCTTGGAAGTGTAAAATTTTACTTTGTCGTAGACGTACCAAATTTGGTACACACATTTGTGATAGGGTCTTGATAAAAAAACTCAATGACGCCCCCACGCCATCTTCCATCGTGTTGTCATGGCAACAGGCCAAACATCTGTACTCGCCATTAGGATCCTCTGCAAAAACTTTGTCATAGTCAAACCAAATTTGGTACACAGATGCATCATGGGAAGAGGAACAAAAAAGTATATTACGTCGATGCTAGGCAACCAACCAGCCATATTGGATAGACCATGTGACCTGGTGGCAAATGCGTCATTTCCTGTCAAAATTCGACTAATGATAATGCGCTCATACTTTGGCCGATTTCACTCAAACTTTAATCGTTGGTGGACACCCCAGCCCTACACAGATTAATATAAGAAAATCTTAAATGGGTGCTATAGCGCCACCTAGGGAGATTGCATGGAACAGAAAAAATTTACTTTGCCGTAGACACACCAAATTTGGACCACACATTCAGGACGTGGTCTCTATCAAAAACACAGTGACACCCTCACTCCATCTCGCTTCATGTTGCCATGGTAACAGGGCAAACATCTGTCCCCGCCATTAGGATGCCCGGCAAAAACTTTGATGTAGCCACACCTAATTTGGTACATAGATGCATCATGGGAATAGGAACAAAAAAGTATATTACACCATTGCTAGGCAACCAACTAGCCATGTTGGATAGACCATGTGACCTGGTGGCAAAGGCGTCATTTCCTGTCAAACTTCGACAAGCGATAATTCACACATACTTTGGCTGATTTCACTCAAACTTTAATCATTGGTGGACACCCCGGCCCTGAACAGATTAATATAAGAAAATCTTAAATGGGTGCTATAGCGCCACCTAGGGAGATTGTGTGGAACAAAAATTTTTTACTTTGTCGTAGACATACCAAATTTGGTACACACATTCATGACAGGGTCTCAATCAAAAAACTCAAAGATGCCCCCACACCATCTCCCATCGTGTTGCCATGGCAACAGGCCAAACATCTGTCCTCGCCAATGGGACGCCAGGCAAAAACTTTGTCATAGTCAAACCAAATTTGGTACACAGATGCATCATGGGAAGAGGAACAAAAGTACATTACGCCATTGCTAGGCGACCAACCAGCCTTATAGGACAGACCATGTGACCTATTGGTGATGGCGCTACTTCCTGTCAAACTTGGACGAGTGATAATGTGCTAATAGTTTGGCTGATTTCACTCAAACTTTACTCATTGGTGTACACCCTGGCCCTGAACAGATTGACATAAAAAAAATCTGAAATGGCCATAATAGCGCCCCCTAGGGTAATTGCATGGAAAAGAAGAATTTTACTTTGCCGTAGACACACCAAATTTGGACCACACATTCGTGACATGGTCTTGATCAAAAAACATACTGACACCCCCATGCCATCTCACATCGTGTTGCCATGGTAACAGGCCAAACCTCTGTCCCCGCCAATAGGATGCTCGACAAAGTTTGGTATAGCCACACCAAATTCTGTACATAGATGCATCATGGGAATAGGAATAAAAAAAAGAATATTACGTCGTTGCTAGGCAACCAGCCAGCCATATTGGATAGGCCATGTGACCTGGTGTCAAAGGCACCATTTTCTGTCCTCATATTTTTATTTATTCAATTGATTTTTTAATGTTTGCACCCAGCATTTAAAAGAACAAAAATACACACAAAAGAAAAAGAAAATAACAGAACAGTGCAGGAAAGGCTTATGATTGACCCTCCTCTTAAAATAATTTAAATTAAAAGGCAAAACAAACAACCCCTCTCCACCTCAACCCCAGGCATTCAACACAAATGCATCCAGATAACGCACAAACTCACACATGCATCGAGCTAGAAAAAAGGGGAGGAAAATGGCGCGTTAGCGCCACCCCCCAGCGAGTGCAAGCGAGGGCCGATCATCGCCGCTTGCGGCTATATTTATTATTATTATTATTATTATCCAGACTGAGAGCACTTGAGACAGCCTCCATAAATTGTACCTGTTTTAACTAAGTTGTATGTAATTTTAATTGTGTTGTAATTGTCTTTTTTACTGCCTCTTGGCCAGGGCTCCCTTGAAAAAGAGATTTTTAATCAATGGGATTTCCCTGGTTAAATAAGATAAGATAAGATAAAATAAGATAAGATAAGCCTTTATTGATCTCACACAGGAGAAATTTACTCGCCACAGTAGCTCCAGGACATTTGGACAAGAGGGAAAAGTGCATGCAGGCAGGGAGGGGATAAAGTAAGTAATAAATAATACAAATAGTAATACGTAATAATAATAATAATGGAAAATAGTAATAATGATAATAGTAACAACAAGGATCAACATGAAAAAGAGGATATTGCACGTCTGGCCTATATGTTAGAATTATACAGTCTGATGGCGGTGGGGATGAAGGATCTGCGGTAGCGCTCCTTCTTGCACTGGGGGTGTCTTAGTCAGCTGCTAAAGGATCTGCTCAGCTCCTCAATAGTCCGGTGCAGAGGGTGAGAGGTGTCGTCCATAATGGACATGAATTTGGCCAGTACCCTCCTCTCAGCCACCTCCTCTACAAAGTCCAGAGGACAGCCCAGGACAGAGCTGGCCCTCCTGACCAGCTTATTCAGTCTTTTTCTGTCCCGTTCTGTGCTGCTCATGGGCCCAGCAGATGACAGCGTAGAGGAGAGCAGAGGCCACCACAGAGTCGTAAAAAGTCTTGAGCAGAGAGGCCTGCACACTCCAAAGGACCTCAGTCTCCTCATCAGGTGGAGACGACTTTGGGCCTTCTTGTACAGGGCGTCGGTGTTGTGGGACCAGTCCAGTTTATTGTTGAGGTGAACACCCAGGTACTTGAAACTGTCCACAGTCTCTATGTCCTGCCCCTGGATGTTCACCGGTAAGTGAGGTAGTGGTCTCCTCCTGAAGTCGATCACCAGCTCCTTTGTCTTACTGGTGTTAAGGCACAGGTGGTTGCGCCCGCACCAGTCCACAAAGTCACTGATGACTGAGCGGTACTCCAGCTCGTTCCCCTCTGACACACAGCCCACAATGGCCGAGTCGTCGTAGAACTTCTGGAGATGGCAGCTGTCCGTGTTGTATATGAAGTCCGAGGTGTAGATGGTGAAGAGGAAGGGTTAGAGGACAGTACCCTGGGGGACCCCAGTGCTGCAGACTACCACCTCTGACTCACAGCCGCGCAGCCGCACGTACTGTAGACGGTCAGTGAGGTAGTCGATGGTCCAGGCAGCGAGATGTCCATCCACTCCCGCGTCCTCCAGCTTCCCTCACAGCAGCGCCGGCCTGATGGTGTTGAAGGCACTGGAGAAGTCAAAGAACATGACTCTCACAGCACTCCCGGCTGTCTCAAGGTGGGTGAGCGCCCGCCGCAGAAAGTAGATGACGGCGTCCTCTACTCCTACGTTTGGCTTGTAGGCAAACTGCAGCGGGTCCAGGGTGGGGCTCACCACAGAGCGGAGGTGGCTGAGGATCACCCTCTCCATGGTCTTCATGAGGTGGGAGGTCAAGGCGACTGGTCTGTAATGGGCCGGTTCCCTGGCGTTTGTTGTTTTGGGAACCGGGACCACACAGGAGGTCTTCCACAGGATGGGGACCTTCTCCAGGCTGAGGCTCAGATTGAACATGTAATAATAATAATAATAATAATACATTTTATTTATAAAGCGCTTTTCAAGACACTCAAAGACGCTGTACAAGAGGTAAAATCAGTAATAAAACTATGTTTTATTAATGTAGCAGAGAACCTCACAGAGCTGGTCTGCACAGGTTCTCAGCAGCCTGGGGCAGATACCATCGGGTCCTGCGGATTTCCCCTGCCTGAGACGCCTTAGCTCCCTCCGCCTTAGTTATAATAAAAAAAAATAAAATAAAAATAAATATAGCTGCAAGCAGCAATGTGGGGCCAAGCACCGAAGGTGCATGTAGGCCTCAGCATGTATTATTGTTTTGTCATGACAGCCAATCAAACGCTACGTTCAATCCTGATTCTGACAGAGTCTGACAGGGTCTAACAGAGTCTGACAAGGTCTAACAGGGTCTGACAGGGTCTAACAGGGTCTGACAGGGTCTAACAGAGTCTGACAGGGTCTAACAGAGTCTGACAGGGTCTAACAGAGTCTGACAAGGTCTAAGAGAGTCTGACAAGGTCTAACAGAGTCTGACAGGGTCTAACAGGGTTTAACAGGGTCTAACAGGGTCTGTTAGCCAGGCTCCCAGGCTTCCTATGAAGGGTTCTCGAGATATGAGCTCACTTCGGCTAGATCAAAGACACATCAAAGACAGATCAAAGGTACATTTCTGCGTTAGGCAACGCAGAAAATTCCTGAAAATTCCTGCAACTTTGACCTGCTGGTGGCACTAGACGGTTGGGGGTGGGGGCCTATAAATTGCTGTGGGTGAGGAGACTCAGTGGCGGTTCTACATTGAATTACTCCCTGGGCGAGACCCCCTCCGAGCCCCCCCCCCCAGGAAAGAAAAAAAAAAATAACACACAAGCCCACACAAGCATATATACATATATGTAAATAGAACAAGTATGCAGTGTTGGGAAAGTTCATTTTCTACATGAACTAGTTCAAAATTCAGTTCACACATTTCAAAATGAACTAGTTTGTTCATAGTTCATAATTGTTTATAGTTAGTAGTTCGTTCATAGTTCCAAAAAAATGAACTAATTCATAGTTCTTTTTTTTTTCCAATACATTGCTGCGAGCTATTATTTTTCAACATCATTGCCAAAGCCCATATAGAACCATAGACAGCAATTATTATGCCAGTTTTAACAATCTAACCATGTGTTAGATTCCATCTTCATATCCAATTTCACATCCTTATCCAACTATAATTAATGGTCCCCATAATGATAAAACACCTGCAATTCAACATAATAAAGAAAATACTTAAATAACCCCCATATGGTATGACTTAATTAACTAAGAGACTTAAGAAAACAAAATAAACCCGCAAATTAACATTAGTGATTCCCCCTTTAATGTGGCCCCCTTTAGCGCACCACTCTGCGCTGTTTCTCGCAAGACCAGGAAGTGCCGCAGTTTGGCCCTTGAAACAGAGAGCAGCGTGGAGGAGAAGGTCGGGAGAGCATGAGGGGAACAGAGTCCAGAGAGCAGGAAACAGTTTGTAAGCACTCCTGCAGAAGCAGAGAAAGGTTTGAGGCAACCCAGGCGGAGCGTTCCGCGCGCGCTGCGCGAGAGCGCGAAAGGGAGAGAGGTAGAGAGGTAGAGAGGTTTTTTTCAAGCGCTCGGCACGGCGCCCCTCACGAAGTTGCGCCCTGGGCAATTGCCCCACTCGCCCCCCCCAAGAACCGCTACTGAGGAGACTAGCTGGAATGTGCATGCAAAATTTCACAACTTTTTACCAGACGGTTCTAGTGGTTCCCATAGACTCCCATAGGTGAAAGAATAATGTATAAATATAGCTGCAAGAAGCAATGTGGGGCCAAGCAGTGACCCAGCCTAATTTGATGATGTGCGTTGGATCAGTCTTCGCCCAAGGATCCCAGAGATACCAAGTTTTTAATCGGACTTACGGTTCAAAAGTTACAAGCAGAAATGTCCCTCAAATTTTGACCTGTTAGTGGCGCTAGAGGGTTTGAGCTGGGGCCCTGTAATTTTTTGTGGGGAATCCTGGGACAGACTAGAATATGTGTGAAAAGTTTGAAAATAATCCTATGAAGGGTTCCCGAGATATGAGCTCACTTCCTGTTTGGCGACTGTTAGGATGGGTGTCTATGGCAACCCCTAGAACCGTCTGTCTTTGATGTGTCTTTGATCTAGCCGAAGTGAGCTCATATCTTGGGAAACCTTCATAGGAAGCCTGGGAAGCCTGGCTAACAGACCCTGTTAGACCCTGTTAAACCCTGTTAGACCCTGTTAGACCCTGTTAAGGTCAAAGTTGCAGGAATTTTAATAATACATGCTGAGGCCTATGTGCACCTTCAGTGCTTGGCCCCACATTGCTGCTTGCAGCTATATCAGATCAAAGGTACATAAAGATCAAAGATCTTTGATCAGGCAGGTCAGTATCGGGTGCATCGGCTTTCGGACAGACACGTTTGATTGGCTGTCACGACAAAACGATAAGAGATATCAAAAATCCAGCGATGTTTCTGATGAGGCTCGGTCCAAAGATGCTATGTACCAAATTTGAGCAAAATTGGTCCAAAATTGAGGTAGGAGAAGCATTTTGAGTGTTTTTCATAAAATTCTAAATGGCAGAAAATCTACCCTGGCGGAAAATGTCGTCATGGGGTGCGTTGGATTCGGCTTGGCCCAAGGAGGGATACCAAGTTTTTGAAAGTTTTTTTCATAATTGACCTGTTGGTGGCGCTAGAGGGTTTGAGCTGGGGCCCTGTAATTTTTTGTGGGGAATCCTGGGAAGGATGCAAACATCTGTGAAAAGTTTGAAAATAATCCTATGAAGTAGTCTGGTTAACACCTGACCATATCACAAGTGAGATATGGGTCTGGAAACTCGCTTCGAAAAATCCCGTAGCGGAGGTGTGGTTAGCGATTGCCAACGGCCGTTTATTGGGCGTTATGAATGTCTATCATTGAGCGTATACGTAAGTCCACAGCCAATCATGTCAGTTGTCAGTTCAAACTACAAGCTTCCGTTTGTCATGTAGTACGCGTCACCGTCTTGCCACCCCTCCCCCGCTCTCTGATTGGGGCCCTAAATCTGGGACTCTCGCTTGGACGAGTTTCCAGGCCGCCTTCCAGTTCGAAACGAACGGAAGCGGCCTGGGAATTCCCAGGCTACCTATGAAGGGTTCCCGAGATATGAGCTCACTTCCTGTTTGACGACTTTTAGGACGCGTTTGATTGGCTGTCACGACAAAACGATAAGAGATATAAAAAAATCCAGGGATATTTCTGATGAGGTTCAGTCCAAAGATGCTATGTACCAAATTTGACCAAAATTGGTCCAAAATTGAGGGAGGAGAAGCATTTTGAGTGTTTTTCATAAAATTCTAAATGGCGGAAAATCTACCCTGGCGGAAAATGTCGTCATAGGGTGCGTTG